>OX459102.1:18763227-19285727 GCA_949775045.1 Metridium senile | reverse complement strand
GTTGGCTTATCCTCCGTATTAATCGACGAAAACTCATCTTCATTAAGTCCTGAAAACTTTTACATCCTTGCTTGAAAACTGCCCTACATAATAGTTTGTTTTTGAAATAGTAGAAATTTTGAAAGATTTACGTAGAGCGTTTTATTTCGTCGCGAAAAGCATTCGCTTCGGGGGTCGTTTCTCCAACTGAAATGTTCTCTTTTAGTGGACTTGAATTTGTTGCAATCACTGTAAAACAATTAACATCGTTGTTAAAAATTCACACCAGCATAACAACTTGTGTTTGTAAAATAAACCCTCTTTTTGGTGTAAATTGTGTCGCAATCACTGAAGTACAGTCACATCTTCAAGTCCATTTCCACAGGTTCATCTGAAAGTTCGTTTCTCGAAAAGAAATCTCCTTTTTCAAAAGAAAATCGACCCAATCACAATATTACGTTGACGTTGAACTGCCAATTACAATAAAACTGTAGATCCACATTTAAAGATCTCTTCCGACGCGAGAGGATTTACATATACGCTCAAAAACAGTAAAAACAAAGGCCTTAGATACTACATAGCAACCGTCGCTCCTTATAAGGAAGTAGGTTTCGCGCCAGATGTTGATATTACGGTGAGATTTTGTTGATATAAAAACCAGTTGTGAACGACCTAAAACAATCGATGAAGCTCTAAATGGATTGGCTATTTGATAAGTAAATATTGAATATACAATTAAATAAACTTAGATCTTTTGAGAGTTAATGAGAAATATTGCATGGAATGGAAATAATATTTTTTTATATTTTTGTACATTATATAGGCTTATTAAGTGAAATAAAATCTTAAAAAAACGAGTAAAAATATTTATTTTTTAAATTTGTTTTCAAGCAAATCTAATGTTTGATTTTGCTGGAAATAATTTTTCGTTTCCTAATTTTATTTTTTTCAAAATGCAAATGAAACCTTTTGAATCATGAACAAACAGTAGCTAGGTAGCTTTTGAATGTTTGAATAAAAAACTTAGTAAACTGATTTTGTACAGGTATGATAATTATGATGAAGAAATTATATTTTAAAATTGTCTAAAACTAAGCATCATTTCAGTTTAAAAAAAAAATCTATTTATTTTTATTATTTTTTAGAATATAGTTTTTAGCAAACTATAAGAGCCTTGTTTTAGGATCGATATGATAATATTGACATCGATACCATACAGCTATTTTAAAAACCTTGACTAACTGATTGTGTTATTTCACGCCCGTAAAGGATTTTGGTAGTTACTATTTTTACTGGCTAAATATCGCGATTATAGAGCAGTTTTCATATGACTGTGAAAAGTTCCGTGATCGTGCCTTGCCGCGACCGTGATGTTTCTATGATTCTTTGTCCTGCCTTGACCGCGTCCTTGCCGTGAGCTTTTCATAGTCATACAAAATCTGCTCTAGTATATTATATTTTATTATGATAAACATAATCACGATTGTTTATTATGATTATCATTGTTATTCTATAATCAGATGATTATTGCAACTGTCATCTCTACCATCATAATTAGAATTAGCATCATCGTTATATATCATCTTTTTTCTTATCCTAGTTTACTGCAATCCGTTATCATTATTATCATCATCTCATCAATATCATTGCAACTGTCATCTCTACAATCATAATTAGGATTAGCATCATCGTTATATATCTTTTTTTCTCATTCTAGTTTACTGCAATTCATTATCACTGTTATCTTTATCACGATTATTATCATCACTGATTACCATCATCATTATGATTCTCAACGTTTAGTTTATCTGTCACAATGATACACTTTAAATAATAATAATAATAATAATAATACAGAGTATATACTTGCGACAGGAGAAGGAAACAGAACTTTCGTCCTAATTGAATATCCTACTTAAATATAACTAAAAATAGAATTAAAGGTACAATGCAAAAAAATACTAACAACTACAGTATCTAGTGAAATTAACTTTTCTTCTGGTCTTCGACTTGCAAGATTAATTGTTCTTTCGTTGGCTTGAAATTTTACCCTTTTGACGTCATCATTCCTTTTTTTAATACCTTTGACAGCATTACCATATATTATTTTTCCGTGACGGTACTCCATCCTCACCTCACCCTTCTTATCCCCTCCCATCGCCGTTTGGGCCTGCGGTAGCCTAAAAGTTCTAAAACCATGTGTGCACTATTTTATTTGTGCGCAAGTTCCATAACTATACTTTGCATGCATTTTGTGGTAACCGGGTTCCCTGTGTTTCTGCATATTTTAGCCTTCGTTGCTACCTTATATTATAAGCAGTTTTTGATGGCTTAAAAACCTAAAACGTTTAGGAAGGAGTTTTGCGATAATAATTAGGTTAATGTATTGATATAGTAGAAAAGTGTGCAAGTCATGTCCTTCTTAGACTTATGCAATAGTCCTTTTCACAGTTCCGTTCAGTGACCATGAATTATATAGTTCCAAGTCGAGGTTCGAGTTGCTGTGCATAGCAAAACTATAATTTATCATGCGCAACAACTGGAACTTCGACTTGGAACTATTATTCGTTCTCACTGAACGGAACTGTGAAAAGGACTATTGTAAGGCGAAATCACTTAATTAGTAATTCGGCACAACTCCAAGATCAAACGTTTTCATTTCGATTAAAATAATATTCTTGAATGGCTAATTCTCGATGCAGCGACCTCACCATTCTCGACCACTGCATGAATCATGACGTCCCATGGTTTTTAATGCAGTTTATAAAACTTGGTTAATTGAATGAAAAACCCGTCTTAAAAAGCCAAAATGTTTTGAAAATAGCAAAGATTTGGGCAAAATTGTTTGAAGGTTTTACCCGAGGGAGTCGGGGGGGGGGGGGAGGGATCAGTAGTTCGTTGTAAGAGGGTATGAGTTATTGCACAGTTTTTGCAAATTTGAAGACTATTTTTATTGTTATACAATCTGAAAAGTTTATTCTTATTTAAACTTAATATTTTCCAGCTAACTTAGCTAACTCTATCAGTAAAAAACTTCTGTGTTTGTTATGGGCCCGGGCAAACGGTTTCAACATTTACTTCAACATCCGTTCGATTTTGTTGAATGGCAATGTTTACACGCTTTTAAACTCTTTCAACATTGTTGAAACATGTTGAATTAATGTTGAAAGAGTTTAAAAGCGTTTAAACATTGCCATTCAACAAAATCGAATGAAATATCTAAAAACGTTGCAAATACATTCTCAAGTATATTTCACAACTTTTATTGCTCAAACATTGAAGCCTTTGGCTCTTCAGTTTCTAAATTTACTTCCCATTTGCCAAGAATTTGTAAAACAAAAGTGCGAACCAGCTTTTTAATTTTTTCCAGAAATAAATAGAAATATAGGATTATTTTTTTAGGTTTCTGCTTGCATTAAGAGACTTGCAGAAAGTGTTTTTATTCGTGAGGTATGATTTAATCGTACACCATTTATATCTTGATTGGTATGATTATTTGCTTGCAATTTTGTCACGAAGGGCCAAGTGCAGGCAATAAAGTGCAATAACTGAAATATACTAGACACTCATTTCCCATTTGAATCACGGGAACCTAAAACCGAAACGACCAAATTACTGGCTCTACAAATATAATCCTTCGAAGTTTTCCACTGCAGCAAATGGCAAATTCTAGAAGCTCTCGGAAATGACATTCGTTCAATGTTATCAACAATTTTGAAAAGACTGGCTTGGAAAGGCAACAAGCACGCCAAAAATATAGTAATTAATTTTTCAAAACTGCTCAAAAACGCACCCAAAAAATTACTTTTCAAAAATTATATTTCAACTTTAAAAATTGATTGAATCAATGTTTTAAAAGAATAAATACAGAAGCCGTTACAAAATAGCTGAATTCACGACTGCTGTGCAAGCCATGTGGTAGATTTGAGCAGTACTCGGTCGGTGGTCAATATTGACACTGACTTCACAAAGAGCGGCATAGTACGCCCGAGGGTAGGGAGAGCTCCACGGGTAAACACTGATTTACTTTTGTAAAACTTTGACAATTTTGGGAAGTGTTTGTAAAGCTGCTATTCTAGAACTTTTCTTAAAATACTGACTGCAAAAGCCCAGTACTTTTCCGAGAAATAATAGGAGTTGTTTTACATAGTCTTAAAAATGTCCACAATCACACCTCCTAGTGACGTGAGGTGATTTGACACTATTTTTAGCATGTTTTTGTTTCTGAGAGAAAACGCTTATTATTCATTTTTCAAGGGATTTTTGTTAACATCAAGATATTTGCACGGATTGGCCTACTGTGTAGTTTATTTAGTATGTTTGGTGGCCCCTAAAAGAGTATTATTATCCTTATTTGCTAATTAGATAGGAATTTTAAATGGCAATTTTGCCTCCTAGCTAGCGCGTATTATTATTATTTTGACGATGATAATTTTGCATGCAATTTTGCATCCTATGTCACTGACAGGATATTGATATTGAAAATTAAATTTGGCATTTTCTAGCTGCTAATACTTTGGGTTATTTTCTAATTGATGTACTAAAAAGCATGATTTTGCTTTCAAATTTGTCCTCCTAGCTCGCTAAACAAATTGAATATTTATATTTTAGGATGTCAGTTTTGTTTTTGTTACCAAAGAGAGAACCTTCATTTTACATGCAATTTTGCTTATTTGAGTGTTCGTGCGCGCTCCAAGGGGCCCGATTTCGCCCGTTTTCATTTTATGGACAGGACTATTTCAATATCTCTGCCCTGTAGATTGATTATGATGGAGTGGTCTCCTAAGGTTAATATTGCTTGCTTCTCAATTGACTATGTTATCTTGCTAATGTGTAGTGTGCCCTTGTCGTGAGCATGGCATGCTACCAATTGAAATTGCTAGAAAATACGAATACAAATATTAACCACTTATGAATGTTTTGGAAAATACTATTTCATTGCTATTAGGGTTTTATAGTATCCTGCTGACTTCTGGAAGAAAATTGAGGAAAAACCTACTGCTTTCACGGGCCCTGAAAAATGTTTATTTGCATCGAAAAAAATATTATTTTGACACCATATAATCATTTAGAAAGGTCAAATTTTATATAAACTTAAAAAACTGCAGCAAAATATTATTTTTTTAATTATTTTTAATTTGTCTATTACAAATTAAAACCTTCCGCCTATTATTCTAATATTGATGAAAAAAAATTGACTTATGTGTTTTCCCTCCTTGATGTTCCTTAGCACGCGGCCGCGCGTCAATTTCCCGCGCAAATCCTTATGCAGTGCGCGCGCGTGCAATATAGTGTTTGATCATGCGCTATCATCACTTTTTTTTTCTTATCTTGAGTTTGTTGGGGGTTTTTTACCCTGTTTTTCTTTTGCTGTCAGTTTGTTCATTTTTATTGAATAATTGGATGCATAGCGATGTAGTGATTATGTTCATGGTGATGGTGATTATGTTCAGATAACACAGGCAGCCCAAACTCTGACAACATTGATTGAATAGATAACTTGACATTTCAAAAAAAAATACAAAATAGATAACACAACATTTCATGTATTTGTATTTCAGTGTCATGGTCGGAATTTAATTGTATGGCACATAAAATATATACTGTATATTTTTATTTGTCGATGTTGTTAGAAAATGAACATAGGATGGTGTTGAGTAAATTTGCGGCAAATTCCCTGGATAGCGTGCAGGATAATTCCTAGTTCCCCCACGCAGTATAAGTTATAAACACCACACAACTTAGTTGTAAGTGTGAATATCTTTATTATAATTCAATGAATTAAAAACACCGTTATTTATTAATAAATTTTGGGCGATTCAAAACAGAGCATTTTGCAGTCCCATGGTCAAATTTCCTTTTCGAAACACCAATAATTTTGTATCCTTATATTGTAAGGTCTTGTTATATTTAATATTATATAGGTTTTTAAATTGAATATTTTTCTGTATTGATATAATATCAATATATATATTTTGATAATTTCCCAGAATTTGTGCTTTTTTCACCGTACACATGTCAATATCAAGCTACTTGAGAAATCGATAAATTGAGATGTCTAATGTCGTAATTATAAAGCGGAGTTTTTAAAAGTGCTAAAACATTTTCGTCAACATCTTAATTTTAGTCACCTTTTCAATAGTTTTTATTTCTTTTTGCCCTTTTCTGGCAACAATTTAACTCATTCTGTTTTTTCAATAGTTGTTTTTATCTTTTAAATTACATGTTTTCATTCAATGCAAACTCGGTATGTTTTTTTGAGAAAAGATATAGACAAATAAAGCATTTATTTCAGTTTACTCTCCATGTTTAACATGCTTTTGTGATTTACACTACTTTCGAATCAATCACCAACGACTGCTATATAATTCCATTCCAATAATGCCTTTGACCTGAAAATGAAATACTATAGTTTAACTGATAATCACCGAGAAATACATTCAACTTGTAATTATAAGGATAGATTTCAGACCGGATGGATGATAAGTGAATGAATGAGTATATGGACAGATAGATGGATGAATGGATGGATGATTGAATGATGGGTGGATGATAAATGAATAAATGAGCCCCTCCCAGGGGGGTGCATGCTCCCATGTTCCCTTGATCTTTTTTGCATTTTCTCCCTTGTTCCCCATAAGTAAAATAACTGTTTCCCTGAAATGTTTTACCTTATGCTCCCATGATCCCCAAAATTGTTTTATCATATTTTGTTCCCTTGTTCCCTTAAAATAATTTGGCAGTATCCCTTGTTCCCTTAAAATAATTTGGTAGTATCCCTTGTTCCCTTGAAATAAATGCACTTGTTCCCTTGCTCCCCAAAACCCCTGAAAGGGGCTCATAATGATATGAAAGAGCGAACAAATAAATAAATAATTCAATATGACGGATGAATGGATGGATGATTGGATGGATGAATGTATAGTTGGACGGATGGTTAAATAAATGAAAGTAAATAAATACATGAATGATTGATAGAGTGAATGAATAAATGAATGGATAAATGATCTGTTTATCAACCCATTGATTCATTTATTAAAGATCCAAGTAGTGTCGAATCGAAAACAATTGTAAAACTAGCTTGACCTTTGCTTTTCATTTATAAGAAAACAAAACATTTGTTTCCTCTATCATTTGTATACTCCCACACCACAAACAAATATATAGTTAATGTTTACATACATATAACTATACATATACATATCCTTACAATATTTATTTAATTTTTTGTCCTTAAAATTGCCAATATTTCAGACTGTGGTCACCACTACAGCGGTGGCCAATTACAGTAATAAATAAAACATAATCAACGTAAAACAGCCTGAAATATGTTTATATAAGAAGTGGAAAGCAGTTGTTTTTTCAGGAAAACTAAGATTGGCCCGTTGTGAAAAGCGTTTAATAACAAACACCTGCTATTATGGCCAAAAAAAAAACTATTACTGTCAGACTAAAAACTTCGACTTCCTGGCTGATTTGTGTTGTAAATATCCCCATCTTTTAACTTTTAACCATGATATTTTCTCTTTTTCCGGATTATTGTTCCTACATACTAATATAGAACATTTAATGAAATAAAATCAAAATAGTTGTTAACTAACAGTTTTTATTAAGTTACTTTTTAATAACTGAACACCGAGAAATATCAAGTACAAAGGTAACAATCGCCTCGTTACAACTCCACTTGCATATATCTCATTGTTTAAACAAAAATCCTTTAAAGATATTCACAGTTTCAAAACTAATTGTTCTACATAAACTGCAACGAAAACAATGATTTCAGATTTCATTTTACCATGCAGCAATCAAAATATTTAAACTACATAAAAACAACACGGAAAACAAATTGTTTATATATACATGTACGAGAAAGACAACACTGAAACTGAACTGGGGCAGAGTTAATAGACGGACTGGGCATAGAAAAACTTGAGAACTTTCAGTGACTTAACTCTGACTTAATGTTTTTGTTTCAATTTAAAAGTTGCTTACCAGCAATCAAAATATTTAAACTACATAAAAATAACACGGAAAACAAATTGTTTATATATACATGTAAGAGCAAGATGAACAACAACTCAAAAACTGAACATAAACTGCAACGAAAAACACGAGAACTTTCAGTGACTAACTTTGAATTACTGTTTTTCTGTTTTGTTTTTAATACACATATATAAAAGATGTTTACCGGCAATCAGTAATTGTTTTTAATACATAAAAACAACACGGAAAACAAATTGTTTATATATACATGTAAGAGCACGATGAACAACAACTCCAAAACTGAACGCCTTTAATTTGTTATACCTTAAGGCTTTTAATAGAGGAAATAAACAGCAAAAATGTTTAATGTTTACTTTATATTGAATCTGGCTTTCGTTCCAGCGCGGTCAATATGGTTATATAGATATGGAATTTCAAGACTAACATGTACACGTAGAAACAAACAGGAAAAATGAAAACTAAACTTGACCTTGCAACGGTAGTAATGAAATTGAATTGTAAATTAATTATATACCCATTTCAAAAAGGTTGTTCCAGACATTTCAAAACATTAAAAAGGCATTTAATACGCCATGTCAAAATGAAAACAATTCTGGGCATACTATGATAGACTTATTTAAAAAGGGTTGTCCCTAAACTCTTGCCATGGAGAGGCATACACCTGACTAAACAAGGTTGTCCAAGGTGACGCCGGGGTGGGGTGAAAGGAATTGTAGGTATACACCCATTTCAAATAGGTTTCCCAGGCCTTCCAAGAGGGAAAGGAATTATGGGCATTTATCGACTTATAAATCTTTTGGAACATGTGTATGTCTATATATAATATATTCCTCTTTTGTCTTGGAATAACGTATCAGCTTGAAAAACGTTTTTTGAAACAGTCGATTTTGTTTTTGTTTACTCTTTTCTAATTTATATAAATTTCTTCATTAACTTTGATAATCGTTTCTTTACACGTTAGAATCTAAACTCATTACATATAAACCAACAAAATTCATGAGTCAGTCATGCCCACTTAGGCCTAGTTCAGACGTTGCATCTCTCATGTGACGAATCTAATGATGAATTCAAACAATAGATTTGCTCATTTGCAATAAATTCAGAACATGTGAGATGCGACGTTTAAACTTGGCCTTAATCCTTTCGTTTTCCATTTGTTATTTGTCACGGTTCAGTGCAGCGCGTTTCTTCTCTGGTTCCTCCCCACCCTCCCCTCCCTATCAATTCTTTACATTGCATGCCCTTTCTTTCGATATCCTAATTAGTACATCTTGCTATTTCATTGACTATCAATTTAAAAAGCAATTTAACTATTCCTTTTAAGGTAACAATTGTTATTTATGGAATCATTTTCGGTGACTGACTCAAAGGGACAATCACCGTCCGTCAGCGGCAGAGTCTTAAAATAGCATATGACTCATCTAGTTCCCAAGCAACGAATGCTAATCAATATGTTAAGAAATTTATTTTTCCAAAGGATAATTATTTGAAGAGATTATAGAAAGGGTCGAAGGTGCGGTATATAGAATCATCCAGGTAATATTTCACTGAAAATAATATCAAAAACTATCAAAAAAAGAAATTATATCTATATACTCCTGTTACGTTAATTAATTCAAAAGCTGAATCTATCAAATTGGATGTATTTTGGTTCACACCGAAGTTGCTGACCTTTGGGAAATTGGTAAGAAATCCATTTAAAACCTTTTTTCATAGTCTATAAATCACGGTATTAGACTATATCAAAACGCGATCAATATTAACCGGGTTATATGCTTGGTCGATTTACATTGTCAATGTTGCTGACGAAATAGTTTTGTTCCGTGGAATTTGGTGGTAAAGACAATAACATATTGAGAAAACTATTGCAGTAAACATACGTAAGTTTTGAATCTCGTAAATTGAGGAGAAAACACACTGGCATTTGAGTGCAAACTGATAACTTATGCACTGTATAAAAGAGAGTGTTACTGATGTCTCATCATTCGTAGGAGTAAAAACTGATAATTATGTACTGTATAAAAGAGAGTATAGTTGCTTACTGACATATTGAACGTCAATCCTTCGTCGGAGTTAAAATCCTAGCTTATGCATCGTACAAAATTGAGTGTTGCTCACTCACGCTTCGGAGTAAGTTACTGGAGGGGTGTCTGTAAAACCCGGAACGTGCCCGGAACACCCGGAACACCCCGGAACACCCCCGGAACACCCCCGGAACACCCCGGAACACCCCAGAAAAGTTAATATTTATAAAATTAAAAAAAGAAAAAAGGGAAAAAAGAAAAAAAAAAGAAAGAAAAAGAGAAAGAAAAAAAAGGAAAACAAAAAGGAAAACAAATGAGATTTTTCAAGTTGTAGTTTTGCAGAATAAATGTCTTTACAGCTCTGCACATTTTCACGTAACTATTGTATCTCATAATTAGGTCTATTGTTATATGCCGTTTTCGACGTCGTTTCCGAATTGGTTACTTAAACTCCCTACTATTGTAGTTATCCCGCGTTCATTAGCTAACGGTCTTAGAATACGGTCGTATTATATTCACAATGTATTTCGTCGAAAATGACATTTCACTGGCCTGAAAACAAATCAGCGTTGTTTGCATTAGCACGTAATGAAGTTCGGTACTATGCACTAAGGGCCTGTTTACATGGAGATAGGGTCACCCTACCCCTAGAGTCACCCTACTCTATTGTATTCCATGGTTGTGTTTACATGTCAGGTAGGGTGACCCTAGGGGTAGGGTTACCCTATCAGCTAGGTAGGGTGACCCTCCTTGGAGGGCCAGCTTTTTGCATGTAAACGCTCAAGGTAGGGTGACCCTAGGGGGAGGGCTATGTCGTTCTGGCGAGTATTTACGAAGATTCCAGTTAAAAGTAATCGTAAATGAACATTAAAGTGATAAAACTAATGGAAAAGAATAAAATGTAAGAGATCCTGTGACAACGAACGCTCCAAACATCACAAATATCGCTCAAAGTAGTCACACGTAGTCTCGCTTACGCAATACTGTACTGGTTGGCGGCTTGATATATAATTCGCTCTTTGGGATGCCGTTTGAGCTATAAACATTGATAATAAGAAGCCACATCATTGAAATCCTACAGCCAAGGATACTAAAGACAAAAATATAGAGTTTACAGCGAAAATAGAACGTTTAACCGCCATTTTGTTGTTTATTTACCTGAGACGCTAACCCTATATATCCCTAGGGTCACCCTACCTCGTCTCTTTGCATGTAAAGGACGGCTATCTATTGGCCCTACCCTAGGGGTCACCCTATCTCCATGTAAACAGGCCCTTAGTGTGGTTTTAGGATTCACAAACTCTCAACTTTGTTTTCAGTCCAGTGAAATGTCATTTTCGACGAAATACATTGTGAATACGACCGTATTCTAAGACCGTATTCTAAGACCGTTAGCTAATGAACGTGGGATAACTACAATAGTAGGGAGTTTAAGTAACCACTACGGCAACGACGTCGAAAACGGCATATAACAATAGACCTAATTATGAATACAATAGTTACGTGAAAATGTGCAGAGCTGTAAAGATATTTATTCTGCAAAACTACAACGTGAAAAATCTCAATTTTTTTCCTTTTTGTTTTCCTTTTTTTTCTTTCTCTTTTTCTTTCTTTTTTTTTTTCTTTTTTCCCTTTTTTCTTTTTTTAATTTTATAAATATTAACTTTTCTGGGGTGTTCCGGGGGTGTTCCGGGGGTGTTCCGGGGTGTTCCGGGGTGTTCCGGGGTGTTCCGGGGTGTTCCGGGGTGTTCCGGGGTGTTCCGGGGTGTTCCGGGTGTTCCGGGCACGTTCCGGGTTTTACAGACACCCTTACTGGAGCATACGCTAGCTGTTTTAATAATAGAGTGGGCAGTTTTAACAAGGTATTACTTATAACTCCCACACATATTTACCGTGATTAATGATACTGTTGATACTATAGATTAGGATTACAACCTCAATAGAGCTATCACGATACATGGAAGTGATTATAGATAAAAACATGCTAACCCATCCGGGTAGCTCATACACCGTATAAAAAAGAGTTTTTTCGTCGAATTTAAAATTGGTACTCCTGATCATGTTAAAAGAGAGTGTTACTGACGTTCGGACAGTAATTTAAAAGTACCGTACAAAAGAGGTTCTTACGGACGTTTTGGAGGGTAATCTTTCATCGGAGTATTAAAAGATGTTAACTAATACACCGAAAACAATTCATAAAAGAAAGTGTTACTGACATTTCGTTCATTCAGAAAAAAACCCTACTTCACTAAGCACTGATTCTTTGTCTTAGGGTCCACGTAAGAAACGTCAGTAGCTGATCTATATATTTCAAAACTCATACATATTTTAATTTCAGATAGTTTATAATCCATGTTTATATCCAAGTTTTGCCGCTGTTTTTGCACTTTTTGTTTTTGCAATGACGTAATCTATAAATTTCAATAGTGAAACTGAATTGGTTTATTTGTTTTTGAGATTAGCTATATCTGTCATTGACCTCAACATCACTGATATTAGCATAAGCAGATGAAATCGTGGACCAAACCTTCGATTTCACGTGGGACAAACGAATAATTTTTTTACTTTATTTTAATAAGTCCCAGTATCCACGGGGAAGTGCGAATCATTTCTATTATTTTATCACTAATACTATTGCTATAATGATATATTTTTTTCGAAGCGGCACTTTCAATTTCAATAGTTTTGTGTCTATAAATCGAAAGTACTCTAATTATCTGTCATTGAGGGGTGTTGCTACTAAACAAAACCCCTTGGGGGTAGGGGCAAGACGGGAAAGTTTGTACATAATATCAAGACAATTGGAATTAGTGAGGTTCGTTAAATTAAAGAGATATCTAAAATTAAAATTGAGAAATCTTAGAAAATATGAATTAAACAAACTAAAAACACATACATGAGCTGTTGAATTGGCGATTCTTTGGGGATTTACTTTATTCTAAACTGAAAACAAAAACATATTGTTTTTGCCATTCAATATAGTCCCCTTTCCGGTTCCCTGCACCATCTTAAAAGGTAGCCGGGTCTTTGCATCGAAGCGAGACGAACGTTGCGCTTGCAATGATAGAGACCTTTTAAACACCTCAAAATTATTCACGTGTCTATATCATTGCAAGCTCAACGTTCGTCTCGCTTCAACGCAAAGACCCGGCTACCTTTCAAGTTGGCGCATGGAACTGTGAAGGGGGATATTTGTCCTTTTATCGCAATAAGGAACAAATATTTATTCATTTATTCAAAATAGATATTTACATTTAATCTAATTGGACTATCCAGCTCTGTTGTGCTATCCCTAACATTTTAATGAATCTCTTTTTAATGTATTTAATATTAATTAAGATTGTTATATCCTTGTGTGTGGAAGCTTTATAAAGAAATAAATAATTGTCGCCCGGTATGCCTTTCGGGATGTGCTATCAAAATTGGACAACCTTTTTTAAAATTGGTGTATTCAAAATTAAAGAGAGATAAGGAACAATATTCATTGTTCACTGTTTGTCACTCTCCACGAAAGTTCTCGTTAACTTGTTCTTCACGGAATTCATGAATTATGCTACTTGTAATAAGGTAATTAATATCGGCAATTATTATATTTCTATTATTGATACGTTGAAAAGCAAGTTTCGTTTCCTTTCGGTCTATCAAGTACGTTATATCACATTGGACATCCTTTTTAAAGACGTTGTAATCGAAATCACAAAGTAGTGATCGAGATTTAACTTTGCTCCAAGAGGCCTCTCTTCAACTCGTTTTTTATACAGCTGTTTCACAAAAGGTTGGTGAAGGCTTTGTTGCTAGTTGCTTACCAAGCTTGAAATATGTTATATTCATATGTAAATAATATCAGCACAGAATAAAATATGCTGGAAAACCCTGCAGACAAAGTTTGGAAACATTCCATATTGTTGTGCCCTTCCGCTGCTTGAATTCATATCATCCATAGTGCATTTCGAGCTTGGTATGCAACAAGCAACAAAACGATTGCCAACCTTTTTGGAAAAAGCTGTATACAACTATTTCAAAAAACGTTGAATACTGAATAGTGCATTCCGAGACCCAATAGCATTGTGGGCCTCTTTTATTTGAAATAAAATGCAAATATAGAGTGATCTGCCCCCTATATATAGCTAATTCAATTAACCTTGTCGCTGAAACAAGCCTAAAGCCTAATCTTGAGAGCGAAAGTGGTCATGGGATTTTAAAATTGCATGAGTTTTCAAGATTCCTAAACCGTAATTTGTGTTTTTGTTTCCACTGAAGAACACTTGCAAATACACGTTGAATGTTTTACACGCTTTGCACGCTTTGCACGCCTCATTCGCCTCGATAAAAGATATCCCACGATCCCTTTCGGTCTGACGATTAGGCTTTAGGCATTATAAATCAGCGACAAAGTTAATTGAATTAGCTATATGTAGCTAGTCTTATAGTTTCAGGTAGAATAAATTAAAAAAAACTAGAATAAAAAATTATCAGTTATTTCACTTTACCAATGTAACATGATCCAGAATGCATCTCGGTCTTGAAATGCACTATTCAGTACTGATTTAACGCTTTTTGAAATAGCTGTATAGTTTGCAACAGTACGTTTCGATTTATCAAGTGAGATACCACATCTGGTCAATCGCTTCCTTTTTGAAGTCGTTGTTTTCAAAATCACAGAAATTTTGATTGAGATTGGTTGTTTAATTTGTCTGCAGAAACCTCAACTTGTCGTCGCATGTGGTCTCACGTTCAATAACCACCACATAACAATATTCCATTCACGACGAGTATTATTGTACCATGTTATGTCTGTTATTCGTACGCTGTACGTGATTCAAATCTCGTTATTGACGTACAGCAGATCTGTCTAGACACAAGGCATTATTATGGGCAACGTCACGGTTTGTCGGACACGGCAGTACCAGGCTACTCTCTCTCTAGTACAAGTAACTATTTTTGCTCCGACGAAATATTTACGTGAAAGTTTGAATGAGAATTGCCATCAATTTCTAAAAATAAACAGTTTTGTTATTCACAAAAAACATGTCGATACGTGCAGCCAATATATTCTTTGTTAATCCTATTTATGTATTTCAAGAGAAATGTTTTGAAGTTATTCGGTAATTTGATTGGATTAAGTGTTGCCTTGGAAACAAACGTGACTACAAGAACGCATGTTTTCGTCGTGCTCTGACGTCATGCTATGTGTTAACCAATAGCGTGAGACTGATTATGTCATTTGGTAGCGCTATCAGTGGATTTTGATGTCAGCATTTTTTTCATGCGAGATGTCATTTCTTGATAATATTTTGTCGGTTTTTAAGCCGTATTTTATTCGGGTGCAAACGCTTATACCAAGAGATATAGAAATAATATTAAGTGTTACTGATAATATAGCTATGTAGAATAGCTACAAAGCCCATTAAAAACAAAGCCCGAACAGAGACCTTTGAATCAAAAAACAGCCGTTGATATCTGTGTATTGTTGTGGTAACGAAAACTAAGGCTACAAACTAGACATTTTGTGCTTTTTCAGAACGCTTTATAACAAATAAATTCGTGTTTGTGCTGAGTCAGCGTTCTTGGCACGTAAACTGTGTTTATAGTTCATTGTTTTATTTTTTTTATTTTTTTTTTTATTCAAAAACAAAAAGAAACACAGTCCTTCTTTTAGTGTAGACAATTTACAGTTATTCACTTAAAACTTTTTGCAATTTTTTGCAATTTTTATCATCACATTACGATTATAAATTTCAATCCATAATAATCTCCTTGTAATTTTAAAATAGCTCATTCAATATTTAGCGTTTTATACATATATATATTACATTTTTAACTCTTTTTTACTACAAATTATATTAATATTTTTCTTATATATCATAGTTTTTGTATACTTTGTTATTCTTATAAATTTACTTATATATATATAATTATATATTGATCTATATATAGATATTCACTTATTATTATTCAGTATCATTATTTTCTTATTGTTTTAGGGCCACTAGGTTATCAGTACGATTATTGTAAATTGTAACTGTTATGTGTCACCCTCTTTAAATAAAGTTTATTCATTCATTCATTCATTCATTGTGATGCACTATGATGACGTCAAGTCGTTATAGAGAGGTCAGCCATGTTTACAACAACTACGCACGTGATGTCAAACACATCGAAACATGTCCGAAATCCGCAACTCAATTAAATGAAAGATTACAGTATTTTTGATTGCCTCAATGTTAAGTGGTTTTGACAAAATATAATGCGAAATTGTTAATTGCTATATCGTTTTAGACAGGAATATTAAGATTCAGTTTGTGACTAGCTACGTACATTCATTTTAAAAATATGCTTTTCAGAAAGTGAACTGAAAACCTTTAGTATTGTTTTTATAGATTACTATGTGAGAGAGAAAAATGCTTTAAATCAAATCTTTTTCCGTTATTAGTTTTGCTTTCTACTTTTTTAATGTCTTCTTTTTTGGAAAAAGATCGAAACTATATATTTTCTGAGTCTTTTTATCATAAGAAAATAATTGAAATGCGTCAGATTAAATCTGTTTAATAGATGATTTTACAATACAAATGCGTCAGGTTCTATTTTCTATGGGTCCTATATATTCATTTGCCTGTGTTTTTATGCATTCTTTTTGATATTTCCGGCAATAAATAAATGATTTGCATATATCAAGTCGAATACTTGTTCTGGAACACCATAAATTGTCGATATATACCCCGGGGGGGGGTACTCCCTTATATTTACTATACGGGGACGTTCCGCCAAATAGGGTATGGTTTTTTGCCTTGGAGTCTTGAATAGGGTATACAATTTAGCCTAATTTGTCTTAAATTGCCTTACCTAGGGTATACAATTTCCCCCTTGAGTCTTGGATAGGGTCTACTTTTTACCAATTTGTCTTGAAATAGGGTGCATATTTTTAGGATTCTGCTGTCTTAAATAGGGTCAGGGTTTAGAGGTACCAGCGGAACGTCCCCGTCAGAAACTGGGTCAAGTACCCCCCCCCCCGGGATATATACCTTGAAAAAATCGTTGTCGCAATGAGTCTCCAGTGCACACTTTGAAGCCTGCAGAGGATGTCGGTATTTCTTCTCTTGTAATCACTTTATTAATAGCATATTTTGATGTTATATTACCATAACTAAGTTGTTACTGTGAAAGAAATATTCAGTTTAAAGGATGTTGGTATTTCTTCTCTTGTTATCGATTTATTCATAGCATATTTTGGTTGTACGTGTTAGTGTTATATGACCATAACTAAGTTGTTGTAATGGTAGTTGACGAAAGAAATATTTATTTAAAAAAAAGTGTAATAAATCACAAATAATGTTCATATAACCGACATCCTTTGCAGGCTTCAGATTGTTAAGCGTAGCTTCGATGAGACAACGAGCCTTGAAAAAAAGGGTACGTATATAAAAATTGATGAATATCTACAACAAAGAAAAAATGGATAAAAGATATACTCCATGGTATTATTATTTTTAATTTAAATGTAAAAATATTTTGAATATAATATATAACAAGAAAATTAAAAGTTGTATTTATAAAAATATCAAGAATTAATATCAATAAAAAGGGAAGAAAAAGTTTGCTTAAACTTAAAAAAAAAAAACAATTGAATCATGTAGCTATCACCGATAACACAGAAAGATAGGTTAATCCAACTGATATCGTAAAAATATAAATAATATAAAAAAATAAAAAAAAGGAAGTTTGCTTGAACTTAAAAAACAACAATTGGATCATGTAGCTATTACCGATCAGAACACAGAAAGATATCCGGTTAATCCAACATCGTAAAAATATAGATAATATTAAAAAAAAGGAAGAAAAAATTTGCTTAAACTTAAAAAACAGCTGAATCGTGTAATTATCACCGATAACACACAGAAAGATAGGTAAATCCAGTATCGTATAATTATGTCGAAATCAACCAATCACAGCTCAGCGTTTTTCTTTCGTGACCACGTTGTCTGCACATTTTGACGTATTTGGTTCAACCAATCAAATCTCAGTAGTCAACCTTCTAATGATCACGTTTTTGCCATCCATTTTTGACGGTTTCAGGTTCCAACCAATCAAATTGCAGTATTTCCTTGTTTGTTTAATCACGTGATGCTTCCGTGATATCATGTGGGCTCCCTGTGGTGCGAAAACGTGCCTCACGTGACACCAATATTGACTGTTGCCAAGGTCAATGTCAGATTGTCCCAAGGTCAGGTTGTCCAGTCTGTCAAACTTGAGTCCACATTGTCCGAGTGATGGAAACTCTGTCGTTTTTTGAATTGTGTACTGAAATATCCGATGAATAACACACGGAGAAAAGACAATTACATTGAACATACGCTTTGAATACTCATTTCTCATACAATCGCATTCATTGATTTCTATTTACAGCTGAATGCAATTCAAACGATAGAAAACAAATTGATAACAAATTAAAGTGGATCATAATTATGTTTCGAACTAGCTGGTCAAATGTAAAATTAATAAAAAGAAACTAATTAAAGGTGTATTCATCCTGGATTTGTACAATTACCAGCCAGAAAAAAAATAAGTACGTCACACATAAACATCACCTTGACACATTTATTCAAAACGTACAGTACAAAATTAATTATCTTTCAAAAATCGCCGCGAAAATCACACCTTAGATTGCCACAACAAACCCGCCTAGAATTTAATAGTGCAAAATGACACAAACATTGACGCAAAATGGCTACACAAATCGCAGCAAATTAACGCCAAAAATTGCTCTGTGAAGTAGGTTTAAATGTGCAGTTTTTATGCCCCAACTGCGATGTTTGTTTGAATCAGGCTGGTATCTTCGACGTTTCGTGCTTTCGGTTGATATTATCTTTATGTATATAAATCTTTTGTATTGGATTATCAGCCGCAGAAGTTACTGGTACTAAAACTTTAAAGCGGCACCGATAACAAAGACAAACACGATGTACATAACTAAATTTATGCAGCAGGACGGGACACTTTAAACTTGACAAGGTGAAAATGAAAAGAGTAAATGACAACAAATGAATACCAATCTTTTAACCTGTCAAATATATGTCAAAATACTTTTTTCTCGGAATGAAAACTAAAAATTACTATATATTATATTATTACTCATCTATTATAGCCAGTCACAGTTTTAACTACTCATGTTAATATCCGCAAAAAGAATCAGGAATTAGGAATTAGGTCGAGTATATCTATTATGATGATCGTGTTGTTGATAGTGATAAAGATGATGGTGGTGGTGATAATGATTTTAATTATGATGGTGGTTGTGATAATAATGATGATCAATAGGCGATGATCAAAAATGATGATGATGATGACGATAATAATAACGATACTAGATGATAATGATCATGATAATTAAAATGATGGTGATGATGAAGATAATGATGAGGATGCTTTTTAGATGATGATGTTGATGAGAATGATGTTGATGAGAATGATGTTGATGAGAATGATGTTGATGAGAATGATGTTGATGATATTGATGATGATGATGACGATGATGCCATGATTATGATGATGATTGTACTGTAAAAGATGATAAAAGTAACGATGATCATTACAATAAGTTACCGAATACGTTTAGTAATGATCACAATAACATTGTTGTTGATCGAAAAGCCATGCCAACCATCCTAGTGTATTACATCAACAACAATCCATATTGCGTGTGAATGTGTATAATGAATGTGCTATAACGTGCATTCAATGCTGTTCCATCGCTGCACGCAATAGTCCGTTTTATGGCTAGCAAAATACTACACACTATACCATGGCAATCACTAAAAGAATGCATCACACAAGGTCAAAGAACCTGTCAGGTCAATGTCAAATAAAACTGAAATTGTAATTCGTACATTTTACTGAAAGAAAGTGAAATTTTTTGATACAACGTGTTACAAATATTTTTCCAGTTTTTTAACAAAAGCTAAAATGCACTAAACGAGATAGAATCTTCTTTTACAAACTACATTTATCTATGTCTAATAAAACTCCTACAAAAATTACAAATCCGGCTCTAAATACTTTGTTAATGGGAAAGTTAAAATTGCTAATGTCAAATCACACACTAAGACTATTAAGGTGACGGAAAATCTAAGGGAAAAGTTCGTTTTTTTCTATATTAAATTAATTATACTTAACGTCCGAATCGTCAGTAACGCTCTCTTTGTCACCGTGTACAAGATAGTATTTTACTCTGGTTGTTTCCGTATTTTTGTTTTCTGTAGTTAGGATCTTAAGATAAACAAGATGACGAGATATTATAGAGTCACAATAGCCATTAATGTACAGGACCTCCCATGATCACAGAACCTGAAGCACGGCATTCAATAACTACACGGGACACACGCAAAAACACGCGAGACACGCGGCGCGCGTCAATGATAAAAATAACTTGAAGATTTTGAAAATGTAATTTATCGAACAGAGAGTATAAAATAGGTAAAACATTTAATTGAGATGAATAAAACAACAAAAAATACTCTAGAATTAAATGAAACGGGAAGTGAAATGGAAGAAAATTACAACGAAATAAAATAGATTAAAATTTGAAAACTTAAATGAAATAAACTACAATATATATATAGAAACAACAACAAAATGTGTTAATTAAAATAAACTATATAGAAAATAACAAACAGAAAATAATACATTAAAATAAAACATATAATTGAAATAAAAAAAACTATTAATCTCAATACAAAACAAAATCAAAAACAATAATCTTAAAAAAAATAACAAAGCCAATATAAATTCACCAAAAGAAGTTGTTATCCACTTCTCTGAGGAAGCACATTGTTTCTGACATCAAAATAATCATTTAAAAGAAGCCACACATGCGTGATGAGTGTTGTATGAAACCTCCCTCCTACTGCGAAGAGCATGGCTTTAAGCCTCAATCGAATTTTCCATCTCATGAGGTGTTCTTCTCTAAATACTTGGGCTATCGGTAACTTAAATTAACCAACTCGAGCCCCATGAATACACGAAACACGGCTGAAAACGACTTTTTATCAAATTTAAAGGATTTTGCGGTAATTCTGCGCTTTACAAGAGGAATTTGTTTCACTGCGCGCGGTCTTGACGAGAACTAATTCTACTGCGCTTTTTCGACAGAAAAGAATCTAAGCTTAAGGTTCATAAAAACGTTTTGATTTCTGCATCTTCGAGAGAAAAATTATTTAATATTCTTTGCGCTTTTTGGAAACCAATGAAGATATTTTTTCCTAATTTTTCAATGAAAGTTCAAGGCTTCAAGAAAACTTTACTTCCCATTTCTGGATTTCGATTAAAATGGCTATTTTTCTACATTTATATCCTTAATGACTGTTATTCTTCTTTTTGATAAGGAGAAGCTTAAAGATAAAGATTTCTAAAGTCTTTTGTGAGTTCGTGCTTGTTTTTCTATCAGGCGATTACTATAATACTCCCTTATTTCCCTAGATAAAATACGCGAGGATTTATGATCCCCAGCAGTAAACAACCCGCATGAGTCATAGGGGATCCCCCCATCGAAAGGGTAAATCTGACAAGGGCGTGGAATAGACTTTCTACCTTAAACGATTCCCAACCAACGACAGCGTATTTCACCAAAATTTCGTGAGATTATGTTGTCGTGTTTTATCTATTTCTTATTAGTAAGGATAATTAAGGATTAACATTTATTGAGATAAATTTCGTGATTGTTACAAGCAAAGTCTAGGGCCACGCGATTCACCGAGTTCAATTCATCCAATCAACGCGAAGAATACAAATAATTACGTAAGCAAACGCACTAAAATAGGGCCGAATAGCTCCCCATCAAAACAGAACGAACATAGTGTCAAACAAAGAGTAGATTTACAATCGTCAAGAGCTCATAACTCTATAGAAAAACAGAACAGACGACATCGACATTAAAAAGTTATATTTCTTATTTGTAGGAAAGAAAAAGATATTTCTACCGAGTACAAGACTTGCAGGATTGTCAATGAAACATCATTTGCACGTGGTAGTGAAAAAGATCGTACGGTAAACCCTTGGGACAACAATCTCATCGACTACAACAACTTTAAAGTTCTTCTACATCGAACTAAAAGACTAGTACAAGAAAGAAACGAGTTGTAACTTGTTCGGAGTAACAAAATGTGCCGGCCAAAAACGCCCGAAGACCAGCGACGTGCGGGAGATGCTCCTGCCACTTACACCGGCCATAACAATGACACGCTAGTCATTTCAAACGTAGCCGCACAACTCGCTCAAATCGGCGATAAACTAGAGCTAACTTATCAAAAAAGTAGAAAAAAGAATGAGGACTTCTTTAGCATCAAGGCTGTTTGTGTGATGGCGCTTTTTGTAGCGATACGTTTGGCCCTTTGACCAACGATCATCTAGAGAGGTGTCAGTTCTCAACGAACTTTGAAACAAATGTCTACGCATACCATCGCTTAAACCACGGCTTTGCTCATCGTAAATGAGCTATTATCCAACTAGTAGGCTAGTATATTATCATCTTTGTTGCTCAACTATATGCCTTACGAAACTACTCGTGCGGGGACGATCTGAAAGCATGCACAAAGCCGAGAGTTGTTCTGCGCCAGCCAAAAGATGAACAAAAGCCAAAGAGATTCCACATTCTACAGTCATGGCTCTCAAAGGGTGCTAACAGTATGAAAAACCCGAGAAAATGGTTTGATATAAAAGATAGGGAACTTTACAGAACCTTACATATGTTTTATAGATGATGGCATTAACAGATACACGAACATGCATCTTCAACGTGTGTATTTCACCGAGGTAGTACCTGAACAAGGTGTGAGCTTAGTCGAATCTAAAACGCAATTTTATTTTTGATTCCAAATAGATGAAATTTATAAATTCAAATTATTTGCTGTAAAAAGCGGACAGAAATATTTCAAAAAAGATGTTATTTAGTTATGGGATTTTCCAAATGCGCGCACTGGAAAAGACAACCCGATGCAGCATGAAATGAGGCCAAGAAAACATCGTAAACAAACCTTAATCCGAACAAGAACCCTTGCACATATGCTTGTATCTTCCAATTCAAACGAAGAAACAAAACTTAGAATAGCTAGCTCTGTAAGATAACACTGAAGTCTTTTCATGTTGAGCTAAGGATACAAGCTGTGGGGTGGTTTTGAGGTGGTTTTGAGGATGCAAAGATGTACTTTTGCATTTCGTGTAACGATGATTTCTCGACTCCATCAACGTTTTTGCAGGTAGCTAAAAGATCCGGAAGGCCCCTTCTTACAAAGACCCGGGCATTTCTGCTGAATACTAGGTGCGTAGGTGGTTGATTTTCCAAAATTGCTGTAAATAGTCTTACCAAGATGTTAAGGGAGGACACAAAGTTTATCAACATCAACTGAATAAAAATACCAATAAAACAACAGCATAATGTTAAATATGTTTCGAATATCTTTTATCTCGGGTTACATGCACTCCCTTAAAAGCACAATCAAACATCTACAATGTTGAAAACTTATTCTTGTATTTTCAACGAATATTTTACATGATTTAATGCCCAGTATCAACTTTTCAACACTGTCTTGCAAATATATGTCAAGTATTTTGTGTACGACATCGTATACTCTCACTCACATCCACATTTATTGTTCAATATCAGCTATTTACAAGAAATATCTCTCTTTAATGATAAAAATAAATCTTTGGTTTTTAAGTAGAGTTTTAAAAGCACAAATCAGTTGAAAACAAATCGAGAAAAATTGTGAAAATGCATGGTTTTGACAAGAAGTTGAAAAAGAAGTTTGCCTGTATTCGTGTGCATCTTTGTATTTCATTAGTTCCTTGTATTTATTACTTAACAATATATTCTCCCTTTCGGCATTAAAAAACATGAATTATTATTAGAGTTGAATATGTACAACTTTTTGATTGAGATAAAATATATCATTTCCATCATTGTAGTAAAAAAAAACCTGAAAAACTGTACACGTTCTGGCAGCCTTATCATTAAGGCTTTTTTGTAATGGAGAGACACTATTTCTTCATCATAAAACCGTATCCTTCTTTGTTTCTTGTTTTAACAAGACTACAGGTCAAAATACAAACTTTGTTTCTTTGTGTTAGGGCAGACGTTATTTTAAATTAGTAAAAGATAAGAAAATTCACGTTTAAAAGAGGAAAAACTACGGATGATGCGAAAAACATGTTCGGGGCCAATTTTGGCTTCGTATACTTCTTCACTGCGAATGTTTTCTTCTCGGGTGATTATCATGGCCCCTGTTTGAGTTCTAAACTTATTTTCGTCTGGCTTAGCTGCCTCGTTGATTACCTATCATCATAGATCGTTTTAACTTGAGTTGAATGTCTAGACCACAAAACTATAGTTACAAATAACAGCAGCAACGATGCGTCCAGACAACGAAAAGAAATGGCCACTTTCGTAAAGAAACCACTCACAAAAAAAACAACATCTTTTTCAAGAAACTGGACAACTTCAAAACACAAAAAACAATACGTTGTTGATTTTCAAGATTTTCAAAACCTCCATGTTTTTTCAATAGAAGATATATTCTTTAAGTTTTGATATTTCAGTTTTTCGCTCGCCAAAGTCGAAGGTTTAATTTTAGCTGTTGTTGGACTTTGATTCAATCTGCTCAAAGTCTGTTTCGACGCTTGAAACAATTTTGTTCCGAAAACAATACTAAGTTCCAACTTTGAATTGTATTTCATGTTACAAGAAATAGTCCAGACTTACTATACATTCTTGTTTATTCTGTTTTGTGTTGGCTTGCATTTAATTGGGATTTTCCACTGGCTTTCTCGTGAGGCTGACAAAAGTTTGTTTCCCAAAATGTATTCTGCAGTTCGGTTGTCGCGAGAAACCTCAACACTGCATTGCAGTTTGAACTCCATTTGTCTTTAAAACAAGTTATAGTTCTTCTTCAGCGAAAGTCAAAACGAAAAAATATAGTTTCTTTACCATTTTGCAAGCTCAAATGTCCAGCTTTCCCATTTGAAAATTTTGCTTCGCTTTCACTGCAGTTGAAACTTGCGTTATTGCAGGAGTGTAGGCGAAAAACAATTAACATTTTCAACAAACTTGAAGACTTATTGTTTTGTTTTCGGAACCAAAATGGTTTCCAACTCAAATAGTTTTGTGCAAAATTGATTTTTGCTGAACAAGGCATTTGTTAGCTACGTCATGCGTACTAAAAATGATGAAAAATCCTCCAAAAAAATGACCAAAATAAAACCCAAAAGCCCCCGTATATAACCTGCAAATGATGTTGTGTTTACAATGGGGTTATTCGTGAATAATAATCATATCTTTGGCGAGAAATATGAGGTGTTTTCTCGCGTTTGTGTTTCATGTTTAAAATGTGATAACTTCGACAACACGTTAGTCTTTTTTTCCACGTCTTCATAAAATACTCTTCAGTCTTGTTGTCCTTCCACCACAAAATACTTGAAAACATTGTTATTTTCTTTCTCTTTTATTCTTTTGTTTTTACAAAAAGTGCGTATTCAAATCCGAAAACGAAAAACATTTGTTAATAGCAAGAGAAAGCGAGAAAAAGCACAAAAAAATAATAAAATGCGCACTCTTTAAACCCTTCTTAAATTTCACGGTAACATTTTCTATGTTCTATTCTTCGCTCTCATTTTCCCGTTTGTGGCATTTATCCATTTCATAGAAAAGAAAATCATTGTTTATAGGCTTTTCTATCGAAATATTTCATCTTTTTGAGGCAAAACTGGTGTTCGTTGGTCGTCCAAAATCGACTATGGTGCAAGTGTTAAATGTAAACAGTCCAAACGTTTTCTTGTGCATAAATTGTTATCAAGGCCACAAATTACTCTCTACATCTAACCAATAACATAGAAAAACGGCTAAAAAAATTCCTCACAGTTTCTACAAAAACTCCTCTTTCCCTTCCTCAAAATACCCTCATCAAAAACTGAAACAAATCATATTTTATTTTCCCCCAGAAAAATATTTCATTTTTGCAGGTGTGTATATTTCTTCGTTCGAGCTAGTTGCCAACCAACATATTACGATAGACGGAAAGATAAATAATACGAATTACTCGGAGCATTCTCGTTTTTTCATTGGCTACTATTTCGGTTCGTGTCAATAGAACAGAATGCAAAGGTTTTGATAAGTCGATTTCTTTCAGCTAAACCTTGGCCCTTTGAGACAAAAACGATTGACAACACTCATTTAGCCAGCCAATCACAAGCGATGATTCATCCAAATACATGAATATGTTCTCTGCCAATTAATTTATAATGAAAAATATTCTAGCAGAGCTAGAGAGTATAGAGCGAGCCAAAATATGAAATAGCCGTGGTGTAAATAACAAAATCTCATAATTCAAATTGTTTAAGATTCTTAATGTTGCTTAGCGGGATCGAAATCGGCCTTAATAAATTCTATTTGAACATTTCGCTAGCTTTCTTTGCTTATGTTTTGCAATATTTACCAAGAAATTGAAATCAAGAGAAGAAATGAAGAAATAAATAAATGAATGAAAACTCGTCGAATATTATCTGCAAGCCTGTCTATTTTGATGAAATTAGTGGCTTTTTTTCTTTGCTTTAACTGTTTATTTCCGGGATTTTGACTATTGTGTTCAACACTCACTGATTCGAAATTTTTTTCTTTTCTCTAAACGAACCATTAGAAAACTAACAATGAATTCACTACTTTTCCCACAACTGCAAAATACTATCAAGCCTTTTCTCAAACGATTTCTTATTCCTAAACTAGAGAACATAGATTATATCATCCGAAATAACATTCTTTACATTGCAGGATTTAGGTGAGGATAATTTTGAAAATCGGTCGACATCCTTACCTTTGAGAGAAGGACATGTCTTGCTAAGGTCCAAGGTCCAGTTCACTCTGCTCTGTCATACCGACTTCACTTATAACTCACATTAAACTAAACCCAAATCTAGCTACAAAACTGGCAGATATCCAGTGAAATAAATTGTGGAAGAAGAAATGATTTTGGAGACAGACTAGCTAAAGAGAAAGGTAGCTAATGCGCAAGTGCAGTGCAAATACGTGACATTGAAAGGAATTAGATTCAATAGCAACGTCACGCTGCAGAAATGAGTAATAGTGACCGAACATCACTCTTTGGTATTTGACTGGCGTTTAATAATTACCACAATGAATCATCCTTTTGTTAATAGTTACGAATGATTATACGCTGTGACGGCGACTCGTCGTCGGCATAATATCAACAATTTACTCCAAGACACGAAAAAAATTCTCAATGAAAATCGCCCAAAATTTTCACCAAATATAAGTGTTCTTTTTGCGACAGTTTTCATTAAGAAAATACCAGTTTTTTTATGTATTTTAGGAGTTTCTATTGATGAATAACCTGTAACGGTTAATTCATGTTCGCTTAATCAGTAAATCATAATATTCTCCAGTTCTATTTATGCAAAAATTGTAAACAAAATGCAAATTTTAGAAGGTTTTGTGTCACACAATCTGTAGAAGCGTGGGTGGAATATGAAATAAGCTGGCAAAAAAATATGTTTTTAACTGTGATACAAGTGGCAATTTTTTTTCCACACTTCACAGCAAGATTCCAGCTCAATCTACGTACTAATTCAATCTAACGTCCAAAACAAGAACATTTCTTTTTAATTATCAAAATGCAAAACAAAATGCAAAACAATAAGTATTAAGACGAAAAAGGGAAATTTGATTGATTTTTTATTAAATAAAAACTTCGAAATTTACACTGTTTTGAATTTTCCAAATGTTTTGTTATTTTTTCCTTTCAAATAAAAAACATTTCATCACATTTTTCTCACTTTTTTGCGATTTCCAAAAAGTTTCACCAAAGTTCCCCGAAGTTTAACGAACTAACAAAACTTTAACAAAAACTATCGTCGACTTTTACAACTGCAAAGGAATGCAGACATGCGCACAAGCGTCAGTGTAAACTGCGCATGACTTTCAAAGGGGACAATAAAACATGTGCAAGCAACGTTCAGAGTTGAATCACAGTGAGCGTAGGGCAGCTATTCACTCAATATCTAACCATTTCTCATGTGATTTCTCATCGTTTGGAAGCAAGGTTTTGGATCGGCGTTCAAATGTGCAACTTGGGGCGTGACGTGATGTTTTTTCTTTGAAAAAATCCTTTTTCTCTTGCGGTTTGAGCGACTTTGAAGCGACTTCAGACCTAGGCCAGTGCGTTGATTTGACAACAAACGACGCATTCAATCTGTTCATCATGGAAGATCTCATTTGTAAATGTATCTTCACCAATGCAAGTACAGTTTGAAGGTTTCGATAATAATGTGATCAACGTTTGAGTTATTTGAATCAGTGGTTCTTCCTTTCTTGTATATTCACATCGTGATTTGGTTGCTTTCATCCGATACTCACAACTCAGTTCCACAGTATGGTCTTCAAGTCATAACTGCTTGGTGCATTCAGCAGACAAACGAAAAAGAAGATGAAATTAAAGGTGCAGTGGACTAAATCGTTATGAGTTGGATCTGTGGAGTAGATTTGTTCAGTCTAAACGTCGTGGTTCACTCTTGTTGTCAACAATGAGATTCTCAAAACACATTTTTACAGTATGGTCTCTAGGACATTATTTCACAATGAATGGTTACAATCAGGAAAGGGAAATGAAAATGAAACAGGGTCGCGTGATGAAACTTTGATCCTGTTTTCTTCAGTCTATATATCTCAGTTCGCTCTCGTTGTCAACGCTGAACTTCTCCTCTCACACTACCGACCCTTTCAAAACATTCTCTTCAAACATAATTGCACAAGCGCAATATCCATTACGAAGAAAAGGCGAAAAGGATTAGAAGTTGAAGTGAAGTGAATCGCATGAATCGTAGACAGCGTTGTAATGATCTGGGTAAATCAAGTCTTAGCATTATTTCAATGTTTCTTGCTCAAAATGAAGCGGTTTGTTATCAGTTGTCTACGAGGGCGTATTCAAACAACGACGCAAGGACATCACTACTACATTCACTTTGCAATCACCGTGTGAAAACATTGATGGTGTTTTGCTGGACTTGATACTTTCGGTGTATCTTCATTGATAAACGACTTGGGAAAAAATGCGTCAGATCGTTTGCAAGACTGCGTCACTGTGAATAAATGATACTTGATGAAACTTGATTAAATAGTACTGTTGGTTGAAATGAAAGGATGCGATACGATAGTGTATATGTAGTCTCATGCAAGACACTTCATTACCGGATTTACTTGTGCATATCGCATGCAATAATATTTTTGTTGCTGGTCTTTTGTGGATGTTAAGTTATTTGTTGTTCTATCTAGTTCTCACACTACTCTGCGTCAGTCAAGTCCTTCTTGTATAGTATAAACTATCGATACAGTAGTTCCACATGCTGCTTCGTGTTGGTAGAACTACTTCCTGTCATCACCGCGTTGCTCGCTCGTCAAATTCGTTGAATGCGAGGTCCCTGTCACGTAACAAATGTGGAGATGTCCATTCACTGTAAATCCCTTGTCATTGATTGTGCTAGAAAAACATAGGTATATATTAAATTCAGTTCCATCGCTTGTACTGCATTCAGCGATATAGTCAGTAATATAGGATACTTAATATTTGCCACAGGCTTGGAAGACTCGCTAACTACTCCCAGTACCACGAAGTACAATATGCCATTTCTTTTCTACTTGATTCAACGTTTGACATATTGTTAAGGAGTCTGTCTGCGTAGAGATCCTGCAGTGTTTGTATTCAACTTCGTAGCTCAACCCTGTGAGATTTAGAGCCACGTCAATTGTATGGAGGACACGTTTATTGAGCGACGTAAAGGAGATGTTATTATTTCCATTGTATTGCAACTGAATTGTGTTGAACATTAACATAGAAGTCGTTGAATACTGGGAGATGTCCACCCTAGTCGAACCTATAGTCTATATTGTTACCCAAGAACACCAGTTTATCCGAATTTCTATGTGTTATCATATTCCCATTGTTTTGCAGATTTTCATGTCAACCTTCAACTCATTGTATGCTATACAACCTCGATCAACCTCTTTTATTCTAGCTCGTCCTGTTCGCTATATATACCCTACAACAGTCAGGCATCAGATTATAGTAACGGAGTCTATAATGTTCAGTATTGAATGCAGACTTAAATAGTGGTAGAATAAGCTCATGTATTATAGTATTCCCATTGTTTTGCAGATTTTGATCATGTCAACCACCTTCAACTGACTCATTGTATGCTATACAACCTCATCCTCTTTTATTCTAGCTCGTCATGATCACTATATATACCCTAAAGCTCATGTATTATAGTAGTCCCTTTGTTTTGCAGATTTCCATGTCAACCTTCAAATCATTGTATGCTAGCTAAAAGTTACAACCTTATTCAAGTCTGTAGTCTGTCTTTTATTCTAGCTCGTCCTGATCACCATATGCACCCTAAAGCTCATGGATTATAGAATATCCATTGTTTTGTAAAATTTTCACGCATGTCAACTTTTAAATCATTGTACACTAGAAGATATCAACCTCATTTAAACCTGTAGCTTTTTATTCTAGCTCGCTTAGGTCAATAATGCCCTAAAGCTCATGGATTATAGTATATCCATTGTTTTGTAGATTGGGATATCAACCTGCATTTCATTGGATATCGAGAAATATTCACCTAATTCAAATCTAATCTTTTATTCTAAACCTAGAACTGCTCAAGTGTATTTCAGTCCATGGATTATCTAATATACGGGCGTAATAGACTTGATAAAAGTTTCTATATCTTTTGTTTTTCATTATGAAAGCTATCTATAGAGAGAGACCTGCGTTGTTTGTTGGCGATTAAGTATTCTAGAAGGTCTAATCGAGCTGGTTATAAGGATAAAGACGCGATGTAGGATAAGGATCTTTTTGTTGAAATGCTATACTTTGGCGGGAAAGACAATCGTTGGTTCCACAAAGAACTGATATCTGGATCTATTCATTTGTATAACAAAATAGGAAAGAACATTATTTGATCATCAGTATATTTCAAAAAGAACGTTTGATCATTGATTCCAGAACTTTGTTAATTTCACTCAAATCAAATACTTCACGATCAAACTTTCTAGAGCTTTGATTGAAATTAACAAAACTTCAGCTGCACAGACAATATAACCCATGCAAGGTGTCTCAATCACGTGATATGTTAAAGTCTCGATTTTGGAAGTGATTGTTGCTAGCTTGCCACTCTGGAAGTCTCTTGTTGCAACTTCGTGAAGAACATGTATTTGGTTGAATAAGGATTCGAATTTTTAATAAATCATATATTTGCTAACTCTGCCTTTATTTTACCATCTTTTCAGATCATTATCCATCATGGGAATTATTGGATATTGCCTTTATCAACAAGTCATTAACGGACTGGGAGGGAGCATTTGACCCTGAGGACAATCAACTCATGTTTACAACATGTAAAAATATTTTGATTTGACATCATAGATTTTTAATGATCTGAATTGGAGTTTATCTTACAAATGTAATCATTACAATTGGCTAGCACAAAAGAAAATCACGTCTTTGACTTGTTATCAAAAACATGACTGCCCACTGCTGGCACGTGTTGTGTCTTTGTCTCCATGTCGGCCCATGACAAAAGACCAAAATCCACCCAAGGAGCCCAATAAAGACAAGCTACTTAATTCATTAATTATCATCAAAGACTCAAAATGAACTACCAGCCTCTCGGTTAAGCATCAGGCTTATCCTTTCATAGATTTGAGTGAGTATCCTTTTTTATCTCAAGAAGACAACCTGGTTACTGCACAATGGTGCAACATTGCCAAAAGATAGACAGCTACTAGTTTATTAATTATCATAAAATACTCTAAATAAACTATAGATTATTCTCTTGGTTAAGCATCAAGCTTATCCACTCAGAGGCCTGAGTGACCATCTTATATTGTGCCACAAGAAGTCGTACCTGGTTACTGCACAATGGTGCAACATTTCCAAGCCAGCCTACTTACTTTATTAATTATCATAAAATACTCTAAATAAACTGCATGCCAGTCTCTCTCCTCTCAGAGATCTGAGTGATTATTTTAGTTTTTTCACGAAAACGTACTTGAGTTAGTTGCTGCACAATGCAGCAACATTGAGCTTACATCCTGCCTATAAGCTAAGTGTCCAGCCCATTAAATGATTTATCTATTTAGGGATCAGATGGACTATCAAATCTAAACACGCAAACCCAGTTGGGACACGCAACCATCAAACAAATGAAGTTAAATTTAATGAGACAATTCATTTAATTCGTTGAATTTTGGTATAGAATCTTAACGTATCAAGAGCTTCCAATTCTCTTGGTAACTTTATCAAAACTGCGTTAACGAAACTCTTTTAACTGGTACCCGCGGCTACTGCAAACATGTAAAGCATTCTTTTTAAGATATGCAGTTTTAAATACTGATGTTTTTCAGTGACTTAATCGTCAATTTACTTAATTCGTTCCTTTTCGTGTAGGATCTTCACGAGCTCCCAGCATCTTTGCCGAGGACCCAGCCCATTATATCTCGTATCTCGTATCTGTTTGACTATCGAATTTAGAATCGCGTAAATCACGGTTATGACACTCTACAAGCCAGTAGATGAATTGTATGGGTGGATGGATGGATGAATAAATGGATAGATGGACGGATATATGGATAGATGGACGGATATATGGATAGATGGATGGATTGATTCTTGAATGAGTAAATGTTATAGAGAATAATTGAATGAATGAATGATTGAATTAATTAATTAATCAATCAATCAATCAATCAATGGATTCAATATTCATTTATCATATTCGACTTATCACGAAACATTAGGTTCTCCAACTTGGATCTGTTGTTTTATGATTAGTGAAGCAAAGTCTAGTTCTTTTTCTATACCAGTGTAATGATCTTGAGTACTGAAATTGTTAAAAACACATACAAGTATAATAAAAGAACCATTATGCAGTTTAGTCTTACATTGGTGACCACTTTTAAGAGGTGTTTCTTGAGATCTGCCCGAGGTTAATTCTAAGTGTGTCTGAACAAGACAGTAAACACAGACCACTGTAACGTTTATCAGCGACAAAATGTTCTCATTTTTTTTGTTTTACAGTTAAGAGGTCTGGAAAACTTATTTTTTTCGGTATCATAATAAGAATCAGAATGATACTTCAAGTTTACTTATTTCAGACAATAACACGCGACAGAGCTAACTTTTTTCTTGCCGGAACTTCGGCTTCTTTAAATGTTTGTTCTTTTTTATTCTTGTTTTCCGATTTGCTGTCAATTTCTATCATCTTTATTCCTTCTTTTTCATTATCTTTCAACATAGATATCAACATTATTATCAATATCATCATCATCATCAATACAATCATCATTATAATCTGCTTCTTCTCCATCCTCTTTATCATCATCACCATCATCACCACCATCACCATCATCACCATCATCACCATCATCATCATCATCATCACCATCATCACCATCATCACCATCATCACCATCATCACCATCATCACCATCATCACCATCATCATCATCATCACCATCACCATCATCACCATCATCACCATCATCACCATCATCACCATCATCACCATCATCACCATCATCACCATCACCATCATCATCATCATCACCATCATCACCATCACCATCATCATCACCATCATCACCATCATCATCATCATCACCATCATCACCATCATCATCATCACCATCATCATCATCATCACCATCATCACCATCATCATCATCATCATCATCATCACCATCATCACCATCATCATCACCATCATCACCATCATCATCATCATCACCATCATCACCATCACCATCATCACCATCATCATCATCATCACCATCATCACCATCATCATCACCATCACCATCATCACCATCATCATCATTATAACGCTAAACGACTTCCGAAACGTCAAAAACAAATACTCTATTTATATATTATGCATACTTAGTTCTGGTCAATTTTACTCAATGTTTTAATTTGTTTATTTTGTATCATATTGCATGCAAAAAAGAGTGCGAGTTAGATAAAAACAAACCAAATACCGGGGGGAGGGAGACTTGGGGTAAAAGCATGCTCGTCGTATCCCTTAGGGGTCAAAATCAGCAATTTAATACTTTTTCGGATATCAAAATTAATAATATCGAATTTCCACATATTTTGGTATTTTTCAGGGTACCGAATACCCCATCATCTTTTTTCGTTTGCTGTTTTTGTGTGGTAGCTATGGTACGTAACTCTTAGGAATAACAAATCGTCCAGGACTTGCAGTATCTTTGATGGGTGTTCTTGAAAATTCCAAGCATACGAAATATTTTTACCCCTGCGTACTGCCCCTGCACACCCCATCCCCCGGGACCAAATAAACATGTTTGTTATAAACCGAATAACAAATTTTTGCGTTCATCTTCTCAATTGCGGAAGCACTTCAGAACTATTTTACATCGTTACTCTATACTCTTGAGAATAATCATATCTAACGATATCAAAAGCAATCAATCATTGCAGTTGCTTTTATAGAATATGAACCCAAAAGAACCGCTCACTTGACATACCACAGGAAGCCCACCGCTTTAGAGTATTCAAACATTAGTGTGTACCGCTCAAAGCGTTATTTGATCTTTCTTAATATTTTATATTAGATTATAGAATTGAAGTACTTTAATTTCTGCGCTTAAATCATAACCGGGACACGTACACGAACGCCATTTTCTTGAACTAAATCTATTCTTGATCGGTAAAACCAGAGCCGTTAAACATCTCTAAAACTATTGCAGTATGATGAGCTTGACGACAGTGAGAAGGATGAAATCAAACAGTACGTACAAGAACTGGAGGATAAACTACAGTATATCTACACTGGTGCTTGTGACGAGTAAGACAGGTAAGATATATCAATAATAACGACGATGATGATGATGATAATGATGATGATTATGATTATGACGACGATGATAATGATTATGATGATGATGATGATGACGATGATGATGATGATGATGAGAATGATGATGATGATGAAGTTAATCAGGTGTTGATGGGGATAGGAAAGATGATAGCAACGACGATATAATCGATGACGATGATGATTATCGATGATGTAGATCGATGATGATAATGATGATGGTCGATGATGCCGATGATGATGATCGATGATGATGATGATGATTATCGATGATGTAGATCGATGATGCCGATGATGATGATCGATGATGATGATGATGATGATCAATGATGCCGATGATGATGATCGATGATGATGATGATGATGATCGATGATGACCGGCGATAGTTGTATGTAATTACTAAATAAGAACTGAGGAAAATGATTGACCTTGTTGATACCAGACAGCAGATAATGGTCAGAAAATGGATAATTTTAATGAATACATTTGTTTTTTTCTGGAAACCCGAGTAACTGGGATCCAGGTTAATCGGGCTTCCTTCAAAAAAGCTGTTTGTTCAAGCACTTGACAGACTTGAATGGTAATGATGACAAAAGTTCTGAAATTATGAACTTCTGATGATGATAATAATCGTAATAGCCTTATAAGTTTGTTGCGGATATGATTCATTGACCTCAAGTTCACGTTGAAACACAATAAAGCATTAACATGTATGCGAGGCTAGTCAGACGGAGCAAAAGCCTGACTTATTCTTTCAAATTAGTCGCCATATTCTGTTTTTATAGTCCATCAGTAATACCAGAGTTAATAGATAATACACACCGACATTTAAAACCAATCAGGACGTTTTAAATTACTGTATATTTTATAGATTTCTAATTTGTTTTGTAAACGTGCCGTTTTGCGGGTTAAAATTAAATCATTTCAGTTCACTGACAAAAAGCCGCTTTCTGTCTGTAAACGCTGAGCGATATCTATATATTACTAAGGATTAGCCTGATTTTTTGGTGATTTTTGCCATCCAGGGGGCATTGACAAAGACATAATCATTTCTAAATGAATATTTCTTACTTCAGGGCGAAAGCTATTTTTAGTCAGATAAGATTTTAATTAAATTATTGGACAGTGTTGTTTTTTTTCTCTCGATATGTTATGACAGAGTTTAAAAAATACTCCCAGAAACCCAAAAATACCACAGATAAACACAACAACGACAACAAAAACAACAAAATTGATCTTTATTTATATGCGCAGATTTGACAGTTCTATCCCAACCCTCCCCTCCCTAGTCATATTTGATCGCCCCCAAACGAATCACATGGAAACGGTCTGGGACGTCAAGCGGTGAAGATAAATAATGGCGCTAGAAAAATTGCACTCAACTCAACTCTTTACTACTACTCGGTCAGCTCCTTAGAGAAGTCCAACTCTTAGTACAAGCTAGCTACAATGTTCAACGAGCGTTTGGACATGTTTTCGTGGCCGTTTTCGCGCTTTAATGGGCATGTTAAATCTATTGATTGCCGATAATTATGGGTATCACTTTGAGTAGTCAACCGAAAACTTCTTTCGACAACACAAAACTTAAAGACGGCAAAAAAGTATCTTTAAGAGGTGAGGGCAGTAGTTTTAGCTGTCAGGTAGCTCAGACATAAACACTTGGTGTGTTCTGAACTGCTTTTTTGTGTCTAAATATAATTTGTTGTTTGTTATTTAGAATAATACTCAGTCGGCAAGCAAATTGTGCTCTGCACAATACAGTATCTTGTGTTCTTGCTTGTAAATTATTGATTTTTATTTTCACAGATGCCATAATTATTCGTATTTTGCCTAACGGATTTTCTCCAAGTTCGCTTACTATCTACTCTGGCCAGGTATGTTAAAATAATGCCAATTTTTCAAGGGTTTTTTTATTAATGAATTTATTAACTTTTGTGTACAATTTCATATTTGACAAATGTATTTTTTTCTCATTGCTTTTAACATTTATAGCCAAAACAACAACCGGAATTACTACGGGATGGACAATTATGTTATGAAATACGATATTAAATCTTATCCTTTTAATGTGACACGGGAAATGAAAATGCTGTTTCCAAATCGAAATATTTCTAATTGGATAAGAGCATTTTCGACCCAACAACTGTCACCCACTATTATATTAAAATTAAATATAAAAAATACAGAAATGAGAATAAAAATATCTAAAATGGTTTAATTAAAATTCAGTACCCTAAAAGAAATTGTAAATAAATGAGAAAGTGAACCTTTAAAATGTTGTTACAATTAGTATTTTCAGTGAAATATATTTTGCTTTGCTTTCTTGAATTGATTATATTGCTCATTTGGCTCTGTAAATTGCTTTTTTCTTTTCGTTGAATATATATTGTTCAATATTGATCAATGATGGTTTAACTCTTTTTCAAAAGCAAATTCTTGCCCAGATGTTTTGATCATATCTAGAGATTTAAATGATTGCATGAATTTGTTTTATCAAGCACAAAAGCCTTTGACATATTATGCATAAGGGATTTAAAAAGTAAGCTATTAAAATGTCATTTGTCTTGTTCCTTATTGTTCATGAAGGCAGGTTAATACTATTTTTATATAAGTCCACTGAGGCTGTGTTTCTATAGAATCAGTCGTAGCCATTGTGTGAACAAATTAACTTATACCACATATAAAGAGAGTTTAAACTTATTTATATTGCAGATATTTCATATTTCTATTACCTGGCATTTAAAGAGTATGATACTACACTGACTATTCAGATTTTAATCTTTGATGTTAGAGTAAAAAAAAAGGATTAATTTATTTTGAAAAATCAGTAATTTGAAACTGTTTCCAAATTATATGGTGTGCATTTAGTACCATTGTTTTTTTTTATCTTCTTGACTATGGTTGAGATCTGCGAGAGAAAAATATACATTGTAACTGACAGAAGTACATTTGAACATATTCATATGAAAAGTGTGTTATATAAATTCTATATCATTTTCATTGAATGCTTTATATTTTCTATTTTATTTAGTTTATCTGCTGGGAGTGGGAAGCAGAAAACTCTGACATTGAATACAATGTCAAACAGGTACTATTTACATTTAAGCTATGTCAACGATAACATACATTATATGGATAATAGTGTTTTACCGGAAACTAAGACATTCATATTTTCCATATTTTCACTAGTGAAGATATGAAAAAGTTATGTACCAAATGTCAATACAAAAAAAAATTCTTCTTTTTTGTCCAAATATTAAATAAAAAGAACATTACATGTTGGCTTGAAGATATGACTTTTATTTTCTCATTTTAAAAACAACATTTTATTCGCTCGCTGCGCTCGTAAAATATTGATTTCACCACTCTAAAATAAAATTCATATCTTCGCACCACCTTGTAATATCTTCTGTTTGTAAAATTCCACAATATTTTATTTTATTGACTTTATTGCACTGACATATCAGTCAGACAAAATATCAAAACAAATTATTTATCACTAAATTCACTTGCTTTTTCCTGTGTGAGGTGGCATTATTTGATGTAACTTTATTAGTAGGTTATTAGGCAGTCAACCTTACTATCTGTTGGTAATCAATATTGATGTGTATGTTTATAGTGAGTAAGGTGGCATTATGTGACAGTATAGCATTCTATGTAGATGTGTTATTAATAGGACATTCCACCTTAGTTCTCAAAGAATTATTGAAAAATACCACTTGTATTTGATGAAAGAGGAAAATATTCAATAATATTATTATTGAAATATTAAGCCCCTTTCATCAAATATGCGCAGTATTTTTCATTAATTCTTCTCGAACTGGGAATTTAAATCAATTGACCATCCCTACCCACTACTCCTGGATATGATGTGTATGTTTATACTGTTTTAGGTGGCATTATGTGAAGGTATATACCTGTATTACTACCTATATTAGGCAACTAGCGGACCATCCCTACCCACTACCCCTGGGTAATCCATATCATTTGATGTGTATATGTTTATATTGTGTTAGGTGGCATTATGTGAAGGTATATACCTGTATTAGGCAACTAGTGGACCATCCCTACCCACTACCCCTGGGTAATCCATATCATTTGATGTGTATGTTTATATTGTGTTAGGTGGCATTATGTGAAGGTATACCTGTTTTGGTACCTAATGGGTTACGTAGTGGTGAAGAGTGTAGTTTTGGTTCATATCAAGTAAATATCTCTACTCCAGGAACATATCATTTTATAAGGTAGTGTGCAGTTACATGATTTATTATTCTTTTGTCAGCTCTTATCATTCTGACACTTGATTTTTCAGTTTCATTCATCTATTATTCACTCAATCAATCATCCATCCATCCATCCATTCACTCAATCAATCATCCATCCATTCATTCACTCAATCAATCATCCATCCATCCATTCATTCACTCAATCAATCAATCATCCATCCATTCATTCACTCAATCAATCATCCATCCATCCATCCATCCATTCACTCAATCAATCATCCATCCATCCATTCACTCAATCAATCGTCCATCCATTCATTCACTCAATCAATCAATCATCCATCCATTCATTCACTCAATCAATCATCCATCCATCCATTCACTCAATCAATCATCCATCCATCCATCCATTCACTCAATCAATCATCCATCCATCCATTCACTCAATCAATCGTCCATCCATTCATTCACTCAATCATCCATCCATCCATCCATTCACTCAATCAATCATCCATCCATTCATTCACTCAATCAATCATCCATCCATCCATTCATTCACTCAATCAATCAATCATCCATCCATTCATTCACTCAATCAATCATCCATCCATCCATCCATTCACTCAATCAATCATCCATCCATCCATTCACTCAATCAATCGTCCATCCATTCATTCACTCAATCAATCAATCATCCATCCATTCATTCACTCAATCAATCATCCATCCATCCATTCACTCAATCAATCATCCATCCATCCATCCATTCACTCAATCAATCATCCATCCATCCATTCACTCAATCAATCGTCCATCCATTCATTCACTCAATCATCCATCCATCCATTCACTCAATCAATCGTCCATCCATTCATTCACTCAATCATCCATCCATCCATTCATTCATGCACTCAATCAATCATCCATCCATCCATTCATTCACTCAATCAATCATCCATCCATCCATTCATTCACTCAATCATCCATCCATCCATCCATCCATCCATCCATCCATCCATTCATTCACTCAATCAATCAATCATCATCCATATCATTCATTCACCCATCCATTCATTCATCCATTCATTCATTCAATCATCCATCCATCCATCCATTCATTCAATCATTCAATCATTTGTTCATTTATTCATTCATTAATCTAGTCACTCACACCATTATCTATCTTGTTTTCTTCAGTGATGGACATGCGGCTGTTAGAGTAGGAACCATTAAGGTTGTAGAATCCCCACCAGAAGTAATCAAGGTACATCATTGCACAATAAATACATGCAACAGTTCAATTATATTATTGCTGCTGAAATACATGTATGACATACAAATAGAACCAATAGGATGTGTAGGTTTCCACCCAACTCTAATTAAACTACTAGAAATAAAAACGTTTGTTCCAAAACATTTCAAAATACATAAGACAAAGAATCTTATTCCCAAGAGATTTGAATTGGGTGGAAACACACATAGCAATGAGTTGATGATTTGGTCTATAAACAAATTACTTATGCACATTATTTGGATGTATATCTTTAGGTGTCAGATCATAAATTCTTGCCCAGTTTTGTGGAGATCAATGAAGGAGAATCTGTTACTTGGAAATGGGAGGCTGTCAAAGGAGGTCTGAATAGATTGGAGTAAGTGATAGATAAACACAATAACTGAACAAATAGATGAGTGGATGCAAGGATGGATGGGTAAATGAATTGATTGGTGAATGAATAGACGGACAAATGAATGAATGGATGAATGAAAGTACAAATTGGCCTGAAAAGCCCTATGGGGAGTCCAATAAAGTGTATGTTTGTAAAGTACATGTATAAAATGAATGAGAGAGTGAATGAATAAATGGACGAATGAATGGATGGATAGATAAATTGAACAAATTATTAATGAATAAATAAATGAATGAGAATGAATTAAGTAGATGGATGGATGGATCAATGAAATAATTGTTCAGAGTGTTGGTCTTATTTAATAAAATTAAAAGTATAGAATCAATGCAATTAATTTATGACTATATCAAATTCATTTTATTTTTGTTCTGCTAGGTTTTGTCCAAGGCATTGTGGTGTAATATCTTCTAAAGTGAAGTATGTACACTTTAAATTATCACATACATCTACCTAGATCTACACGGAAATTATTATGCCATGACCAGATCGAACAGACAAAAAACTAAATTATTTCTTTTTTGATAGTTTTACTCCAGATGAAAACACTAGTGGGTCATATACAGAATACTTTCAGTAAGTCATTTATTTTAATGCATTTAATGAGCTGCATATAACTGTATTTGTACTAAAATATTTTGTAATGTGCATTATAAATTAATACTAACAATACAATAAACTTTTTATCAATTTGATATTTTTGGATAGCAAAAACTACTAATATCTCCAAATTTACATTTTGGCACTTACTCCCTTACATTGTAGCATATAATAGATTATTTGTATTTCATCAGGAATCCAGGGATGTACTATTTCACTGGTGATTCAAAAGAAGTGATGTGTGCCATCAAAGTAGTACAGAGAACAAGGTATTGATCAGTCAAACTAATTCCTTAGAATACCTCACATGCTGTTCACAAAATGACTTATTATTATGATTGCTTTTGTTTGGTTCAGGGAATTTTCCATCCTGTTTGAAGAGAGTGGAGCTGAACCATCTTTTGTTAATTCTCATGTTGGTGATAGACTCTGGGTAAAGAATACACTTACAAAGGTAAACATAGCTTTACATCATCTGTACAAGCAGCAGCAGCATTGTAGTTGTCATCAGCAGCAGTATCATTGTTATCATCATTATCAGCAGAAGCATCGTCATTATCATCATCATCACCATCAGCAGCACCATCAGCAGCAACAACGTTATTGTTATCATCATCATCATCATCATGTACGTAATGCCATGCAGTTTTCATTGGCGTAACCACTCAACTCCATCTAATATCTTTATTCTTGGCCATGTTCTTGTTTTCCCTCTGGCTTTCCTGTTGTTATCAAGTGTTCTTAGTCACACTTGCAATGTATGCCACAGTAATATTAGACATGCATTATTTGTGTGTTGGGTTTTTTAATGCATTGACTTATTTTCATTCAGGCTAATGATGGCATCATGATGATCAAGGCAGAAGATGGAGGAATTCTTGTAAGTACTATACTATAGTTTCTCTGTTATATACCAGAATAGTAATTATATTGACAAAGTCTTGTAATGATTTGAAACAGGTTTCATCAAGAGGCTCTACTTCAAAGAAAGATAGGTAAGTATAACATAATACATTCATTCCATTGATTTGTTGATTAACCATCCATTCAATCATTCACCCATTCATTGATCCATTAATCTATTCATTCATTTATTTTAATATTCATTCTTTTATTTTGTTCTTTTCACTGGTTCAGATTGTTCATTCCATTCATTCATCGATTCATACATTCATTCATCATAATGTCCATTTATTGCACTCATTCATTCATTCATTCATCCATTTCAATATTCATTCTTTCGTTCAGTTATTTTCACTGGTTCAGATTGTCTCCTTCGTGTTTCTTTGCAGGCGACCAAACCTGATATCATACTGCTTTGCCTTCCCTGGTATTTACAGAGTCAGTTGTACATTAGGTTTCACTAGCTTACACAGCATTGTCCTTGTAAAACCTAAACCAAGTGACTATGTGATTAATATCAACAAACAAGGATTTCTTACGGGTAGGTTGAATAGTTATTATGGTATGCCATCATTGTCATCAAGGTAATCATGATAGTAATCATAGTAATCATTATCACCACAATCATCAACCATCATTGTCATTATTATTAACTTTGCTGTCATGTTCATTATTATCATCACCATCATTAGTATTATACACCATCATCACCATCTTAATCATCACTGGCATCATCTTCATCACCATTAATATTTATATATTACCATCACCATTATTAGTATCATACATCATCATCATTATCATCTTCTTCATCATCACCATCATCACCACCATCATCATTAATTTGTGTCATCATGACCATTATCATCATACAATGGATTTCTATTTTCCATTCTCCAGGTCTTGGTAGTATGAAACAGGGCGATAGAATCTGGTGGGTTTGGTCTGAAGAAGAGACTGAAAAGCATGGATTTCTTATTGAAGAGGTAAATATACATATTAAATTTTTGACTTCATTTTGCTTCCTGTATTAGAGATAGGACTTGATGATGCTGGTGCTCATGATTATGATGACATTTGGTGATAGTAATGGTAACGACAATGATGAAAATATTTGTTATGATAAGGATTAAAATATAATGGTAATGATGATAATGGTGGTTAAGATAGCAATGATGATGACGATGAATGTGCTGATAAGATCCCTTTACTTACAGGATGAAAGAATGGCATTAGTTGGTAAAAATACCAAGAAAGATGCACCCTGTCAGTGTTGCCAAGAAACTGAATTACTGCCCTTCATTAGTAATACTGGTCTCTTGTCATTAGTAGCTGATACACCAGGCCTTGTGAATTACCGAGTGAAAGAAGTGGGAGACTGGACACTACCAAATGAATCTTTGTGCTCAATCATTGTACAGAGTATTCCTAAGGTATGGTAGTAGTGTTAGTCACCATTAGGATAGAAACTGTGATCTCAATCACAGCTATCTGAGTCTTAGAAGTTTAATGTTGTAAGTTTGGGTCTTTCTGGGTCTTTCTGGGTCTTTCTGGGTCTTTCTGGGTCTTTCTGGGTCTTTCTGGGTCTTTCTGGGTCTTTCTGGGTCTTTCTGGGTCTTTCTGGATCTTTCTGGATCTTTCTGGGTCTTTCTGGGTCTTTCTGGTGATGTTTCCTATTTTGTGTAGAGTTCTTTCTTATATCAGCTATTGCCTTCATGTTTTGATACATAATTCTTTAGTTGCGCTGCAGCACCAAGAATCATTGTTTTATCTCATATACTGATATTGAGCTCTATTTCCAGGATCATATTGTTCAAGTAAATGATCACATGTTCAAACCACAAATAGTTAATATACACCCTGGCGACAGCGTGACATGGCTATGGCGTGACACTATGAAGTCACACAACATCCAACAGGTAAAACATCATTTGATTGGATGATTGAAAATTGTAGACGTTAGGTATTCTGTTTATTTTTGTGTAATAAACGGTGGGGAGGGGGGTCATGGAACTTAATCTCAGATATTCCATGTTTTGTAACGTTTTCAGGTGTCCCATGAGAGGGTCGACATGGGTGATGGTTTCCATAGTAACATGCTCAGCCGTTCTCCTGAAGCGTTTAGTCACATGTTCATAGATCTGGGAGTCTTTTACTTCACTAGGTGAGATGAATGATATTCATAGTCCCTCCATGAACATGTTTTACCGTTTTTTAACTCGTGGATCGAAGATCCTCGAGTTATTGGGATGGGGCTTTTGAACCGGAAGTGTCACTCACTCACTCACTCACTCGCTCACTCGCTCACTCACTAGACCGTCAGTGTAAACTTTTGAGCCCCAAGATCTCGGTCAGCGTACTTCGAGCACATGGATATTTGAAGGAATGATTTTTCGGTCGAAGTAATCGCGAATACTCTCATATTTTATGTGCTCACGCCACACGATTCGCAGTAGAATTACACATAAGTTTATGTCGAATGTTTTCGGAAATGGTCACTGTGAATTTTACTAAAGATCATGCAATTTACGAGCGAACTAAGCGAGCCAACTTATTATGATCAAATTTATCGAGATATCTTCACTGCTATAAACAGAAGCTACTTTTTATCCATCCTTTCATAATGCTATGGAATGGATTCACAACCAGTTACAAAGGACGAAGCTGTTATTACTGGATATTTAACAGTATTTCCGGTAAGCATTCTTAGAGAGTACGATACACACTAGAAGTGAAGACAACAACAGTATAGTTGTTTTAGTGATGTTGTAGGGTAAATATATTGCTTATTGTAATTATTTCTTTTATATTTTTGATTAAAGTAACCAGTTTATCTGTCAATAGTTTAATTTTATTGACTACTATTAATTCGTACAAATTCGAACGGCGATTGAAACAGGCGATTCTCGAGCTCTTAGCTTCTTGCACAGAACAACAAACTTATTCGCAAAACTTAAATCGCTTCACCCTATTATCTAGTAGTTCAACTTAACGATCTATGTATATGTAGATGAAAGTAATATTTCTTTCTTTACAATATGTGAGATAACGTGATCGGTTTTAAACCTCCAGGTTGACCTCGACAACAACAAATAAACAGCTAAAACGGCCTCTCTAAAAACTACCCCAACAGCCCAAATCGCCTCAAATATAACACCAATTGCTTCAATGACTATCTATTTTGCTTTTTCTGGCGTTTATTTTGCAAGAACAACTTAATAACACTGTTTCTTAGACACTCTTTGAACTCGCATGTATCTCTGCACGAACCGAAGATCGAACCAGGTAAATATCAGACTTGTCAGCGGATCACGGACTGAGGGAACGACGGACCGTAAGGGAAACGGACGACAACCAAAAAAATACAAATAAAACAACAACATTGAATACTTATTTTTCGCTTCAAATCATCTCAAGCTAATCCGAGAAAATAATTACATAATCGTAATGGAGCGGTCTAAACTGTAAGCGCTTTCAAAATGTTCTAATTATGATCCACGAGTTGGCCATAGGTGGCCTTTGATTTGTATATTTGTGTAGATGGCAAACCTTCTTTTGAATTTGGGCAATCCAGCATCAAATCACAACATCGTTTAGGTTGGTTTAAAAAACAATAGAGCCTTTCCAAACAATTGCCCTAAACCTAACCAAACAATAGGGGTACTGTATTAGGTGGCCAACCAAAACGCAGCTTTCGACTGGTGCTGGTTTACTATTGAGTTTGCACGAGTGTTGCATGACTCAATGGCGTCATCTATTGCTAATAACAAAAAATGACGTCTTTTATGTGTCTCTGACCTCTTATTGAACATAACTCTCAGCCAATCAGCGTGCGAGATTTGACACAAGTTTTGTAAAAAATCGATTCTATATATTTTTCCATTGCAGTAGTAATTTGTGTGGAGCTTATGGAGCAGTGGTAGTAACTGCAGGCAATCAGGTAATGTAATGTGACAGTCATACAACTAGTATACATTTATAATCTTAATCTTGACTTGTGCACAAAATAGGCCCTGCTTCCAAAACCCATTTATCAACCTTTTGTATGATTCTAAATTAATTAATGTGCCTGTTATACAACAAAACAGCGGTTATCTCACACAGTCGCACAAGGTACACTCCTAACACCTTTTTAACAACCTCTCGTATGATTCTCAACTAATGTGCCTGCAATACAACTATACAGCATTATTCTCACACAGTTGCACAATATGCACTCCTAACACCTTTTTAATAACCTCTCGTATGATTCTCAATCAATGTGCCTGTAAATGCAACTAATCAGCGGTTATCTTACTCCTGACAGGTGCACAAGGTAGAAATCACCAATCACGGTGTTGATCCCGATCCTGTGGGGGTACGGGTAGGGGATATGGTATGCTGGAGATGGAATAGTGACCAATTATATAGTATCAACTCCATCAAATCACCTGATGAGATAGATGGGATTGTAAAGAATCAGGAAATACCTCCTCTAAGGTAACGAGATTAATAGGAATGAAAGAGTGAAGAAAAGAAGTGAGGGAGGAATTGAATTGAAGGAGGAAGAGAAAGAGAGAAATGAAAGAAGGAACGGTAAAATTAGAAACAAGGGAGGGGAAGAAAGAAATGACGAAGGGAATGGTAGAGTAAAGAAAAGAAGCGGGAGGTAGGAATTGGGAAGAGGAAGGGGAGGAGATAGGAATGAAAGAAGGAACGGTAAAATTAGAAACAAGGGAGGGGAAGAAAGAAATAACGAAGGGAATGGTAGAGTAAAGAAAAGAAGTGGGAGGGAGGAATTGGGAAGAAGAAGGGGAGGAGAGAGGAATGAAAGAAGGAACGGTAAAATCAGAAACAAGGGAGGGGAAGAAAGAAATGACGAAGGGAATGGTAAAGAAAAGAAGCGGGAGGGAGGAAATGGAAAAAGGAAGGGGAGGAAGAAAGAGGTGAAAGAAGGGACGATAGAATTAGAGGAAAGGGAGGGAAAGAAATGGGAATGACGAAGGCAAGAATAGAAGGCAAACAAAGCAAGAAGAATGATGAAAATAAGAATGGAGCGAAAAGATTGTAAATAATAAAGAAAAGACAGGAGCATAAACATTTGAAAGAAACAATGGAAGTGTTAAAGATAGTGAAAACAAGTGGACTGAAAAGCACGGGAAAGAAATCCGTGTCATCATCTGGATTTGTTGTAAATTCAGTAACATAAAAAAACAAACGATTTCTTCATGCACAGGAGGTGCTTGGCTAGAACGTTCCCCAAAGCCGTCCTGCAACACATCGTGGCTACAGCTTATCTACCAGATGACGATGACGATGATGAGGTATTCTAGTTGTGTGTATAAACCCATTTCTGTTTTTCTTTCGTTTGTTATGCGACCCTAAGGAATTCCATAGAATGTAAAGAATGTTCGAACATATTTCACAAGAAAAACTGCGCTATAGGAATATCATATAATTTCTTGCCTTTTGTCTTAAAACCTTTAATGACGATGACATTAATGAGTTATTGGTTTATTTGTCTGTCGTTTATAGTTTGATATGCGATTTTAAAGGAATAGTATGGAATATAAAGAGTATTTGAACATATTTCACAAAAACAACTGCGCTATATGAATTCCATATCATATTTGCCTCTTGATAAAAAAAAATGCTTTCATTCAAATAATAATTTTTGTCCTTGTTCACTTCTCAGTCGACTCTCCAACCATCTGACTCATTTATCAATACTATATATGTCGATCATGCGCCGTATTCGTGTCGCATGAGGGTATCACGTGATGGGTTCCAGCCTCGCACGGTTGTTCTAGCTAAGGTAAGCCACACTCGACACAGCAGTAAATTTGCCATTAAAAACATTAAGCATCTCGGACTAATGTTTTCAATGACAAGTTTTTAAAGTCGATTTATAAGAAATTCCCTAAATATGCAAGCTTGAATTTTCGTGTGCATAGCCTTTGTTATATTTTGAAGCTTCGATTAATTTACCCTTGTATTTTCGTTTACATTTTGAGAAAAAGCGATGAAAGTCGTATGCTCCATAGTTTTTAATAGTGTCCGTACGAATGTCAGATTTGTGTGTTGGTCATTGCACTTAGTTTTTCGAGCATGCGTGGTCGTTTGACCGCTGTGTTGCCACACTCTCGATGTCATTAAACTCTTGTACCCAGTCTCACTATTCTTCTCGTTCGATTTAGCACGATAGTATTCTATGGTACTGGGACGACCCAGATGACAAACATAATATCGTATTGGTGAAGAACCCAAAAGGACGAGCTCGACCAATCGCAGTACATGGTCCAGCGTTCTTTGAGAGCGGTTCTGTCACGAGATGTAGTAGTTTCTTCCATACGTTTGATACTCCTGGTTCGTACTGGGTGACGTCACACGGGACGGACGGACAGACCAGTCGTATTGATGTACTCAATGAAGGTAGGTTGGTGGTTAGGGGTGGACCATTTGACTTTTGAGGGGAGGGGGGGGGTGGATGATTTGGTCCGTGCAGAAAATTGTTTTTAGCCCGCCGGCATGCGCACGGGATTTATTTTATAGAAAAGCAAAGATTTCAGTGGGGATTCTGCCCCCCCCCCCCCCCCCCCTCCCCCCCCCTTCATTCAAGAGTTATCTTGAAACGTACCCAGGCCTTTGCATTGAAGTGAGACGAACGTTGATCTTGCAATGACAGAGACACGTGAATAAATGTCCCGAAAGGTGTAAAAAGTCTATGTATTAACAGTTAAAATCTAAATTACAAAATAATTATTTGCAGTGAAACGGCTACTTGCACCTGTGATTATTGGTGGAAATGACGGCGGAAATGTAAGTACGCAATAGCTGAATTATGATAATGTTAAGGTGATGATAATGACGATAATGATGTCTATGATGATGATGGTGGTGGTGATGATACTGGTGACGATAATGGTGTTGATAGTGACAATGATGATAATGACTATGATAATGTTGAATTTGATGATGATGTCTATGATAATGGTGGTGGTGATAAAGATGATGATGATGATGAAGAGAGTGATGATAATGAAGATAATGGTGTCTGTGATGATGGTGGTGGTGATGATGATAAAGACTATGATAATGTTGACTTTGGTAATGATGTCTATGTTGATGCTGATAATCATAATGACAGTTGTTATATTGCTGTTAAAGTTGTTGGTGATATAGACCAAATACATATACACCTATTTCAAACATCGTTGTCGCAATCAAAGCTACAGTCCACACTCTGAAGCCTGCAAAGGATGACGGTAATTGAACATAATTTGTAAAGAAATATTTGTTTTATCCTCTACCACTGCAACAACTATGGTCATATAACGACAAACACGTACAACCAAAAAAGCTATGAATAAATCTATGACAAGAGAAGGAATACCGACATCCTCTGCGGGCTTCAGAGTGTGGATTGTAGCTTTGATTGCGACATTGCTTTTTGAAATAGGTGTATATATAGTTGTGAGGGTCGCTATGATTGAGGTATTTGTGGTAATGATTAGTGATATAATTGTAATAGGGTTATTCTCTTCCACCAGGTTGAGCTTGGGTACAGAGTGCTGCTTTCATGTGATGACCACAATGTACAAATTATCTACACTACCGATGGTTCTCAACCAGCTGAACAAAACCCTGCTACTAAAGTACGTAGTGCTTTCATTCATTTATTTGTCCATCCATCCATCCATTCATTCATTCGTTTATTTATCCATACATCCATCTAATCATTCATACATACATCCATTAATACCTTCGTTCATTTATCCATCTATCTATCCATTCATTCATTCATCCATCCATTTGCTCACTCATTGTTAAGTTATTCAGTTTGCTTTAATTGATTCATCAACTGATTGATTGATTCAGGTGTACAACGATCAAGAAGGAATACGTCTATCTAAGCCTGGTTTGTATCTCATACGTGCACTCTCTACCAAAGATGGATGGATAAACAGTCAAACTTTTACATCAAGGTAACATTTGTTATTCACTGTAATCTGATCTCGCACCAGCTTTTTGCAATTGGCAATATCAACTTGCAACAGCTTTTTGCAACTCGCAACAGCAACTTGCAATAACAGCAAGTCGCTACAGCAGTTTTTACAGGCTTTTAAGCTAGCCTTACATACTACAGAATTGTCTTCAATCATGCATTTCTTTCCATAGACGGTTTTGGGTGTTTTGTGAGGTAGAGCAGGAAGTAAATGACGAGAATCAGGACCAGAGTGAATTACGACAAGAGGTAACGTTGTTATATTTACAACAAGCTTAACGATGTCTTTCTTATATTTCATATCACCATCATCTTCATATAGTCAGCATTAGCAGCATAATTTTCATCATGCACCATCATCATTATCATCACTATCATCACTATCACTATCATCAACATCAGTATCATCACCATCATCATTTTCAGCATCATCATCACTATTATCTTCTTGTCGTCGTCGTCAGCATTGGCAGCATAATCATCATCATCGCCATCATTATCACCATTATCATCATCATCGCCATCATCTTGTTGTCATCGTCAGCATTGGCAGCATAATTATCACCACGATCATCATTGTCATTACATCACTATCATCATCATCATCATCATCACCATTATCAACACTATAATAATAATCATTATCATCATCATTTTTAGATATCTAACTGGCAGTGGTTCAACTGTACTCCATCCATCTCTTTCGTCTTTGTATATGACAATGTTATCCAGATAGACATTGGTTTGCCTAAGATAGCTGATCTGTCAATCATTGCTGGCTTTCAGGTGAGTATTTCAAACTTAAATGGAAACTAGTATAGGCTGCGTCGGTGTTTGATATAGAAGGGCTTAAGCTCGAAACATCAGTAAAGTTAAGTTAACATTTTTTACGGTGTTACAAATATTACCTATCGTTTCAAAACTTAAACATACTCAAACGTCGCATCTCACATATGCCGAATCAAACAATAGGTTTAGCTCATTTACATCAGATTTGGCTCATGTGGGATGCGACGATTGGTCTAGGCCTAAGATACTTTTAATAATCTGCTACTATTTTCGAAAATTATTTGACCGTTTTGGATGGGTACTGGCTTTATGCCCTGCCTTACTTCTCTCTCAATATGTTTTCTTTGTAATGGTATTTTATATCATCTTATTATCCCTTAGCTTTATATCAATGGCATTCCCTATGGAAGCTTGTTGCGTGCCAGCTGTCCAGGTGTACTTGTCAGCGGACTAGCTGGCCATAGAGTCTATCACATGGTCATCGCAGTATTTTCAAACCTGGAAGAATTCCGTCCTCAATTGTCCAATCAAATTGTTGTCAGTTGCCCAGCGTTGTCATCAATTGGTGGTCCTCTGGTTTCCTTGGAAACGTGCGGTCGTGTTGATGCTATCGTCATTGTGTGGGCAGCCAATCGCAGTTGTCAGTATACTGTATTGATAAACGGCCAACCAATGGGAGGGCAGGTGAGTTTTGCTAACATATCACGTGGTTGCTTGATGTGTGTTGATCTTCTGATAATATTGAGATTATGACTATGAAGATGATTATCATGATGATGTTGGTGGTGATAGGATGTTGATAATAATTGTAATGATCATGGTATGATCGTGTTCAGGGCGATGTATGTCGATGACGACAATGGTGGTAGTGGTGATAACAGAGACGATAATGATTGTAATGATGGTTTGGGCTGGTTTATATATAACCAATATTTAGTAGACTAAGGTTTTCATAGGGTTTTCATAATAGGATTTTCATAGGTTTTTCAAAGGGCTTTCATAGGTTTTTCTAAGGTTTTTCATAGGATTTTCATAGGATTTTCATGAATTTTCATAGGGTTTTCATATTGCCTTCATATATGATTTTCAAAGGGCTTTCCTAATGCTTTTCCCATTTTCTCCCTTCTATCCAGTTCTTCCCTGAGCCTGATATCAACTATTGCCGGGTGTTGTTTGAAATGGAGAACCCATGTGAAGAACAAACCTTCATGATATGTGTAGAGATGAAACACGAAGAAGACGACATGCCGTTTTACTCCAACGAAATACAGCTTTCTCTTCCTCTACCTGAGGACCTTGTGGCCGTGAACAACAGACAACCGACGACGTACGATCAAGAACTCCATAATGGTCTCGTTACTAGCGAGCAGCAATTACAGGACGGTTTCAATGGGACGTTCACCGATAGTAATGTTGCTGCTGGTCAGGACGATCTGAAACTCACAGATGACCATAAAGCGCGATGTGGCACCTCAAACTCTAAAGAATACAACTCTAACCACAATCAGCAAACAGCAGATATTCAACCTTCCACAACGTACGGCGCAAATGATAATCAAGATGTCGAACGAGCAACGGTAATCACGAATATTAACGCAAATAATCTTGAAGAAACGACTACTAACCAAACAGGTCCTGACTCAGTTCTAAATACAAACGATCTTCAAGAAACATCTCACAACAAAACACAGGAAGCCCAAGAACTACAGAATGATAGCCTTGGCGTTTACATCGAACATACAGAATTACTAATCATATCTGAACTACCTCTCGATGATAAACATCCAGCCTCCAATACAGAAGCTACTCCATCTGACTCGGGTTATTCGTATAAGAACAACTTGGATACGATACACGAGGATAAGCCACTCGATATTGTGCATACTCCATTGGAAGACAAAATAGGTAAAGAAAATACAATGGAAATTGAGAAAGAGCGAAAGGAAGACAAGGATTTGAAGGATAAAAATGGGGAACCTGGTGGAGAACCTGGTGGAGAACTAGACAATAGAATTAATGATAAAGGTGACATTGAAACCGATGACGGAAATGATACTGGAGAAGTAAACAATGAGATAACTAATGCTGAAGATAACATCGAAAACATCAACGGTAAAAAAGATGGAGAAGTCAGCAATGATATAACCGATGGTGGAGAAGATGGCATTGACAAGAAAGATGGTGAGAAAGTTGGCGCAAATAATAATATAGAGTGTATTCAGAGTAATGATGGAATTAAGGATCAAGATAATAGCATAGGTAAAATGAGCAATGAAGAGCATCAAACTCAAGAAGATAATGATGGAAAACATGATATTGATAAAGATAATGTTGGTGGTGGACAAGACCAGGCAGATAATACTGTTGATGAAGAAGGTGGAGTTAACAAAACTAATGATAGAGATGGTCTGGAAAACGACAATAAAAATAATGAAATTAGCGTTGAAAGAACTATTGACGAAGAAGTTGAAATTAATAAGAACAAGGAGGTTTCTCAACAAGTTGATGATCAACATCAACACAAAAGTATTGAGGATCCAGAATATCAACAGAACAATGAAAACAATAGAATCGAGGACAAACGTGATGACACTCACTTAGAGATTGACTCTCAAACTCAAAATGAGCTCAGAACGAATTATTCCGATCAAGAGCATGAAGTAATTGTTGAATGTGAATCCCCCGTACCGTTCGAAACCTTTGATAATTGGCAAGGTTCTAGTACGTTCAGTAAATTTCTCAACCAATTGGAAGAAACCCTTACTATGAACAAAACACCGACACTGTTGGAGACTACTGTTGATGTTGTCTTAGCGGAAGAATACTACAGCCATCCAACTGTGAAAGATGTTGGGTATTATTCAGCCTGTACTTTAAAACTACAAGATGAAGAAACAAGTCGACTTAATGAAAAAGAAATGAATGGACAAGACGAAAAGAAATTAAAAGATGAGAACGAAACAAATGAAAATCTGGATGGAAACGAAAGGGATGAAGATAGACATGATGAACCCAAATTGGAAAATGAGAATGAAGAAACAAATGGTAAATTGGATGGAAACGAAAGGGATGAAGATACGGATGATGAAATGAAACAAAATGAGAATGAAGCAACAAGTAGTAAACTAGATGAAAGAGAAACGAATGAAAACGGACATGATGAAAAAGTAGAAAATGAGAATCAGGAAAGCAATGGCGAATTGGATGGGAAAGAAAGGGATGAAAGTGAGCCTGATCATCAAGAGGTCCAAAATGAGAATAAAGACAAATTTAACGAAAAGGAAATGACTGAAGATGATCAAGTTAAAAAAGAAGAAAATCTGAATAAGGAATTAACTGATAACTTTGATGATAGAAAAGAATACAAGAAAAGCGAACGCGGTCAAAACGAAATAAAAGAAAACGAAGAAATATTAAGTAAAGTGAATGAAAAGGAAAGAGATACAACTACAGATAATGATAGAGAACCAGCAGACACAGAAGAACAGACTACCTCTGACAGTGATCTATTAAATAAAGACAATCAACTTATTGACACGGAAGATAAAACTGAAGAAATTATAAGAACTAATTTGAATGAAAACGAAGATAAGAAAAATAAACACGATAAAAGAGAAAACGACAATGCAAACACATTGACGAAATTGAATGAAAACGAAAGAAATGAAACGGAACAGGATGAAAGAGAAACAGAACAACAAGACGAAGCAACCATTACACAGCAACTGAATAACATCATTGAACACAACGAAGATAATAAAGAAACAGAAGAACTACAAGACAGTAATACACATGTAATTTTTGATTGTCAGTTGACAAGCGATTTGAAACTCGCTGTCAAAGGAGCCACATCTAATGGAGTAGTACTGAAATGGGAGGATAATACAAACACTAAGTCGCCTGAATATACTGTCATGGTTTTGGGAGAAAGATTCAACTCTGACGTCGATAGCCAGGAAAGGTAATGGTAATGACTGTGTTTTAACGTAAACATAATGCTAGGCAACCAATAACAGTGGTTATTTAAATACGTGGAAGTATTTCATTTGTACCTATTTACTATTTCATTTTCCCACTTTCATATTTCATTTTCCCACTTTCATATTCCCAATATTCAAATTACATTTTCCCACTTTCATATTTCATTTTCCCACTTTCATATCTCATTTTCCCACTTTCATATTTCATTTTCCCACTTTCATATTTCATTTTCCCTCTTTCATATTTCATTTTCCACTTTCATATTTCATTTTCCCACTTTCATATTTCATTTTCCCTCTTTCATATTTCATTTTCCCTCTTTCATATTTCATTTTCCACTTTCATATTTCATTTTCCACTTTCATATTTCATTTTCCCTCTTTCATATTTCATTTTCCCACTTTCATATTTCATTTTCCCTCTTTCATATTTCATTTTCCACTTTCATATTTCATTTTCCCTATTTCATTTTCCCTCTTTCATATTTCATTTTCCCTCTTTCATATTTCATTTTCCCTCTTTCATATTTCATTTTCCCACTTTCATATTTCATTTTCCCTCTTTCATATTTCATTTTCCACTTTCATATTTCATTTTCCCTCTTTCATATTTCATTTTCCCTCTTTCATATTTCATTTTCCCTCTTTCATATTTCATTTTCCCTCTTTCATATTTCATTTTCCACTTTCATATTTCATATTTCATTTTCCACTTTCATATTTCATTTTCCCTCTTTCATATTTCATTTTTCACTTTCATATTTCATTTTCCCTCTTTCATATTTCATTTTCCCTCTTTCATATTTCATTTTCCCTCTTTCATATTTCATTTTCCCTCTTTCATATTTCATTTTCCCTCTTTCATATTTCATTTTCCACTTTCATATTTCATTTTCCACTTTCATATTTCATTTTCCCTCTTTCATATTTCATTTTCCCTCTTTCATATTTCATTTTCCCTCTTTCATATTTCATTTTCCCTCTTTCATATTTCATTTTCCACTTTCATATTTCATTTTCCCATTTTCATATTTCATTTATCCATTTTCATATTTCATTTCCTTTTTCTTTTTTTTCCTTCAATGCAAATTGTTTTTCTTCTAGATATGAGCTCGACAACACGCCGACTCTTGAGCTGTGGCCCAGTGATAAGGTAAATATCAATATCAGATTATCTTTAGTATTTATAATATTCGATGATGATAACGATTATCTATCGCCTAGACGTCCCACGAGCAACACCAGTGGACAACAAACCGAACAATCATCGAGATACACGGACTGAAGGCAAAGCAACGCTATAGGTAATGAATGAATAACTGACTTACTGCCTGGCTTATTGGCTGACTGAATGACTGACTGACTGATTGGTTGATTGTTTGAATGACTGGCTGTCTGACTGACTGATTGGTTGGTTGATTGATTGATTGATTGTTTGAATGACTGACTGACTGTCTGACTGACTGTCTGACTGACAGACTGACTGTCTGATTGACTGTCTGACTTTCTGACTGACTGACTGGCTGATTGTTTGATTGATCATATCCATCCCATCTTTGTGTCTGGCTAACTTACTGAATGATTGATTGATTGACTGATTGATTGGTTGATTAATCAATGATGATTAAAAAGGTCCTTACAATTTTTTCTACGGTTGTAGAATCGCTGTTCTTGTGAGGTCATGTGACCATACAAATACGTACTTCCGGTCTGACATCATTGTGATGACGATGCCTGGTCGTCCTAAGGCACCTGTGATACGAGTACTAACACTGAAAGACAGAGAGGTAGAGAAAATATCATTGCCATTAGCACCATTGTCATCTCTATCTACGTCATCATCACTAAAGTCGTAGTTATTTATCATTACATTACAATCACCATTGTCAACATTATCACCATCATTATCATCATCACCATAACCATCTTTATTACCATCATCATTGTAATCATTACCATTATCATTTGTCATCAGCATCATTACCATCGTGATTGTCTTAATCATCATCATCATCAACAACACCATCATTGTCTTCGTTGAGTAGTAATGCATCAGTGGTGTTATCAATTATAATTGTACATTTTGTTCGTTTTCCTTGTAGTTCACTATATGTTGGAGAACACCTTCTTCGTATGGAGAAGCCAAGATAATTGGCTACAAGTTACTTATCAATGGTAGTCAACATGGTGACCTACTCCCCTCTGACATCGTACAACATACAGTTAACAAAATACAGCATGGTTAGTACAAATAACCGTAAATACTTGAAAAAGGGCAGCATAAAGGATTGAAAATATCCCTCTAATAACAACAACGTATCAACATAGTAGCCTACGTTATATCCGGGGGTTTTCTTCGTTTAGTCCGTAATAAGACATAACGGCGAAAAAGTCCAATACCCCATTTTCACAGTTCCGTTCAGTGACCACGAAAAATAGTTTCAAGTCGAGGTTCGAGTTGATGCGCATAGCAAAACTATAATTTATCATGCGCAGTGACTAGAACTTCGACTTGGAACTATTATTCATGGTCACTGAACGGAACTGTGAAAGGGACTATTGTAACACAGGCTACAACCATAATGACGACGACCATCACAACACAGAGCCCTTATCGTACGATTATGAATGCGAATGGTTCTTACTGACGACAAAGCTGGCATGCGGCCTTTCGCTGTATATATTCAAAATTGACACATTTGAACAGAATATAAGGTTCTGATTCAACGAGTACTTTTGATAATTATTAATACTGCATTCTAATGCCGGTTTACCAATATCTATCTGTTGTTTCAGGTACATTTCAACACGTCACTCTCATCGCCGTCACAGGTCACGTGTTTGGTGACAGTACGTCATCTAACGTAGTGACAATTGCATGTCCCCACCCTCCCCCTCCACCGGAGATTATTGAATATCCCAGTACCACCTCCAATGCTATCTGTGTATCATGGCAACAAGTATCCATGACAACTGATGTGAATCAATTAAGACTGTTGTCTAGTTACGATGTGTTTGTTGATGACGTACTTCACGGTTGCTGTCCAGCTAGTGACGTCACAGATATCTTTCAGGACAGCTTTACCTATACTATCCCAGACTGCATTGCGGAAAGGTATGTGAAGTTAGATTGTTTATTCGCGTTCTGGTTGATATTTTTTTCCTGAATTACACAGGAAAGACATTCTAAGCTATCTACGAATTTCATCCCTAACATTTTGCAGTCATCAGTGCAAGTAGCGTGGTGCTAGTTTAACACAAAGACAGCTACAATGAAACAAAAGCCTTGTTCAGTATATATACCTAATGTCATCTGATAGATAAATATTGCTAATAAATAAATAAATAATTAATTAAAACACTTTGTTTCACGGGTTAATGAAAACCACTAAACAAAGAATACATGTTTCTTCTAAATATTTCCAAGTAATAATTCATTCAACCATTAGCTTGATAAAACTTGTCATATTTTCTTTCATTAACAGGACTTACTCGATATATGTTAGATGTCACGTGGACCCACAGTCAATCGAGTCCAGTCCCCCAGCCCATATGTGTGGTTGCTATGGTGATAAGTCAAACGTACTTCAAGTCCGCTGTGCAAAAGAACCACAAGCTCCAGGTCTAGTTGTCGACTATATAGATGAGACAAGGGTTAACCTGTCGTGGGAGAAACCTACTCAGGGTACCCCTCACGATATACAGGTAAACTACTCGGTAAATGGATGGATAAATAGTAGAATAAATATATGAAGGAATCTACGAATTAATAGGGTTAACCTGTCGTGGGAGAAACCTACTCAGGGTACCCCTCACGATATACAGGTAAACTACTCGGTAAATGGATGGATAAATAGTAGAATAAATATATGAAGGAATCTACGAATTAATACGGTTAACCTGTCGTGGGAGAAACCTACTCAGGGTACCCCTCACGATATACAGGTAAACTAATGGGTAAATGAATGAATGGATAGTAGAATAAATAGATGAATCAATAGATATATGGATAATTGTTTGAATGATTCCTAAAAATGATGAATGTATGGATTTACGAGTGTATGAATGAATGCGGATAGATAATTGAATGAATGGGAAAATAACCAAAATAATTGATGCTTCAATGAATGAATGAATGAATGAATATGAATATGATGACATAGTTTAATGCCATGTTATACACACCACTACGATCAGTAGCACATCATTTAGCGAATAATTGTTTTCTTTATTTAAGGGATACGTTCTACGTGTTGATGGTCGTATCCATGGCAGCATACTAGACCCAGAAGCCACCTCGGCAATCCTTACTAACCTGTCGCTAGGTAACGACGCTGTCGTGTCGCTTACTGCGTTACACAGCCAAGAGAGAGTAGACCAACTTCATGCCAATCTAAACCGACCTAGTGAGGGTCAGGACAGTGGAGTTGAAAGCAGCTCGAGTATGGGTCTTGATAGGCGATTAGCGTCTGGTAACCTTGGTCCATCGTTAAGGCTAACGTTACATTTATGGGGACTTGTGCAAAAGATTTGTGACGTCAGGGTAATCAATGTAAGTTGCTGTGCTGTTGATGTGCGATGGAACGTTCTAGAACGCGATGACACGTGTGAGGAAGGCCAACGCCCTTTGAATGTGAAACCAGAGAGCTTTAAAGTTACGTTGTTTAAAAGCGAAGAACTAGAAGAAATGCAGGTCATGTCTTTTGATACAAAGAATACAGATATGAAAGTCACTGATTTGTTGCCGTCAAGTAGGTACGCCGTTACTGTAGAAGCATTTGCTGACCATGCTAATTATACAAGTGGAGTTTCGAAATGGAATGTATCGAAATCGGAGAAACAATGGTTTGATACTAAACCCCCACCCTACCCCCCTCAGAACATCAAAGTGGAATACAGTTCCCTTAGTTCTATCTGCCTTACGTGGGACTCACTTGACACTGACAACAATTTGAAATTTCTACACCTCGATGTTTACAAGATTGACTGTCGAGATGATGATTTGAAATTGGCGCTTAGCTTTGTCATCAACCCAAATATGACGTCATATACTATACATAGCCTCGATTCCAAGACACATTACCTCTTCAAATTCAGTACATCTTACAGTGAAGGAGAAGGGAACGAGAAACAACACAGTTGCTCTACCAGTAGTTCAATAAAGGCATGGACCAGTGGCGTTGGGAGACCACGTGATCTCCACGTGACCAAAAGCACGCCATTTTCTCTTCATGTTGCCTGGCAACCAGCAGTAACATTTGGAGATCTTTATGTGTTGCACTATCTTGTTCACTACATGGAGAAGAAGAGTCGTCCACCACACGGCAGCGGTTCTAGTGCTGGCAATACGATAAGTGTTCCGCAGGGTTCGCTACTGGGCCCACGATGTGAAATAAAGTGTCTTGAGCCCGGCGTTACATACACTATTATAGTAGAAGCGGTAGTCAAAGAGAATCGGGAAAGTAAGGACATTGAAGAACAAACAAACGAAGTAGATGAGACAGGGTCTAGTGTTGGTAGCTCAGAAAGCGACTTGGTATCCCTTGTTGCACAGGACTGTCTGTCCAAATCAATCACTGTGAGTACCATAGCACCTCCTGGTAAACCTGAACTATTGGTAACTGGACTATCAGCAACGCAGATACATATTTCCTGGAATAAACCTACTGCACTCCAACTTGGTATGTTACTTGTTGGATATTTTCTGTCTTCTCTTCACTTTTCACTTCTTCTCTTGTATCTTTCCTCTCCGCTATGCTCTTCTATGCTCTTCAATTCTCTTTTTTTTTTCATTTCCCTTCTCAATTATGATCTGCTAATTTGTTTTAACTCTGTTCTCTTATGCCGGCTACTTCTCACTTAAGTCTCATTGTTAAAAGCGCTATATTAGCACCGCATTACATTGCATTTCTTCTCTTCATTTTTGATCTTCATTTCGGATCGTTTCTTTTCTCTCCCGTTTTCTATTTTCTTTTTTTCTTTGTGTAATTATTTCTTCCTTCGTAAGACGTTTCGTATTATGTTGCATCCTAGAACCAGAGGATATTCTCCAAGCTAAAGACCAAGAGCTCTGCGGTCGTGTTCGACAAATAAGTGGCTACACACTGGAAGCCAATGGGCGAATAGTTACCAGGCTCTCTCCAAACCAACACAGCTTTATTTTAAAGAGATGTAAGCCTGGTATGAAGTACACTTGCTATCTTGTAGTCATGACTACTTTGGGTGATACTGGCGGGAAAGAGAGGAGAAATGAAAGCAAAAAGAAAAAGGTATATTTTCGGTAGTTTTATAAACAGAGTAGTTTATAGGAATAGTAGAAATAAATGCAGTTTGGAATAGTATATAGAAATCAAGATAGAATTTAATACAAACATCATATGAAACTCAGAACTGAACAAAATCTAAGCTCCTGACCAGACTTTATTATATCCTATTCTATTCAAGTTTTCTGGTTTTAATTTAACGACGTTTTCGCTAAAACTTGTTTAACAAGTAAATAACCTGTTTTTCAGGTTTCCACAATCAAGAACACTGAACTCACAGATTCAGAAGACGAACAAACCAATAGTTTTCAAGAAGCACGATCAGACCCACTGGAGGTGACAATTCCCCGACAGGACCCTCCCTTGGTACTCAAATTGTACTATAATCCAATCTCCTCGCATGTCTCTTCTTCGTCATCCGCTGGTAGCGAAGAATCTGATGAGGGCTGTGTTGTACTGGAGTGGAAGAGCAGTACCCCTTTAAAGGGTGTGGTCTCGTATAGGGTACATTGGAGGGGTACACTCGAGGGTGAAGATGAAAAGGAAGAGGAATTGTTGTCTTCTAGTACTAGCTATGAAGTATATCCTGTGAAACAGAGGTGAGAGGATAATTACAGTGGTGGCTATGGTGACAACGATGTTGTTGATGATAATTGTTATGATCGTGATGGTTATAATAAAGATAATGACGATGATGATATCTATAAATGTGTCACTAATAATCATAATCATATGCATGATGATGATAATGGTGGTGTTGATGATAATCGTTATGATGGTGATGGCTATGGTAAAGGATAATGACGATGATGATATCTATAATTGTGGTGGTGTCCCTAATGATGGTCATGATGATAATGGTGGTGATGATGATAATGATCGTGATGATGATAATGGTGGTGATGATGATAACTATAATAGTGATTGTGGTGATGATGATAATGGTCGTGGTGGTGATGATGGAGACGATTATGGTGATAATGGTGGTGATGATGATAACTATGATAGTGATTGTGGTGGTGGTGGCTTTGGTAATGATGAAGATCATTATGGTATGTGACAATGATACATAAAAAACAATTGCCTATCTATTGATAACGATATATAATTTCTTTTCTTTATATTTTTCACCAGGTCTGTGTATTCAGTTTGGTTAAAGATGACTCGCAAGGAAGGCTGCACCATATCGTATGGACCGCTTCACTGTCAAGTAAGATCTACAAGCGTTTTCGTATGGCTGAGAAAAGTTCAGTGCCGTGTGCGTGCGTTGACTGCGTTCGTGAATTTGATTGTGCCTTGCCGTGCGTTGACTGCGTTCGTGAATTTGATTGTGGCTTGCCGTGCGTTGACTGCGTTCGTGAATTTGATTGTGCCTTGTTGTGCGTTGACTGTGATGTGAACTCCTCATAGTCATACGAACTCTGCTCTATCATGACGTGACGCGATGCGACTTGAAATTGCATAACATAATGTGATGTGATGTGACATGATATTTGACATGACATGATGTATCATAATATAACGAAAATGAAATGGCGTGACATGACGTAGCTTAACATACAACTGTATTATGAAAGAACATGATAATATAGGGGTGACACAACATATCGTGATGTGACTTAACACCTTATGTGATGACATAATATGATATCATATTGTCATTGCTAGGTACCAGGTAGGCCAGACTCCCCCTGGATTTGGTGCAAAAGTATCTCATCATACCGGGTACTCGTAGAGTGGAACGAACCCAAGACATACGGCATTGATACTATACGGGCTTATCAGGTAAGTACGATGTCTTCAAAATACCGGATATACCTATATCAGAAAACAGTGTACAAGGCAACAGGTAGAAGTGTTTATTAACCATATTTCCTTCTTATCTTTCCTAGATTAACCTTAATGGTAGACAACTAGGAAAACTCTTGAGCCCACAGACGAGAAAGGCTGCGGTTCACTGTCAACCAAACAGGTACCCAGTCTCCCCCAAACCCGTCAAAAACTTAATTGGACAAGTCATTATTCTCATCATTTTCATATTTTATGTCTACAGTGTGTACAGGATTACTCTCATGGCATTGACCACTGACATTAGTTTAGGAGACTCAGAATCCTCCAATCTCCTCACGGTCTGCACACCAGGAGTAACAAAAAAGGAACTGGACCCTAAGCAAAATATACGATTGAAACCATTGTGGGCAGAGAACAACAGTTTGACAGTAGAATGGAGCGATGATAACGGTAAAGATAGATTTTATTTGATTGATTAATTGATTGATTGATTGATTGATTGGCTGACTGATTAATTGATTGACTGACTGACTGACTGATTCATTGATTGATTGATTGATTAATTGATTGATTCATTGACTGACTGATTAATTGATTCATTAATTGATTGATTAGTTGATTGACTGACTGATTGATTGACAAATTCATGTTATCTATCACCGCTGTACTATTTGACAAAAGGCGCATTTGTACAGGCTAAGCCTCGATTTGTTGTCAAAATATTCACAAATACCCAGCAAAGCACGACAAAATGTTATCACATAAATGTTATAAAAAACACATTTGAATTTACTCTGAATTGCGGCTATCCCTGTGCAAATGCGCCTTAACATGAAACTGGTCTATTGACTGACTGATTGATTGATTGATTTACAGTTTGATCTAACAATGTTTGACAAGTTTCATGCCCTCAGTTTTTATCGTAATTTTTCAATATTCACTTTCGTTCTCAGACCTCTTGACCGTTGACCATTACGTCATCAAGTGGAGCTCAGTCCGTCAACCTCAGGTGACTGGTTCTCATTCATCACAAACTGTAACTAAATATTAATGGCTACGTCGTCTACTGAAACAAGTTCATTGATACACTGCATGCAACAGTGTTACTGAGTGCTAATGGGGTTAACATTTAAATGATATTCGGCCAACAAATTAGTAGTTCGCTGAGATTTGGGTACCCCCATTAGCACCCTCTACTGACATTAGGGACGTTCTTTGTCTTCGATTAAAGAGTCTTCCATGTAATAAATGTGTTAATATATTTTGTACTATTTTTGTTAGTCTCTCGAGGACATTATACCAGTTGAGGAAACATCGTACCGTATTGAAGACTGCCCTTCAGGTACCAGGCACTTCATTGCTGTCGCAGCCGTAGATGACCGAGGAAACCTGGTATCGAAATCAACTCAGCTAATTATGCAGACATCTGCACCATTGGCAGCACCTGAACTAAGGCTATAGTAAGAACAAAAAAGGATGATGAGGATGATGATGATGATGGCGATGATGATGATTATGGTGATGACTGATGATGATGATGATAACGATGATGATGATGATGATGATGATGATGATGATGATGATGATGATGTTGATGGTAATGATGATAATGACGTTGATAAAGATGATGAAGATGATGATGACAATGACGTTCATTGTGTTGATGATAAAGATGAGAATAATTAAGAATATTGACAACCGGGTGATGATGATGAAAATGTTGATGGCAATATTGACAACATAAAAATAATCACAACGATGATGATGATGATCGGTTAAGACAGTTATTAAGTTGTTGGTGATATTTTCTCGTTTGCAGTTCAGCCTTACCGTACAGCATCATTGTGGATTGGGATAAACCGCTGTCCATCGGAGATGCAACCGTGGACTCGTACGAGATAAAGGTTAGATGTTGATCTTTCAATCAAGACATAGATAGCTGATCATTGTGATCGAATTTATACCGTGCTATTTTCAATGTATTAAAAGTCAGGTTGTTTTTAGGTTGATGGTGAGATAGTAGATTCCCTGGATAGCAACGATGTTTCATATGAATTCCCTGATTGTTCTCCATGTGAAGAATGCGTGTTCCGGATCAAGGTACTCTATAGCTTGTATATGATAGCGATAACGATGTATAGTGATGGCGATGACAATAGTTATTAATATGATAATGATTCGGATAAGTGATGATGATGAAGGTAACACTAATACGTGTTTAGTAACTGGGCTCAAGTAATTATCACATCCAATCAATAAGCTATGATTTAGGTAATGATGATGATGATGATGATGATGATGGTTATGATAGTGATGATGATATGACTTTGATTATCTATTACAAATGACAATAATGATAAAATAAATCACTTTTTAACGTCTCAATGTGTTTAGCCAGTGACCAATCGGGGAGACTCACACTCACTACCTCTACGTTGAATATTTTAGCAGTACACAACTCTGCTCACTATAATGCTGCCGTAATAATGTATAACTTTAAATAATCATGTAACATTTCTTTCTCTCCAGGCTCTGAGTATCAAAGATGAATGTCACAGCGACTGGTCACAACCTCTTCCTGTTGTCTGTCCTGGTGCCTGGCAACCAGTGATATCACGTGCTCCATCAAGTCACGTGAACTGTATTCACGTGGCATGGGAAACACCCAGGTTATTTGGAAGCGCTACTGTCGACAATTACAAGGTAAAATTAAACACGTATTAAGACTTAACAAAAGAAATAACTTACGATGATGATGATGATGATGATGATGGTGGAGGTGGTGTCGATGATGATGATGATGATGATGATGGTGGAGGTGGTGTCGATGATGATGATGGTGGTGGTGGTAATGATGATGATCGATGGTTACAATATGGTGATGATGCATTGCTGTATCCCATAACAGGTTCATTACTTGGCCAGTGAAGAGGAAAAAATGTCCCTTGAATCAATATTAGACAACCAAGAAACTATCACCCATGATGCTTTGCAACCACTCACTCATGACGACACTTTGACCAATGCCCTCTCGTCCCTACCCTACTGGGTAGCTTTGGAGGTCACCCTACTCCCTGTCGGGTGCCATACAGTGTTTTCTCAACCAATAAAAACACGAGTAGCTGCCCCTCCAGACCCCCCTTGGGTCTCGGTGGTTGTAGTAGGACTGAAGGAAAGGAAGACTTTGGAGAGATTCGTATCTCGACTGGCACAGCTAAAAGATAGGTAAATACATAACATAGACAAAAATAATATATGGCCAACACAAGGGAATGATTTGTATATGCAGTCACCCTGGATCCCGAAGACAGGGAGTCCAAACATTAATAAAACGCCGAATACGACAGACATTTCCCTCGTATATTCAGTTAACATATTCTCATATTTGTACAGGATCTGTCGTAAAGTCCAGCTACTGCAGAACACTGTTGTGGTAAAGGGATCTAAGCAGAAAGAAATACAAGTAAGTCGTTTATATCAAGACTGCTTTCCCTCCTTCACTGTCACTATTCAAATTTAAAAATTTGAATTACAAAGCAAAGTCGCAAAGAATTCTGGTACTGGTATTGAAATGACGTCATCATAAAAATGGCCAATAGACCAGTTTCATGTTATCTAACACCGCTGTACTATTTAACAAAAGGCGCATTACACAGGGATAGCCTCAATTCAGAGTAAATTCAAATGTGTTTTCTATTGTTAAGCGATAATATTTTTCCGAGCTTTGCTTGGAATTTGTGAATATTTTGATAACAAAGCAATGCTTAGCCTGTACAAATGCGCCTTTTGATTTGTTAAATAGTACAGCGGTGATGGATAACGCGCGCTCTCTAATGTGTTGCTTGTCGTTAGTTCAGGGGAGAGAGACGCGTTTGCGCAAAACAGTTGAAAAACACTACCAATCGAAAAGTGTGACATCCATATTCATTTGTGAACAGATCACAAAGAATCTTGCCACCCTTCGTTAGTTCAGGGGAGAGAGACGCGTTTGCGCAAAACAGTTGAAAAACACTGTCAATCGAAAAGTGTGACATCCATATTCATTTGTGAACAGATCACAAAGAATCTTGCCACCCTTCGTTAGTTCAGGGGAGAGAGATGTGTTTGCGCAAAATACTATCAATAATGAAAAGTGTGACATCGATTGACATTCATTTTTGAACAGATCACAAAGAACCTTGCCACCCTTCGCAACCTTGACATTGAACTTGGAAACTGTGTACAAGACATCAAGAGACATACAGGTATTACTCAAACATCGCTGGGTCCAAAATAAGCAGTCAAAACATGTTATTCAAGGCTTTCAAAGGTCTATTTGATTTCAACAAAACAAGAAAATGTATACATTATAGAATTCAATAAGATAAGTGGTGAGACAAAAAAGAAGGTTTTTGAAGTCAACTGCCTTTTTTCACTCTTTAGATTGATAAACACCCTAGCTGTAATTGCTTTTGCGCAAATTATTCTTCATAGCGAGTTGTCTTTTTCAATTTTCCTCCACTTCCCTTCGCCTATCATTCATTATTTCTCACTCAACACTTCACTTGATCGAATTTCAACTGGTTTATTTGGAGTTTTCACGTAAAAATAGGGACTGTTTTGCAGTCTACATTAAGTATAAAGAAAAATGACGCAAACAATCGATGATTTTAATCCAACTTGCTATAAAACATACCTATATTCAAGAGTGTTTAACCGAAATTATATTACAAAGTTATTTAGCTGTTGTATCATGTCTACTAGGGACGCTGATTGCAGAGCTAAGCTGGTCCAGACCACGTGACGACGGTGACGCAATAATTACTGGTTACCAGGTCTCTATCAATGATCAGAAACAGGGACAACCGCTGGACGTCAATACTTTGCAAGTTAATTTGAAGGTTCGGCTTTAAAATAACGTTATTAAATTTTGCGTATTAACTTAAGAAAGTCTTAAGTTAGTATTCAATTTTGTATTTTTCTATTTTTGCTCTTGTAGTTACCAGCCTCTCCGAGCGATCACGTGATTACTGTGGAGAGCCTGACTAGCCATCCCATCGGCCATAGCGCACCTTCTAGCCAAGTAACCCTCCAAACTAAAGACTTTTTGCCGTTCGTGCAATTCTGTTATTTTGGAGTACACTCTAAGTCACGTGGATGTTGCTATGGAGATAATCTAACTTACGAAATCAAGAATAAACAAATATACATGCACAGGGGATCCCTTGGGAAGCCTCTCCCCTCCCCTGTGTGCTATGCTATGGATGTCGTGAATTCTTGTTCTCAGCCTTTGATTGGATCAAGTGACAAACCACAAATTATTTTGTTTTGGACAATGTGGTAAGTGATAATGATGACGTTGATTGCCTGCTTGCCTGCTTGCCTGCTTGCCTGCTTGCCTGCTTGCCTGCTTGCCTGCTTGCCTGCTTGCCTGCTTGCCTGCTTGCCTGCTTGCTCATTTTTATTCATGAAGTAATGACTTTGTAACTAGCCAAATAATTACCAACATCTTTATAAAACTCATTGAATGTTTGATTGACAGGTGCCATTCATCCATCAAAGCCGTGGAAATGTTTATGGAGTTTACACGCAGTCAAAACCATGAAGTAAGTTTGTCATAAAAAGTACTTTTATTTCGAACCAATCAATGTATTTTAAAGTGAATCATTTATCCAGCTGTGGCTAACTGATAACCAACTTACTTTATTTTCTCAAAAAACAGATGGATTTTATAACGTGCTGTGTTCAAAGTAATCAGCTAGTCAGCGGTCACCACCAATCTCTTCATGCGCAGCTCAAATCACATAATTGGCTGACAGATAATGTGAAGCACTTGTGTGGCTGCCATCCTGTTGGACAGCGGTCTGTGTTAAGGCGCAACGAAGGGGGTGGTAGTAAGGGGAGTGTTTGTCATATGTACGGACTTGTTGGTGTTCCGACCATAGTGCTTTGCAACCACGATGGTAAGTGTTTATGGTTATTTTTTACTTTATGCATTCTTTCCATACCTCTGCCCTCACTCACTCCGTCTCATTTCCTTCATTTTTCCTATCTCAGTCATTTATTGATTCACAATTCATTCATTTATTTACTCATTCATGCATTAATTCGTTCACTCATTCACCTCTACTTACATACATTCATCCATCCATTTATTCAATCTTTGAATCATCCGTCCGTTCATTCGTTTTATCATTTATTATTTATCCATTGATTCAGGTTATATGGTATGGCAGGGTCGTATCTGCGCACAGGACTTCACCGATTACCAACAGTGTTTACTTCATGCTTTAAGTGAATCGTTAAACCAGGACTGTACCATACCTAACTGTGACCAGTGCTTACTAGATAACGAACTAAACACGACCTCACAGCTAATAGCTGGCCCAATGGATGACTACTACAACTACAAGAGTGCAAACCATGACCCGTCCCTGGTGGTGACGGGATGTTTGTCACGGTCAAGAGACATTCATTCCACTGACGACCACGCTGACGAGTTAAGACAGAGTAAGACAAACCTACAAAAATACGATTCAGATTTGACACAAACTGTAAATTCAACTACACTTGAGAACACCGAGTTTTTACGACGGCGTCTGCACAACACGCGGCCTCAAACGTCGCCTTCTAAAGAGATAACGGCCTCCTTTCGCCAGTCGCCCAAACCTCCTTACTCTAATGCGCGGTTTTCAAACGGTGATCGAGCCAAAACAGCCAATCAAACACGGAGTTCGGTTTTTCAAAATCGTTTTTCGTCATCAATGACGTCATCATTCCCAAGTCTTGAACTAACCAATGAGAGGATAGGGTCTAGAAGGCAATTGCCGCTAAACGTAAAGACGAAGAAGGTTAAGATATCTGTTGATGAGTTTTCCCCTGTTTAGAATATATATATGAAACAATAGGCCATTTGAACGATGATGATGATGATAGTGAAGATGATGACGAGGATGGTGATCTTGATGATGTTGATTTTGATGAAGTTTATGATGATGATGATATAATGATGATGATTATGATTATAAAGTGATAAAGATAATATTATAATTACATGTAATGATCGTAATGTTGATGACGATGCGGTTGATATAATGATTATAATAATGATGTTGATGGCGGTGATAAAATGATGATAATCATAGTATGATAATGTTTATATGATGATGACAGTATTACATGTAATGATAGTAATGTTGATGACGATGGCGATGATAATATAATTATAATAATGATATTGACGATGATAATAATAATGAACAAGAGTGATGATGACAATGAAAATAATGATATTCAGTTTTGTAACAAGATAACACTATAAAACCAACATAATACACATTGTATAATCTTTATTTAAAATTCCAAAAATATTTATTTTAAAAATGACAATATCCAATAAAGCAAATTTTAATTGATTAATAAAACAACAAATGATCAAAAATCGTGATATATATGTAATAATGTAAATATTAAAATTTTATGAAATGTAAAATTGGATGTATTTTAAATTTGTATGAATTGTAAAAGTTTGTGTATAATAATATTGTATGTATAATGTGAATAATCCTTCACGTTTTACACATTATAAAGTTGTATTTTTCAATGTTGTGCAAGTCGCATGCATGTGTTTTTAAAAAGCACCCAATAAAAATCAACATATAAAATTCAATTTGTTGTATTCGTTATTTGATTCAGCGGTTAGAGTGAAGTCATTTAACCCGTGAAATAGATATTAGTATAAACCTACTAGTGGTCTATCACGAATCCTTTATTCTGATTGGCTACTCTACTAATGGTCTATTGAGTGATAGACCACTAGTAGCGAAAAGTGCCGGTTTTGTAAACTTTGAAAACGTTTCTTGAGTCTTCTAATTCTTGTAATAGCTTAGTACTAAATGTAATGCTTTTCCTTAAATCGTAATTTACAAATACCAGCAAGAAAATGGCAAAAAAGCACATAATTTTGATGTTTTGTGAATGAATTTTGACCTGAAGAGCGCGTGCTACTGACGCCATCACACGATTCTTCAGTTTGATTGAGAAAAAAACTTTTCTTGAACTTTTCTTTATTCCTCCGTTGTTCAAATATGTACAGTAGTTTTAGCAGTATACTTATGCCATTTTCAGCCGTTAAAACAAAAGTCTTGATGAAGAAAATGACTAAAACTGTGGGGAATTTCGATGTGTTTTGAATACATTTTCACTTGCCGTCACACGTCATTGAGCGCGCGCTCGGTATTTTCACTTTCGATTATCTGTCATTTTTTCAAAATAAAACGATTGAAATGTTATTTTTCTTTCAAAATATGGCAAAGTTTGACCTACTAGTTGGTTTATACTGAAACAATTAGACCTCGAAGACTCGGCCTCGTGGGCTATTGACTCGTAGACCATTCGGGCAGCGGGTCAAATTGTTAATTAGACTAATACACCTTAGCAGTCTTGAATTCCATTGTTTTCTTTTGTGTCTATTTGACTATTACACGTTGACTATTTAATTTTGTTTCACGGGTTAAATCTCTTCACTCTAGCATAAAATATCACTATTTAGCACTATTTATGTTTCACGCTTTTAATGTTTGTACTCTAGTTGTTATTTAGTGACTTTTAGTCACTATCAAAGACAAGTAAAGTTGTAATGAGGTATTGTTTCCTTTTGTATTTGATGTTTCTTGTTGAGTGCTACTGACTAAATAGAAACTATTAGTTAGTAACTATTTTGTTCCTATTACATGGATTTAGTGTTTTCGCTCTAAAGAATGATTACAAGCTATATTTTGATATTCTTTGTGAATTTCCTTTTAATTTTATAAAATAATATGGATGATTATGCTCACGAACGACAACTTTGTTAAGGAAAAACCTTTACATTTAATTTGTTCATATTCGTTATTTGTTTCATGGTTATCACAAAAGAGCGTAACTACAAGGTATTATATTTTATGTTTGTGAATTTATTTTTATTTTAATAAAATATAAATATGGATGATTATGCTTTATATGGAAGATCTCACGAATGACAACTTTGATTTGGCCAGGGGTGATAAGGACTTTAATGAGAAACTATAAGAGAAACATTGATATGTAGTTACCATTATGTAGTGTAGTGGTTAACACGTCAGACTAGAAAGCCGAAACCGTGTGTTTCAATTTCCCGCAAAGGGCATATGATATTTTTCTCATGTATCTAGTTACATTATGCTGTAACATAGTTTCAGTTTTAAAGTACTTCTTTTGAAGCAATGAAATCCTAGTTATGCAGAACAGCTGTGCCCAACTCTAAACTGAAACAAAGATTGCAATTTAGAACAAATTTTGTCTTTTGTCATAATTTTTTATATATTTTTTCTTAACTTTGGAAAGAAGAATACAATTTAGAACAAATTAAGTAACGGATGGATGTTAGAGGAAGTAGGAGAACACATGCAGGGGGGATTTCTTTTCTAATGGGGGTGTGACAAAATTGGTAATGGTGATGATTATGATGTAAGTGGTGATAGCTTTGGTCTTGGCTTGTTGCTAAGTTGAGACAACGTTTTTTGAAATATGTATATACAACTACAATGATCTGTCTTGGCAATATTCCTTGTGAAGAACATACATAGAATATTTTATCCAAAACTGATGCTTGTTGCTAAATTAAACTGCGACAACTTTTGAAATATGTATATACCACTAAATGATATGTCTAGGCAATACTGTCAATACTCATTGTGAAGAAAATACATTGAATCTTTTATCCAAATCCCACCGTGAACTTTCTACTAGAACAATGCTTGTTGCTTAACCTCCGACAACGTTTTTTTAAATAGAGATATACCACTACAAAGATATGTCTGCTATATTTATTGTGAATGAAATAAATTGGATCTTTTATACAAATCCCATCGTTCTACTATATCGATGCTTCTTTTTCACCCTTATGTGGGCCTCTGCGTGAAAGAAAACTAATCAAAACGTTAATTAACACTATGTCGCAATTAGATGAAAATCTCACTGCAAACCATTTGTCTCATTTTGTAGTTTTGTCTAGCATGAAACCGAGTCTGGCCTTGACACACAGCGGGGTATTGGAACCTAGACGTAAAAATCATCGATTATTATGGTGAAAATATCCTTAGAGTCCTCAATTTGATATTACTGTGGGTAAAAAAAAATCTTGTGTTGTTTTTCAGATAAGGTTTCTAAGATAATTTGTAGCAATATAAGATTATATTTCCATTTTAAAAAGCCGGAACAAAAGATGCTAAAATTATTTCATTTTTTCTTGTTCAACTCCGGCAAAGTTTAAGCTAATTTTTTATTTTTTGTGTCTTCGAAGAGGCTAAAATATACTTAAATTGTTGTGTTTTTTGAAAATGCATTTTCCGGTGAACTTTAGCAAAAAGCTTTGGATTTTTTTGGATCATAAAAGACGCCAAAATATACTTAAACTATAGCTTGTTTAATTTTCTTGAGCAATTCTTTACCCAGGGTTGGCAATGGAGAAAAATGTGTTTACAGTGCGAATCACAAAACCGTGGGCACCCAGAAATGTTTTAACAATCGTTTATTGTGCGTTAATTGAACAACTCACAAACAACTATATCACCTCAACAAGTTTCACTGATGAGTAGTATTATAAACTTTTTGTAGTTAGAGTTGTTTGTGAATCAGGTTGTTCAACGAACAATAAACGATTTCTTAAATATTTCTGGTTGCCCACGGTTTTATGATTCGCACTGTAAAATTTCATCGTTTTTCGTTCTTTGTATTTGCATGTACATCATAATATGCTGAAACTTGTGGATTTTTTTTACTCATTTTTCACCTACAATTTGTATCGAAGGGATATATTTCAAAGAATTGAATAAAGACTGCCCTGATACAACAACATTGCCGAAGAGGGGATGGGAGGGGAGGCGTATATAAGCAAACTGTAAAAAACAAACGCTGCTTTTATTGTCGAAAAATTGTACTTTAAAACATCTATAAGGTGATAAAATATTTCTGATTGTAAGACCGGAATGGAATTGAAATCCAATCATTTTCAAACTGCATATATCTTCATCTGTATCTAAATTCACATTGGGTTTTTTTTCAAATTTAATTTATTTTCCACTCTCTTTGAAAATATTTTTTTAGCTTTTACTGATGAAATTATTTGATCTTCATCGCTTTCTCTGCATGAGTGTTTCTCGCGTTTATAACCGTGATAAGAATAGATCTTTAAGCTTAATAACGCGACCAAAAGTAATTATCGAGATGAACAAAATGCATTAATACTAATTGCAATACATTTGTCTGAAGAAAAATTGCGATTATAAAACAACATCTGATTGGTTGATTTCGCGAGGGTGGGACAATTCGCACCTCATTAAGATCCCATTTGGATTCAGGACGGCACGCAATGGTCGAAAATGAAAACAAACTATAGAAAACCTTGATAAACAATCATACAGGACTTTTAGAAATACAAAATAGGCTACAACGAATACGATATATTTTGTAGAGGTTTCTGTGTCGCCTGTAAAATAGTAGTAGTTATGTAGATGTTTTTTAGAAATAACGTGGCGGTTAATATTAAAAATATCACCTGTCCACTGTGTTGTAAGGTGTACAAGTTACCATTTTGACTTGAACAGAATCCCAATGTCAATACCAAACGTCAGTAAGTAATACTCTCTTTTTACAATATATAAATTACCATTTTACGAAGGACTATTAAACACTCGAAACTTCAATAAGTAACTGACTCTTCTATACGGTGCATTATTCAAGAAAATACTAACGTCCAAAACGTGAATAACACTCATTTTACGACGCAAAAGTTACCATTTTTACGAAGAACTAACGCTCGAAACGTCAATAACTGATTTATTTTACTGACATAGTGTATTTGACAAAATACTATATATGTCCAAAATGTAAATAACACTCTCTTTACGATGTGTTAGTTACCGTTTTCACTACGTACAAAACGTCAGTAAGTAACTCCAATGAACTCTCTCCTTGTACCGTATACAAGATCCAATTTTTACTTCGACAAAATACAAACATTCAAGACGTCCGTAAGCTAGTCGACTTTTGTCACCATGTAGCTTTAGTTTGTAGAAAACTCTCGTTTTGGATTAAGGATTGTTTTATATTTTATTATGTTATTATAATGTTATTATCTTCGATCACGGCTAAATTAGTACCAGTTTTCGGACGTGATTAGTTAAATCGCAAGCATAAAGGAACAGTTAATATCACAGAAAACCCGGCTAGAGATAATGCATTGGACAGGTATCAATATGTAAGCACTCTTAGGTCGAAATCACGAAACATTTATTGATCAGTTATTTGATTTTGTTATGCCAGTTTCCATTCTAGGTCATTTAATTTTTTCTTTTTCTTTTCTTGTTTTTCTAATTTTGTCTTTTGTAATGTTATTTTGTAATGTATTTCTTTTCTTAGCTTTGGAAAGAAGACAGTTCTTTTACGGGTGTAAGGGAAATATATGCCACCAATGCCACCTTGAACCCACTACCGAATCACGGAACTAAATATCGAGCTTTTATTCCTGCCTTTTTATTCTTCTTTGATATCAGTTATCATTAATAAAGAAACTAGAGTATAAGGATGAGAAACTATTTTTTACTCTGCTAAATGTGCATTTTCTTTTGTAAAGAATCAACGTTTAAAACGCCAATAGCCACCGCCCGTTCCAGGTGTTTATAAAACTTGTTTTTCCAAAATTTTGCATTGTAACATTTCGTGAGGTTTTGAAATCTAATGGTATGAATTCTAACCAATCAGGGTGTCCCGTTTAAAGATCATATCCCATAGCGTGACCAAGAGTAGAAGTAGAATTATCTTAATTATTGTTTTCATTGTGTTTTGTCGATAACAACTAGTCATGTATCTCTGAGCAATGTTGACGGTTCACGCTAGGACGCTTAGAATCAAGATAAACAAATACTGTCACAGAACTCCGTGAGTTTTTTCCCGCCAAACTTATATAATAGTAGCAAGTGTTGAATTATCACTTTCATCAGACATCTCTCCTGTGTCATTCAGACGGCAGTTACATGTTGATCGAGTCGTGATACCACACTGTTAGATGCTGGTCTTGGGGAGTTTTCAACTGAAACACGAGGGGAAAATCTCGATCGTAAAAGATCGACTTTTAGACAAGAAAACACGGTTTCCACAAGAAGAAAATAATATCTTCAGTTTATCCTCTTGGAGGAAGGAAGTGGGAAACATTGTAGAAGAAAGCAAGGGAAATTTACTAAAGAAAATACATTGTTTACAGCTTGTAAATCCAGAGAATAAACTCGTCAAGAAAGCAAACATAAAACATTTTTCTTTCTTGAAAGAAGGAACTTAAAACACTATATTAACAAGAAAACAAGCTGAGAAGAAACAGGAATTTAACTGTGTTGTATAAAGGACAATACAGAGAGCAATCAGCTCAAAGAACGCGAGGTGTTTACTTCAAGAAAATCCTACAAAACTACCACAATAACTCACAATTCAAGGCAAGTTTGTATTTAGATATTTTTGGTATTTTGTAGTATATTGACTGTCGACGTCCTCTTTATATTTTATTTACCTTTGTTTTTTAGTGAGCAATCAAATGTCTACTAGCTTACCTCCTACTACAGCTTGTTATATAGAATGTTGACGGAAATGGAAGACTTTTAGATACATCAACCTAGCCGGAAGACAATAAATTATAGGAAAACAAAACTTTACGAAATTAATCAATTTATCTTACAAATCGCTAATTTGTTTATCAATCAAATTGTTGATGATTTCTCAAGAAATAACATTTATCTTAAAATAATTTTCATCACACTTTCATTTTCTGATTTCTGTTGTATATTTTTTCGTAAACGTTTTTTCAATCAATTATATTATTTTTTCAGCAGATTTTCCGGTTTTTTTGTGACCCACTTTCTTTGCTTATTTTTATTATATCTCTTACAATATTATTATTTTTTGTAAAACATTTTTTGAAACTAAACCTTTTTAACATATTTTTTCCAAAATTATTATTTTCATTTTTACGTTATTTTGATAATGAATTTTCATTTTTAGTCTCATTTTTACTTGGTTCAATTTCTTTATATCATCTTTGTGTTCAGCCATAATTATCAGCCATTGTTTTCAATGTCTATTTCTATTCCAGGCAGACTTGTAAACAAAGAATGGCTCTAGGTCAAGGTCAGCCTTTGAGTTCCTCTCAAGTAGGATTCTACTTGCTATGCAGCCAAGCCTCTTTGATAGAGGCCAGGAAGCAAAGCTTCTCTGACAATCTCAATATCAATGCGCAAAGTATCACTGACGTATCCAATCACCTCAAAGCAGTAGGAGATGGACTTAATAGCACGTATTGTCAATCAAATAAAGTCACGTGGTTCTCATGGCGGGAAATTGCAATTATTAGTTTCCAGGCCCTTCTCGTGCTTCTGGATTCGCCATCTTGAATGTTTTTAACTGATTAAAAATTGATCAGCACAAACAAAAACAGTACAGTTAAAGTCGATTCAAATGACTAATAAATGTTTTAGGAGGATTGAAGAAACTTTGCTGATATTTGTGGGTTAATTTGGACTATTGGTTTGTGCTAGTAACGGTGTCGAACCGATTCGACTGGACAACGAATGGCCGCCATGTTGTTTACATAGCGTGAGCAAATCTTGATCATGGACAAGCAAACTCTACAGATGAATTTCTGCAGAATAAACACCCCAGAATTAGAACTTACAATTTCTGAGCATTCTAGATTGAAAAAAGAACACTTATTATAGCTTCAATATAAAATAAAGAATAAAGATTTCGTAAGCTAAAATAGATAAATTAGAAGTAAAAAAGCAGAAAAAAAATAGGAAAAAATTACAGAAAATAAAAAATTATATAACACTTGTAATAATAATAAAAACACATGGGGAAAGGTTAAAATGTGTGACAAACGACCTTTTCTGTGTAGTTTAAAACTGTTTTAACAGCTGGCAAAAAGCTTTTTATTGTGAGTTCTTACCTAGTAATTTTGGCTATCTGTTATTGTAATACCACTGGGCTACAGTAACTCATTGAACACTTGGATTTTTTCTTTCTTTTTTGTTTTATCTTGAATAACTGATAAGTTTATTCTTTTGATAAGCGAGAATTTTGATTAAAAACGCTTTGGTTGTTCACAACATTTGTGATAAACGTCTTTTTTTTTATTGAAAACTTGATCATTCACAACATTTGATGAAAAATGATTTTTTTACTATTTGGGCTAGATATATTTAATTTGAAAACTTTTTTTTTTTTCTTTTCCTTATTCAAGCCTTATTGAAATATTTTTTGTCAATTTTGATATTTTCTATTCTTTTGATAAGCACGCGTTTATTGAAACTGTTAATTTTTTTTCTCAAATTTACGATAAAGTTTTTTTTCTCTTTTTTAGAGATTTGAATTTTTCAGAATCGTAATTGTCATAATTTCCCCATTCATTGTTCGAGAAAGCCGAAATTTTCTTCGATTCATTTGATAAATAAAGCTGAAAAACTACATTTTGAAGTATAGTTAAATATTAGTGGATTTTTGTATTATTATTTGCTTAGAGATTTGCCGGAAAAAAATACAAAAACAATGACCTGCTTGGCATGTATTTGCTCGTAAACAAGTGAGTTTTTATTACAAAGATAATACAACTAACCAACTGGCTTAACTATGAATAATTGTGTCAATGCGAGGATTTGCGCCCTTAACAAGCAAGAAAGAAAACGTTAAAGAATAGCATTGACTTGCTTAGCAAATATTAGCTTTATAAACAACTGGTTGCTACTGTATTACATAGACAATACAATAGCTATGTGTGCATGAATCATCTTAAAAAAGTGTTTGAAAATTTGAGACTTTACCTTAGAAAATGTTGAAAAAACGTGTTCCCATTCTAATTAACTCATTTTACTTCGCAATTGTCAAAAAGCTGAGACATGCTGCAGTATTAAAACAGAATTATGATATATTATCGATATCTTTGCATGAATCCCTACGGTATTGCAGGTGGTTGTGTTTCACGAGTTCTGATTGGTTGACTAACAGTATCAAATATTGAGCGAACAGCCCTCACAAGTGCAAATACCCCTCGTCAGTTACACGTGGTTATGAATCGAAAAACCTTGTAAACAACTTAGTAAAATAGCTAAAACACCGGTTAGTGAGTTGATATAGGAATCATTCCAGTCACAATGAGTTTTTAGCGCGATTTTGACCTCGTTTTAAATGGTATTTTGTGCGGAGAAAAAATCTCGAATAATTTGGACAATTTGCGTCCAGTTTATTTCAAACGGATATTCACATTTACATCTTGTAGTTATATCTAGAAATTTCTAGTGAAAAATGATTATCTTGAAAATCATAGTTATAATAACGGTCAAATGTGGGAACAGTGTTTGTGTTAGATAGTTTTTTTATTTAATCAGAAAGCTGAGAAGTGGAATTTCCACTATCATCAAAATCAGATTAAAAAAGAATTGCAGATAGTGCCGTTGAATTTACGGCATAAAATCTAAATAAGATTAAACTGAAAACAAACAATTTTTTTCTCGTTGATTTTAAAGAAAAGTTAGAAAATTAACAATTCCATATATTCTACTGTTTCACAACCATACATTGAAATGTTTGTTTGTTTGAAACAATTATACTAGCTGAAAGTTTTCATATTTTGAATGAGATGCTGTCATTGTTGTATAGCAAATTTTCCAAGGAATTTATGTACTCAATAAGAGTTTTGTTCTATAATTATTCTAATAAAAAAAGTTGTATTATGTGTTGTGTGTTGTGTACGATAAATATATTTTTGTCTGTTTGGAACAATTGTCAAATTTGTCATATTTTAAACGAGTTCCTGTCATTGTTACAAGGCAAATTTTTCAAGGAATTTATATACTAAATAAGAGTTTAGTTCTCCATTATTATTGTAATAAAAATAGCTTTTCCTGTGTGTTTTACGACAAAGTGTTATGTGTACATGCTAGTGTACAAAAGAGGAAAGAAGGAGGGCGTTGTTGGAGAATACGCGTGCTGCAATAATGGCGATAACAAGAGCAAAATCTATAAAACAACAAACAATGTCTACTTAGTATTGAAACCCCCATTCAATCCAGTATAAACAACGTCTACTCAGAAAATCATGCACCAAGAGAACTTGAACAATTTGAAATACCAATGTTTAATTTTATACAAAATTTGCTATTTCGAGAGTTGAAATTGTAACCTTCGGCAAAGTAAAATTGGCAAACTTGCATTCCTATATAAGGATTCGGGAAATGTGTTGGACAAAAATTAATGCTATTGATAAATTACTAAACAAACTTGTATTGCTGTTTGGTTTAAATTCTTGCACTGAAAACGAGATAAAATTTAAATCTCAATGCACGACAATCTTTTCAATTCGAAAATTAAAGGTTTCCTGTATTTCAATTTCTTCATTTTGTCAACAGAACGGTTTAGGTTGATATTCTTCATTTGTGTTCTATGTTCTCTTCTTTTTTTGCAATGCGGGAAAAACAAAACTTGAATGTTCATATTTCGAGAAGATTCCTATTTTTCTAGCACTTTTCTATCCATCATTTCGTCAACAGAAATGTTTGTACATGTCCTCAATGTTGACACGACCATGGCGACTCCCTACAATATTGCGTATGTTCAAAATTAGGGGTGTGTGGCATGGACGCGCGCGCACATTAAGACGATGATTTCATGTGTTTCGTAACCACGATTCCTGATCATCTAGCTGAGTTAAATTATAATATTGTGAGCACGCCGCTGCAGATCCTTGGATGGCATCATAGCGCGATACTACGTACGAGTCATGTGAGTCTCAGTAATATTTAATATTCAAGAGCACGTTGAAAACCTGCTCTATCCATAGTATAAATATAACACAGTCTGACGGAATTTTACAATCAATACGTAGACAACGGTCCTACAAGAAACAAGAAGCGAGTTTATAAAGGATTTCAAAGGATTCGACGCTGACTTGTAGTCCTCAATAGAGGCAAGAATATTTGGTAAGTAAGCCGTTGTTGTTTTTGATAGAAATCCTCAATTTGTTATAATAATGATAAGTTTAATTTGTAAGAAACTGTGAAGGAACTCTTTGCAATCTTTTTAGGAAATTTTTAAAAGTTATTCTTGGTTTTTGAAGACATTTTTTACATTAATTCATGTAGTAATTTAGATAGAAATTTTATATTTCTGACAGAGTTAAGTTTTTGCTTAATTGAATAGCATGAAAATTTGTCTATAAATTATAAGTCATTTTGGTACATGACAATAAGAGTGAAAACTAACTATTTTTCAATAAAAAGTACAAACATTATGACAATTTATGTCATTTTGTACTATAAATAAAGAATACCTGTTAATGAGAAAAATGTTTTTGACATTACAAGGCGGAATTATCATACGACAATTTACTGATAATTTGATCTTTTTTAAGAAGAAAATTAACTTTGATATAATTCCCAATATTGTATAGATTCTAATTCCATATTTTTGCTTATTTACAGGTGATCAATGATTGAGATACAGAGAAATTTCATCCATAGCTCCAACAAGCTGGCCATTTTAACAATATATACAAAGACAGGTATCAAAGAAAAGCGGCCGTTGGAAAGCACAGGAATCCCACAAACTAAAATTACAGAGCTAGCAAGTCAACTTGCTTTGGTTGGAGACCAGTTGACGGTGAAGTACAACTCCTCAAAGGAACTGTCTAAAGGAAAATGGCGGCTGTTTGGAAATATTGCCTTTTGTGTGTGTTTTTCGCTTGTTAAGCCAACTTGAGATTAAAGTGGGAACAATAATATCAGTAATAAATATACTTGTGTGCAGGACAAACAGCGAAAGTGCACAATATTATGGAAAAATTATGACAATTTCCACGAGAAATCTTGCATCTGAAAACAAAGCAAAATGGCCGAAATATCCAAATCTCACAAACAGAAAGAGTAAAAGCGATGCATTCTTCAAGTAAACGTCCATGAACAGTAAAAATAATATTACAATAAACGAATTAAAGAAATTGGAGGAGCAGAAGAGAATTTTTAACAATAAAATCATTCAGTACGAAACTGCTGAAAAGAAGGAGAAATTGTGAACAGTACAGTAATACTGAGAAAATTTCCACGCGAACAAATTTAAAGAAAATTAAGAAGAAATTAACAAAAAGAAGAATATTATAAACACTGAATGGCAAGATGCAGTTATAACAATATAATAATTCATGTTCATGCTCAAACAAATTTGCGAGGGAAACTATAACAAGATTGAAGCCATGGAAATATCCTAGAGCTCAACCTTGAATGAAGTGGAACAAATATATCTACATTATGTTGTGTGAATATAGTTCGGAAAATTCCGTTCACTGAAATGTGTATAAACTTTGCAGATGGATAACTAATTAAAAAGACAATTAATGTAACGTAGTTTAAAGGAGATATTATACATATAACAGGACAACTGAGAACAGTTCAGAACGTCAAACTTTTATCAAGAAAGACAATAAAATTCGCCAGAAAATAACTATCAATAAAATAGATGATATAAAGTGGGAAGATTATTTAGTTTTATAATTCATGAAATGCATAGAAGCCACATACATGAACGGCAAAAAAAAATGAGCAAAGACAGTACGCCGAATTTTAGTTAGAAATTATTGTAATAGATATATAAACATGTATGAATTATCACATCTAAAATATATAATTATAAAAAATAGTAATTTAAAATATAAAGAGAATAATTTTTCATATTGAAAAAATGTACGATATATAACAAAATGTAATTTTTTTAATGTAAATCGTGAGTTACATCTTTAATCGATTTTGCAGGCTTTATTCTAGCCAATAAGCATTCGAGAAATGATGTAGCTTTGTCTTTTCCCATTCAGCTCATTCACCACATTTCAACACGTCTTAATTGAGATAAAAATAAAAACGTTTTATGTTTAAATCATTATTTTGTTAAAATAACAACCCAATTTAGATTCAAACGTCAATAAAGGTTCTTTTGAGCAACAAATGACGTAGAAAATTGACGTTTTCTAGTTAATTCGAGCTATTGTGCATCAATTGGTAGCACCGTCATTTTACCAGTGCAATTATTTTTAATATTTTGTAATACTTTAACAATATTTAAATAACTTTTACAATGGAATTAAATGCTGCGGTCATGTATAACCTTTTAGAGAGTGACCGTTTCGATTTTATCTTTAATTCGTTGCCAAAAAATGTTCAACTAAACATCTAAAAAATATAGAAAAGAATCCTAAAATTTCCTGAAAAAGTCGATTTATACTCTTGTTTTAATATTCTTTTTATTGTCATTAGATTATTCAATTATATAGTTCATTCAAGTCTTTTCTCTAAAATCAATAGAATTCAATCATTTAATAAAATATTTCAATATAAATGTATTTTATTTTAAAAATTGACAGTTCATTAACGACATATATATTGTCAGAAAAAGTGAGTATTTAGAAATCCTTGAAGTGACGTCTGAGTTTTTTTTTTACCATGGATTTCGACCTGTATTGGGATGCTTAAATCCTTGCTCAGTGTAACTTTACTGTAATTGTGGCGCGATGACCCACGTATTTTGCGGTAACCCTGTCGAAGCTTGGCCGAAAATTTAGCGCTGTCTTTCGCATAACACAATTCGGTGAATATGACAAAAATCGGTTGAGTCGTGGCGTGACAGTGATTGACCGTTATTGGTTCCAATAGTCCCTATCGCGCTGCTGTATCGCGGTACAGGGAGGGTACAGGGATGATTCAAACTGGCTACAATCATGTGCAAAATACCTTGGGACATTATCTGGTTTTTACATGAAAAATATTTCAACATTATTTTTCCGTTTCCCCCTCTCCCCCGTGTCAATGTTGAATTGTGGGAATGTGAAACGGTTGTCATTTGAAAGACCAATCAACATTGCTTAGGGGGGAAGGGGGTTTGCAAATCAAATTGATACATTTTGTATATTTTTTGAAACGCAGACAAAAACGCTCATAAAAAATGTCCCAACAATTTTGCAATTTTCTAGTATGGTTTATCGTCCTGTGCAAATGATCATTCAGTTTATTTTCGACCGGCATTAGTACCGTGCTGTAAGCGCACCATTTCTGTGCTAGGTGATGTTTCGCGATCAAAATAGCGAGTTTTTTTCAGTGTGTTATGAGTTTTCAAGTTCTTATTGTAAATTTTGGCCGTTAAATCCTTGCGGTAACCATACTGTAATCATCGAGTTGATTTACTGTAATCTGTACCGTTCCGTGACTGGACAGACGTGACAGTTTGCGCGTGCTTTTCGGCTTTTCAAAATTATCGACTGAAAGCAACACTAAAGTTGTAGTTCCAAGTGGTACCAATAATCATCATGTCCTAAAAACAGCTTTTTCGTTTTATTTTAAAATCATATGACTAAATCAAACCTGGCTTTGATATGTTGTTTCTGCCGTGCCGTTAGAAAGGACAAGAAGAGCAGGCGTGTTCACACGCGTTATCATCGGCTCCGCCATTTTGTTTTCTGGTCGAGATCGCACGGGAACGATTCTCTGAAATTTAAAGCAATAATATATAGCAAACTGTACTATGCTTGGGATGTGTTTGAGAACGGAGTTACTTAAATGCCATTTATTGCCTCAAAATCGGCTTATGGTTAATCTCGGGTTAGTTAAGCGATTGAATATCGAAAAAACTTAAATAGATTGGCATAAAAATTACAAATAGATTTATGAAACAAACTTTATTACGTGTGATTCAATTGCTAATAAAGAATCGATATAGTTTTCATAAAATAAACTCATGTTTTGAGTAAATTATTCTTCCAACACGAACAGTTAATGGCGGCTTTGTGTTTATTAAAAAAAACAGCTTCTCTATTTCCAAGGCTCTGATTGGCTAATTAAACACAGCTTTCCAACTCGCAACGCTATTGGCTAACCGAGGCGACAAACTCACCAGTTTCACAAGCAGAGTACTTAGTGCTCACGAACCAAAAACTCGATAAAAAATCGTTAATTTTACGAAGATTAAAGTTTATTTTAACAAATTGAACTTTTTGATGAAACATAATCCGATTTTTCGATCAAAAACGTGATATTTAGTGCTGAATTCAAGCCATTTCACTGTTGAAAAATAAAATTTCTTAAATATCATTATTAAAGATATTTAAACAAAAGACTTTTAATCTTTAAAAGGAACACGCTAATACATTTTATGCAAATATTTTTTGCAATACTGATTTAAATACTCCAAGTAGTTCTAGTGCTTGATACAGTGTTAGAACAGTTTGCAGTCAATTACGGGATGCATGGATCATGAGTGCACTCACAGCGTAAACAAAGCCAATATTATCAATTTGTTTTGTTAATGTTTCACGCCTATGATACGGGAGGTCTTTACCCAGTCTTATCGGAAGCTAATACTACACTCAGTCGTATCAAATGTACACTAAATTCAGATTCTAATCGTCAAACTAAGTATAAGTCAGCTAGAAAAGGGCTTTTGAAAATGGGTTTATCCTTATTCATAGTCTATCCTAGAATTGCAGTTAGATAAGACCTTCTCATGAAAACGTACTGGGATACACTTTCTCAGTCCATGTTAACTGCTCTATAATATGCATGCAAAAGAAGACAAAGTATAATATTAAAATTGCGATCAGATGCCGATTTATTTTGGGTAAAATGTTCAATCTGTTCTTCTGAACTGATACACCTGTTTTCTCGGTCATATCCGGCGAAGTTCTGACACTGAGTCAGAGAACACTGCACAACAATCTATCTGATCCCAATAATCATTGCTATGATGTTGGCTATTTGAAAGGCGTAAACGATCGATTTTTGATATTTCAGTTTATGACTGGAATTCTTTTACAAATATTGGTAATTATTGCTGTGGTAAATAACTCCAGGTAAACACTTCTGTTTGTTCATTAAAGTGCATCATTTGTGATCATGTCCGATTTTTACAATTCACTAATAGTCGAGAACGATGAAACAAACCGTTTGAAACAAAGAATCTTGCTCAACAACCCGAACTGTGTACAGGTAAACATTTTGTGTATTTCTTCTTCAAAAAAATAAGGTCGTGTTTATATAATTCGCCAAACACCTACATATGTTCATTGAAAAACACGTCACTTATGAAACATGATAGCCGGCCACGTGCACATTGAAGTGTGAAAGTCTTCCGTGACTGACCGAGGTAGTACTAGGTATCCCCTAGCCGGACGTGCCTGGACGGTACGACGGCGCGTCCCTGGGTCCTAAGTACTAATCAAGAACGCTGCACACAAAGACTTCTTAAACACGTCCTGAATGCAAGGAACGAAAACGACTAAAAACGAAGATTATAGACTTGATATATTCAATATATTAGATATATTTAATAGTGGGAGGGAATTAATCGAGGTTTAGGATAGCCAGTTGGTGCTTTTAGGGACGAAAAAGGGTGCGTCTAGACTTTCTGATAATCGCCTCTGGTTGGCTCTTTTTTTTTGCGTGAGTAATCACATGTTTCCAAAAGCGCGCAGACAGCACATACATGTTTCTTAACCAATGAAAACCCAGGATTCGGTCAAAACAAAGCACAAACATCGCGTGAGGATATATTCCGTGATTCAAGTTTAGCTGTGTTCGTGTTCTTGAATCGAAAGTAAGTCATGTTCGCAGAACTGCGTTGTTATAAAAGCAACAATGTTGATCGCGTCCAGTAAACTTTAAATCACATCGTACACGAGTCAAGTGGAGAAGAACGATTAATTCTATCGACTGACAGGGAGATATTCCAATCGAAATCAAGGAAATTACGCTACTGATCAACAAGGTAATTCATTTGTTTACTTGTGTTACATTCAATGTTGGTTTTAATTTCGTTTTTCGATGTAAATTTGTCTCCTGCTGATGTAGCTTTCACTTCGGGACAGCGCCTCTATTTAAAGATATTAACTCAACCACAGCAGGAAATACACAAAATGACATTTCTCTTCTAAAACTGAAATCATTTTGAAAGCAAATTTACATCAAAAATATGACCCTAACAATAATCAAATGGAAAGAAAGTTTGGTTTAAGATTCTCATCATGTTTCCCTTTTTTGTATTTTTAGAAATTTATTAAACAATGGACAAGAGAGCTGAAGTCAGTGTAACAGAGCCTGCCCCAACACAAACGTTAGAACAGTTGGCAATAGAACTAGCCAAGGTTGGGGACGAGTTGACAGAGAAGTATGACCCACACTACAAGGAGCAAATAACAACGACAGCAGGCAATATGATCGCTAGGATCTGTCTGGAGGCCGTCTTCTTCCTCATCAAAGATGGTGCAATTTGAAAAGCGATGGAGAAAAGCACAGAAATGCTCTAAGAGTTGAGATAATTTAAGAGGTTTAACAACGAGGGAGACTGACGAAGGTCCCACAGAGAAGCAAGCTCATGGGGCGTTCTCTTATTAAAGAAGACACAAGTGCAACTGAGAAAGGCTAACAAACTGTTAGAAATGAGATAACTTTGGAGGCTTAATAGCGAGAAAAATTGAGTAGTCCCACACAACCGAGCCCGCCAAAAAGAACTCGTTCAAAATGACACTGAAGTTGAGAATGACGGAGGCAACGCAAAGTTGCATTTAGAACAGTGATGATTTGGGAGATTAACAGCAAGAGAGTATAAAGTCATACAGCGAAACACTAAAGCAAAGCGAACACGGGCGGGCAGGACGTCGTAGGACAAGAGAGTGGAAAAGGTCTCCTAGTGAATTCATGTCGTCTTCATCACTACATGTCACGAATCATTTAGGAACAGAAAACAGTGCGTCAATCAGGAGCAACAAACAACGACGAGACTGTATTTCTACTAAAAGAACACTAAGATAACTTGTAAAAGTACAATATTACAATTGTAGTTACATATCGAAACGATAAATGATCGAAGATCGCGTTCTCGTTTCGGACTGCAATAGCCGAGTCGAAATCGAGCGATATCTTCTAAGAGAGATCGGGAGAAATGGAGTGTAAATATTATAAATAGAGAGGTAAATATTGCCTAGTAGTTTGAAGAATAAATAAACATATCTTACCTGGTTTGGATGCCATTTTTAATTACTGTGTTCTGACTGTATGTGTTCAGACAATGACCATATACCAGGAAGCGAAACAGGACCATGCGCTCAACATTTCTATATTTTAACCCTCAAAAACGACCCCACTTGAACTAAAAAAACACTAATCATCTCAACTGTTTGGATACTAGTACCAATTTGCCAGCGAATTTCTGGTAAATAATCATTTCGTCGGTGAATACAACATACTTATTAATATCAACAGATGTTCAATGAAAAAATCCTTTTCGCAACAACGGCGCAGACAGGCTCCTTAACTCGCTTTCTGATTGGTTAACTTAGGTGAGAAAATCACCGGTCTATTCGAGGCCCTTTGTCCGTGCGATAAACTAGAATTTTGGTCTATCGGTAATTCTTCTAGGATTAGAGGGAACTAAGGAAGATTTAGATTAGAAAAAATTAAAAACACAAAGACGTCGACCAAAACGCTGAATTTTTTTGAAATCTTGAAGTTTAACGTTGCAGAATTTTGTATTCATCTTTGATTTAAAAAGGTTATATGTTCATTTGAATTGTACTTAGTTACTTAACAAAAATCATTTGCGTGTGAATCATCTTAAAGAGTTGATCCATAACTCCACAATATGCAAATCGAACGCAAAGTATTTTTAGAAAGCTAGCCGCTAACTTTATACCCATCACAACCACGAATATAGAATAACTTTTGTATTGTGATGGCAACATGTGACAATTGTAAAAGCCCTTTTGACTTGGGACTATAGAACAGAGTTAGTACCAATATCTATTCATGTTTCGTAAAATTTGTTCGTTGGTAATTAACGAATCGGAAAAATCAAGTGCTTTCCATTGACACCGTTAAAGCATTTCTCATGTCAATATAACAATATTCAATATTGAAAATCAATTGTTGAATTGTTCACTTCAAAACATACCGCTTTTCAACCCAAAACCTCGATCTTTTTCAAAAGTTCTGAACTCATATTGTGGTTTGAAAATGATTCATTTTTGATACCGTATGTTTTTTTCCCTCTCGCAGTTAGATCGATAATTGTCCTGTTAGGACGTCATTATAATTGTGAGAACGCTATGAGACGGACTAATCGGCAAGCTGCCAACCAACTACCTAACGTGGTTTGATTTATTTTCGTTGTTTCTTCACAGTATGTAAGTTCATGCTTTTCATGATTCTCACGTGTGTAGCGCTTATACACTATGCATGGGTTAAACCGTTTTTGTGAGGGAAAATTTGCGGGAGACCTTTTTGTGAAAGACTACACAATTTAATTATTGAATCACGAGTTATTTATACGGTGTTTTGAATATGTAAAGTTAGACTATTAGTCATTTTTCGACTGAAATATCGCGCTCGTTTTTCAGGTATTTTTACTATATTGTCTTATGTTATTTTTCTCAATTTTTAAAATGTCAAAATATTTAATTATATCAGTAAACATTGATCATTTTACTTCTTTTAGTAAAGATTTCTGCTATTTTTCAGTTGACATAATTTGTCTTAATCGTCGGAATGGAGAACTTTTATGGATGTTCGTTTATATAAATCTATGTTTCTTCCTCTTGCTGTGTATGGCGTCTGCTGACCATGTTATCTTTGCGTGTCATATTTTTGAGGAAAAAAAACAAGGGATAAAAAGACTATTATAATCCATAAATTGCACGAAAAGCTATTTTTTCAGGGCAAAATTTGTTTCAGGGTTGAATAGTTAAGAAATAATTAAGAAATAGTCTCTCAATTATTCCTTATTTTATGCGTTAAAGAATTAAAAAACACGTACAATTAGTCCTCAAAAGCAAACGTTTTACGATGGTTTAATCCTCTCTGCAATACTTGTCTAAAGAGTTTAGATAAGAGGTCTCAAATCAAGGATTGACGAAAAGAGCATTTGAAGATAATTTGCTCTTAAAACAGCAATACATCAATTAAAAATGTTTATTGATTTTTCATTTATTTAACGTTTGGTTTGTTAATTGGCTTTAGAGTTGAATCATTTACATCATTGATTACGATCTTTATGTTATTAGAGGATGTCTTAATCGTACTGAGTAAGTGGTAGATGCGTGGAGTTGTTTTGATAATATAGGATGAAACACCCGGGTTTGATCTATTACATCTTCTACTCTTTACAATACTAAAAATGCAGAACTGCAATGCAGTGCCTAAATCAGAGAATAATTGATAAAAAAGCCCCGTGTTGCAGTTGTCCATAAAACTCTGTTTAAACTGTTATTTTAATAACGTTTTTGTGGAAAAGGACTTCCATCCATCTCTGATCTTGTCCGTTATTAAAAGCAAATCGTTCTCACCAATAACAGTGGTAATTGGTTAATGTCCCTACAAGTCTTTATTTGTCACGTGTCCAAGCTGTTCTCCTTTCTTTGCCTCATCAGTACGTGTTTAGCTTTGTCATAGAAACCAAAGAATATAGCTCCTCCAACAGCTATCCACGTTAAACGGACCCACACACCCGCGAAGAGACTGGTAAGAATAAGAAAACATCACTGAATATAAAGGGGGATAACGTAACGGTGATGATGGTGGGGGTGGGGGTGGGGGTGGGGGTGGGGTGATGATGATGAGGACGGTAATGATTACGATGATGATGTTGATTCCTATGTAAGTGATGATGATGTTGATGATGATGATGATCGGATGATAGCGATCGGATGATGATGCCTATGATAGTGATGATGATGATGATACACCTATTTCAAAAATCGTTGTCGCAGCCAAAGCTACAGTCCACACTCTGAAGCTTGCAAAGGATGTTGGTAATATGAACTGAATGTGTGATTTATTACGCGCTTTTTAAATAAATATTTGTTTCATCATCTACCACTACAACAATTTGTTATGTTCATATCTGATACAAACACATACAACCAAAAAATATTTTGAATATATTAGATAGCAATAGTAGAAATACCGACATCCTTTGCAGGCTTCAGAGTGTGGACTGTAGTTTTGATTGCGACAAAGATTTTTGAAATAGGTGTATATCTCGACAGCGATGATAACAGTGATCACGATGTTACAAGAGACTTACCCTTTAATTCCCTGTTCTTTCTTTACAAGTAAAAGCATACGATAAATACCTAATCTTGTTTCTATACTGTCTTTCTAAAACAATAAAACAACACCATATCACAATCGACATTTTTGCTTCTTTTTATATATTTTTTGTTTAAAGAGTGGAAACAACGTAGTTATATAATTTACGTTTATAACTGATTTATTGGAAGAGGCCCAAACTTACAAAACAAGAGCTAGCAAGGGAGCCATCAATAGCGCAGCGCATGAATGACGTCACAAAAATGGAGACAAAGGCCTTACTCGGACAAACAAACTTTTATTTAACTTTCAGCAGACTATTTTCAATGCCGATCAAAGCCGGCAAATCTTTGTTTAACCACGTTGTTATTCTAATTTCAGCAGGAAATGATAAGATCGGTTCATATATTGCTAAACACAGAAAAACTGAACACGATGTTTGTCCGAGTCTTGGAGCTATTTTAATGCAAATATAATATTATCTTGTAATTTACCGGTGCTAGCATGATTCTAGTCTTTACAACATCCAAAGGTGTCGTGGCAGCAGCGGCAACTCCGCCTGAAAACAATGGATAAATATGTTTAAAACGGTAATGAAATGAATAGCTTTAGACTACTTGGGTGCTTTTCAGGAAATACCGGTTGTAAATACAATACAATGGTACCTTGTAAGCGTATTTATGAAATTTCCGGAAATCTCGGACTTGAGATTGAGGCAATCCAGTTTTCCCGCTCTTTTCGGTTCTTCCGGTTTGACGCGTGTACCATTTAATTTCCCGCTCATTTTGTTCCACCATTTTTGTTTACATGAAATTGATGACTGCTGTACTTCTTACCGACGGCTCAATTTTTGGTTCGGTTCTTGATAAAGGCTACAAGTCCTCTAGGTTTTTTTTGATCAGAAAACCGCTAATCATTTTCAAACGACTTTCCAACGACTTTCCAACAGGATGAACGTAAATGGAAAAAAGCGGTGACGTCGATAATTCCACAGGTAGCCCAACGAACTGGTACACAAAGCTGATCAGCATATTGCGCAAAAAAAAACTAGATAAAAGTTCCAACTTGTTTAATAACCTCTTATATAGCACGCATAGACTGTTTATTCATGTTTAATTGGTTGATTGACATAATTATGTTGTACTTCAATACCTGCTATCGCTCCACAAACTCCAGACTGAAAGGCATTCACGTTGTAGCCTTGGTATTTGGACCAACCAGACTAAAAGGGAGATTGAACAAGATTATGATGGACTAAATCAATATTACACTAATAGTATTGATAATGAATGACATAACTAGATGAGAAATGATATGTTTGGTTGTATAACTTGAAAAAAAATGAAATGAAATTTGTAACACCATTTTTTATCGTGTTACAAATTGTATTTTATTGCCTACCGTTTATATCAAATACCGATGCAGCCTATACCAGCTAGTTTCCATTTTATTTTAGTTAGGGACGGACCATTAGATTTTTGAGGGGCGGGGGGGGGGGGGGGGGGTGGTGGGCAATTTTTTTTTGCAGGATATTTTTTTTCCACTCCAAGTATGTGCAGGAATTTTTTTTATATCAGGATTTGCTTGTAGGAATTTTTTTTACGGAATAAATTTTGTTAAATATATTAATGAAATATATTAATTAATTGCACGAATTTTTTTTTTCCGTATATTTGATGTGCTCGAATTTTTTTTTCCACTTTTAGGCTGTGCTCGAATTTTTTTTTGGTATTTGCCCACCCCTCCCCTCAAAAATCTAATGGTCCGTCCCTTAGCTTATTACTCTCAGATTTAAATGAGAATATAAATTCCAGTAATATAACATTCTAAAAAGCTTTAATAATCAAATTCTTAACATGTTGTTAATTTTTATTTAAGCACTTCATCATTAATAAATACTGCATTGATTGATTGATTGGTTAAATGACTGGTTCATTGATTGACTGATTGGTTGATTGACTGATTAATTGACTGACTGACTGATTAATTGATTGACTGACTGATTAATTGACTGACTGACTGATTGATTGACTGGCTGATTAATTGATGGAATGACTGATTAATTGATGAGCAGATTAGCAGAGTTTTTTTCAACTGACAGATTGATTGATTCATTAATTGATTGGTTGATTGATTGATTGCAGATTAATTGATTGATTGATTGATTGATAACGTGTCTAACTTTTATTCACCTTTAATAACTCCCATAATGGAATTTCAAGAAATGCAAATGGAACCTAAAATAGAAATGATAAAATAAAGTGAAGAAATGAATGCAAATAAAAACAAAAAACAGTTAAAACTATAATATCTACATACCTCTCTAACTAAAGTACTAAGAAATCCTCTGTATAATCCTCGGAATCCCTAAAATATATAATTGAATATATAAGAACTAGTGAACACTCGTCAGTGTCATTATCATTATTTGCACTCTTGAATTGATATTACATGTGTAAGGAAATCAAACTTGTCATAGGATTATAACTTTTTACAAAATAAATATTAGAAATCACACAGTCTGATTGGTCAACTTGCATGCTTTATGATATCACACATCATGCAAAAACGATTTTATTTTTTAAATTTTTTTCCATGTTGAAACTATCTCTTTTTTTTTATAAAAGAAATAGAAACTAGCTCACTGTGCTGTGTGTAGTTGCAAAGTGCTTGTGGACAGTAGGAACACTGAAGAAGTGTTAAGAAGCTCTGCTATATGTTGTGCTTCTCCTAACACTTCTTGTGTGTTCCTGCCGATCTCCATATGCTTTATAACAACACACACAATATTTTCTATTTCTTTAATTATTTAATCAATAGTCCTTTTCACAGTTCCATTCTGTGACCACAAATGATAGTTCCAAGTCCAGGTTTGTGTTAACATTGTTGCACATAGCAAAACTATAATTTATCATGCACAACAACAACAAAAAAACCTTGACTTGGAATATTATATTGTTACCTCTTGTCCTATGGTGAACTTTAGTGATTGAATACTAGACATATTAGAGTAGGCTTGTGCTCTTTGCTTTACTACTTCAAATGGAACTCTTACTACAAGAGAAGACTGTGCAAATAACAAGTGATTAACAATGAGAATAATAAGGGGGCATTCATTCATTTGTGTATGGGAGGGGGTCAGCAAGATCACCTTTTATGCAACCCCCCTTCCTGGTTGGTAAATAATATCATAAACCCTCCTCCCTTCCCCTGTATTTGCACAGTTTATTATACCCCCTATTAGCTTCTGAAAATAATGTGGCCCCCATCAATAATGCTAAAACCCTCCCCCTGTACTAATAAATACTTATAATTAAGTTGTACAAATGGCGAATAGCACTATCCAGCAGATATATCCTTATCAAGCAGATAAAATCTATAAAAACCCTATGCAGTGGATAACTTTTGTCCGCCCTTCGTACTACCGGCCCCAGATGTACAACTGAAGTGTTTATACCTAATAAACTATAAACTTAAGTCAACTCACCACTTCACCGACAACAGCAGACACCATGTAAACACCAGGCAGATAAGATGATGGTAGACGTGAGTTAAGTATGTTCTTGGTTAGTTCATATGATGCAAAAAAAGTTGCAGCTAAAACACAAGAAAGGCACATACAGAGATTATTGTTGGTGAGTTGTGATCATTCAGGTATGTGTAGGAGGGAGGCATTTGGGAATGCGGAATTGCGGTGTTGATGAATACTTTTTGTGTTGTTTTCGTCTTTTTTTCACTGTTTTGTGGTGATGTAAATGCCTTCGATGTGCAGTGTTTGCTTTTTCAAAGCTGCAGTGTGTGGTGAATTTTAAAGCTGTGGTGTTCATAGTGTTTGGTGAGAGATATTGTGATGAGGTGTTGCGGTGATGTAAATGCCTTCGATGTGTAGTGTTTGCTTTTTCAAAGCTGCAGTGTGTGGTGAATTTTAAAGCTGTGGTGTTCATAGTGTTTGGTGAGAGATATTGTGATATTGTGTGGCGGTGATGTAAATGCCTTCGGTGTGCAGTGTTTGCTTTTCCAAAGCTGTGGTGTGCTGTGTATTTTAGTGTTTGTAGTGTTTGGTGAGAGATATTGTGATTGGGTGGTGTTGAAAATGTTTTTTTCATATTCCTTATGAAAGACTAATGTTGCTAGATTATTTTTGTTATATTTTCAGAGTGTTTCGTGTATATTTTTTTATTTATTTATTATTATTATTTTTTTAACAGCTTTATTGACCATATTGACAACATAAATTATAATAATATCAGAACATTTATTACTTTATTGTTAAATTTTCATGTCAAATTACCATCATACCTGCAGGGGCAGAGCCTGCGGCAGCTGATCCTATACCACTATATATTCTTTTAAATCCTCCTGCCTTAAAGAACCCCTCGGCAGACTGCATACGAGTCTTTATTGTATCCAATGGGAATAGTATGACATCAACGGCAGTGCCAGCAATACCTCCTGACTGAAAAAAATTAAAAAAATTTCAATAGCCTTTAAATAATTAATTAAGTTAAATTTAACTTACATGTTAATTTATACAATGTTAAATATATTTGTAAAATATATTTGTTAAATTTATATCACTGTTACACCCGTTTCAAAAATGTTGACATCACAAATGTGCCACTCAAAGAGTTATTATCATAATTTACAGTGCAATCGACAATCAATCGATGACCAACTTTTTAATAATTAACCAACTTCGTGTGTCTATCGATTTTAATATCATCAATTGACACAGGGAGCCCACATTCATTGTTGATTTCCGAATAAAAAAATTGATAAATGTAAATAAAATCGATCAACGTTTGATGCCGTGTCACGCGATTGTTTGACCTAACTGGTAAACACCGGTATCCTATATCCACGGTCATTTCTTACCCGGCGGGGTACGTTATCAGCGTCTCAGGTTTCGGCTTACCGGATTAACCGTTAAGGCTTCTCAAAGCTAAGAAAGAGACAAGGGATGCAGCTCGAGATGGGCAACCCTAATAAAAATTCTGAAAAAAATTCAAGAAACGTCTTGAAAGCTTTAAACCTCTCAAAGTTGATGCTCAGATAGATTACCTAACGTATGACATTAACAAAAAAAATCAGAATGGTCCTTAGTGCTGATGAAAGGGCAGCAAATTATTAGCGTTGTTTCGAATAGTCTCTGCCTAGGGTTAGGGGGGACGGAAGTGAAATTGAACGCTTAAAGATATGTGTTTATTGTCGTAAACTTGACAGCTCGGTCATTTAGTCAGTATCGTAACTTCCGTTCTGCATACGGTTATCTTTTTCGCGCAGTCTTTATGTGATAGCCCGCGAAATAAAAGTTTTTGTAACTATAACTGGCTTCGGTATTCGTTCATAAGAATCTTCTGCGGGAAGCTACATTGTTTCAGATTCGTTTGGCCTGTGATGGAGTTGTAAGTATTGAAGACTGTCTTATTTGTTGTTATCTTGCTATATTTATTGATATCACTTTATCTTCTTTACACAGTTGTTTTACTTTTCTCGTCGTTCTAGGTAAGAGAAAGAAACCTCTGCTCGCAGGGTAGTTGTGGTTCGACTCTATTTATAACTGCTTGAAATGGCAGACGAGAACTTCCGGTCGCAGGATTCATTTCCGCTTCCGTCCCCCCTTACCCTGTACGCACATACAACGATTAATCTGTGGAGCTGCGTCCCTTGTCTCTTTTAGTGTATACTGGAACGGGCGACAGTTGATAGCTATTTCAAATTTGAAGTTCAGCCAATCCGGTAAGCCTTAACGGTTAATCCGTTAAACCGAAACCCGAGACGCTGATAACGTACCCCGCCGGGTAAGAAATGACCGTGGATATAGGATACCGGTGTTTACCAGTTAGGTCAAACAATCGCGTGACACGGCATTAAACGTTGATCGATTTTATTTACATTTATCAATTTTTTTATTCGGAAATCAACAATGAATGTGGGCTCCCTGTGCCATTACCAATCGATATCAATTAATAATTTTCCCAGATTGATATCGATTTATTGCCGATGTTCAAACTGATTCCTTAAAAACACCGATACAGTCTTCCTGATATGTATTTCATTTCATTTCCAATCAAATAGTATTAGATTAATTATCTTACCACAAGGGAGACACCAAAGGGCACAGGATCGGTTGGTACAGAAGCCATACTTTCCCTCGGCCGATCGATGGTCGCTACCTCGACCTTCTCAGTCATAATGTAACTGTCATTAGAAATGGCTAGCAATTCAACGATTTAAAAGCATTGCAAGCTTTGGTGATGGCATGCAATGTGGAGAGGATTCGGAGTGTTTACAAGTCAGCCATGCATGTGAGTCTCGTGCAAGAACGGTACTTAGTCCACTCGTAGAAATTACCACAGGCATCCCACTACAGCATTTCTAATTTTAAAGGAAAATTCCGAGTTTTGATGCTGTATTTGCGCAATTTTACGAAACGGCTCAGCGATGCAAATTTCAGTTTGAATTAATTTATGAGATGAATTTAGATGTTTATAAGCCTGAAGGTTTTTGCAAACATCGCTATTATTGCATGGTATAGGATAAGCAAAAAATCGAAAATATTTTTTGGCGCATCCTGAGTTTTAGTGCGTTATTTTCGCTTTAAAATGGCTCAGCAACTGCAAATTTCAGTTTGAATTTGTTAATAAGATAGTTTTACGTGTTTCAAAGCCATAAGGTTTTTGCAAACATCGCTATTATTGGTCAGTAAATTGCGCAGAAAATCAAAAAACATTTTTGGCATGTAACTAAAGGGGCATCCTGTCAGTTAGTCTCCCTCGCAGCCGTTCTTAGTGTCGGGAGGGACAGGAAGACTGACACTAAGAACGGCTGCGAGGGAGACTACCAGTCAGTGAGTTTTTGTTGCCTTTTTAAAGATGGATTTTTGGGTTCACCTATATTAATGTTCATTATAGATAGTTTTAATAACATTTTTCAAATAGGTGTATGCCTATAATTCCTTTCCATCTAGGCATGACCTATCGCCTTGGACAACCTTTTTCAAATAGGTATATGCCTATAATTCCTTTTCGTCTTTGAATGGCCTACCTTAGATAACCTTTTTAAAATAGGTGTAAGTTATATCCATTTTTATTTTAAGAATGATCAGTAAAATCATTTTTAACTGGTGTTTTAGGTGATAATGATGTCACAAGAAACCATCTGTTTTCACCACCTGCGATAAATTTGCACATTATTTCCCGAGAGGTGATAAAAACGGCTTTTTGTTTACAATTTACTATATAATATAGTTAGGTAAGTGTCCCGAGAGTATAATTATATACTCTACATGACACTAAGCGTTTAATGATCGACAAAATTACTGAGAAAGTTTGTGGAAATTTTGGAACCTTTTCGAAAGAAATTGGCAACTTTGATTTGTCTTCGAGTAATCGGAAACCCGGTACGAAACTTAATGCTTTTATTTTGCGTAAAAAAACATAGTTTTTCTACTTGGAAAGTAACCTTAAGTGTTTATTGAATTCAAGAGGGTTTTTATGCCTTAAAATGGATGAAAAGGAATCCATTTCTTTCGATGTGGACGAGCTTTCAAGACATAGTTCATTAGAAAGTAGCCAGTTATTTGAGAGTGGAGAATTCGGTGATATTTGCGAGCTTCTCGGTGATTTTGAAAAAACACGAGATCAGAAGAATGAAGACGAAGAAGACCATAACAATGTAGAACAAAGACAAACAAAAGGTCTGTATCCACTTGTATTAATCCTCTAAATATATCAATTTTGTACTTATTTGCTTGATAAGTGTACACTTTAGATTGTAGTGTTTTTGAGAGAAGTAAAGCAGTTTAACATTAGTTTTTTTTTTGTACTAATTCACTGAGCTTTGATCAACATGTACAATGCGAATCCACACTATACTAGTATTTTAGTAGAAGATAAAGAAAAAAAAGAAATAGAATTTCCAAAGCACTTACTACAATTTTGATTTCTTTGAAAAAAATACATATAGTTTGAAAGATAAAGTGATAAAAGTTTATATCTTTCGGCAAATATTAAACTGAACAAAAACAGATCATTTGAGTTTGAATGTTTTGATTTGCAGAGCAACACAAACGCGTTATTTTATTGTTACAATTATAAACAAAAAAAATCTAAATATTTTTAATTCAAAATCAGCTGTAGTAATTCTCATGACAATAAAACTTTTTCAACAGATACAAAATCGCGAAACCCAGTTGCTTTAGCTGGGAAAGAAAAGGAAAAAGGTTTCATCAGGAATACGCAAGCGAGTGAAGAAACTGCGAGTAAAACGATGGAAGAAAACTCTACAGATTCACAAAACGATGACAAAAAAGAATTCCAAATTCAAACTGATGAAATAGAAGACTTACAAACTCAGGAAACAACTATGACGGAAGCCACAGGTGGAAGTTTTCTCAACGAAACTACACTAACAAATGAAAGTAGAGATTTTTCGGTGGACAGTCTCGAAACAGCTGAGTTTGACAAAGAAACGTATGAAGCAACTAAGGAAGATGAAAACAGAAAAGAAATCCCAAAAGCTAGAAATGAGAATTCGTATAGTAAACAGCAAGAAAATGCTACAATGGGAGACAATGAAGAAGATTCTGATGTGAATGAAAGACTTACAAGTGAGGGAAGGAAGCAGGATAAAATGGCGGCGAATGAGGAGGAAATCGAACTTACAAAAGATGAAAAGAATAATGTTTTGCGTTGTGATGTTGAAACAGCAAATGCTGCACAAAGCAAGAAAGAAAAGAAGGGTTCTCAACATTGTCATTCAAGTCTTAAACATGTAAGGAAAATACAGCCAAAGAGTGATTCAAATACAGACTACAATGCTAATGAGGGTGGCAAGAATGTCCAAGTGAATTTTGATTCAGACAGCAGTTTGGATCTTAATTTTGATGATAGTGAAGAAAGCGACCACGATAAAGAAGAACACGTTGATTTATGTAGTGAAAACAAGGTGTTGCCAAATGAAAAACAAGAATTGAACTGTACAATATCCAAAAATGATCACAAAAATGATGGTGCAATTCTCAATGATAATAATATTGTAGTACAAACCAGTGAGAAAGAAATCCATCAGGAATCACGTGACGAACACAAGCATGGCGATGAGAGGAGTACCACTGACCATGTTGTCTGCAGGAATGGTTCAGAAAATGATGGTGATGATAACGATGATGATGATGATGATGATGATGGTGATGATATTGGCAACATGGAGAATAGATCAGGAAGAATATCCAAAGCGTCTCCATTGGGAGATGATACGGATGGCAGTTCAAATGGTGATGGCAAGAACTCTACAGAGAACATGGACTTTGATTCAAATCGAGATAAACTTATTAACAATGAACGCATAGATGCAGATAAAATTATGGAAGACCAGAATGCAGGCAATGATGTCTCGGGAAATGATAATAATTGGGATGATGACGATAACAGTGATGATGTTGATGATGAAGGAGATGATGATGTTGGTGATGATGTTGGTGATGATGTTGGTGATGATGTTGGTGATAATAAACTGAAGAAAGCTGTTGCAAAAACTAATGTAGATGATGTTGGTGATGTTGGTGATGATGTTGGTGATGATGTTGGTGATGATGTTGGTGATGATGTTGGTGATGATGTTGGTGATAATAAACTGAAGAAAGCTGTTGCAAAAACTAATGTAGATGATGTTGGTGATGTTGGTGATGTTGTTGGTGATGATGTTGGTGATGATGTTGGTGATGATGTTGATGATGCTGTTGGTGATGATAAACTGAAGAGAGTTGTTGAAAAAATTAATGCTGCTGCTGATGTTAGTGGTAGTGATGGTGATGATGAAGGAAAATATGATGTTGGTGATGATAATCTGAAGAAAGCTGTTGCAAAAACTAATGTTGATGATGTTGGTGGTAATGATGGTCATGATAATGATGATGGTGATGGTGCCGTTGGTGGTTGTGATGATGATGATGGTGATGATAATGATAATTATGATAAAAATGATCTTAACGTAAGCGAAGATGTTGCGGGTGACATTAGCCATGGGAAAGACATAATTGTTGTTTGTAAGAATGACGCCGATGATCATGATCAAAGGCATGATGCTGATGATGTCTTTGATGATAACACCAATACCGTTTGTGGCGATGATAGCAAGAATAACGATATTGGTAGTTTTGATAGTAGCCATGATGATGAAAGTAATAATATCCAAGCTCCTAATGATGCAGCCAACAGTGCAAAATACGATAACACTAATGATGATGAAGATGATGGCTGCAATGAAAGTATTCCTGAAGATTACAGCAACTCCGATGATCATGAAAACAGACACAACATCGATGAAGACGACCACGAAGAACGGAACTATGGTGGCAATAACAACGATAATGATAACGATAACGATGATGATAACGATGATGAAGATGGTGATGTTGCTGCAGATGATGATGATGCCAATGATGATCTGATCAATGCCAGCACCATTGCAGAGGATTCTGGGTGTGTTGGTGACCAGGACTTTGATGATGCATCATTTGATGTTGTCGAAGAAAATCCTGTTGCAGCTGCAATTGTTGATGATGATGATGATGCAAATCGAAATGCTAATGGCGGCGACGGTGGTGGTGATGGTAATAGACATGCCATTCAAAATGAAAGTACTGAAAACGTAAGCAATAGTAATGCAAGGTGTGGCGGTGATGATCGTACTAATGGTGGTAGTGTTCAAGGAAATGTTAACGATGATGTTAGTAATCTCCAAAGTGATAGTGATCCTGAAGGAGATGGAAATGATGTCAATGTTCATGACGATGATGATGTTGTTGGTACTGTTTATGAGAGCAATAGTGGTGATTATCTCAATAGAGATAATGCAGGTAAATATGTTGTTCGTCATCGTCATCTTAGTACACGGAATGATGATGATGATGATAATAATAATAATAATGTTGGTGATGGTGATGGTGATGGTGGTGATGGTGGTGGCAGTAACGATTTGGATCACCAGAAAGGCGAAATCAAAAAGGAGAACAATGTTGCAAAAGATAATAAAGCCTGCATAACTGGAGTGTCAGAGAATGCCAGAGAATGCAATTCGCAACCGAGTGGAAGATCTGCTTTATCCTTTGAAACATCTGACGCTTGTAATTATCGAAAGATTGATGCTGTTAAAGACGTTTACGATAGCGAGAATAGCACCAACCCAATTACATCGGCTGTAATTACAGATTCTGTGGAAGATGATATAAAGTACGTTAAAGATGATAATGCTTCTGCTAAAGAAAACATTGGTCATATTTGTGTTAACAACGATTCTCCCCAGGAAGATTACTTTAACGTTTTACCTCACAATAACGCTGAAGGTAACACTGATTCTTGCACACCAAATGTCAGTAAATCAAGCAAAGAAAACACAAACATCGACGAAGAAAGACAAGATGTCCACGAGGTAAAAGACAGCGTTAGTAACTTATTAAAAAGATTGCTGAAAAAGACCAAAGACAGAGAGAAAGAAGATAGTGATACAGATAAGCGTCTGTCAAAATCGAAGAAAGACAAGAAAGAAAGCAATGGAGAAAAGAAAGATGTCGAGGTCAATTCTCGTGCGAGAAGAGGTCCCGTTCCTTTACCTAGAAGGAAAACTAGATCGGAAAGTCTTGGAAGTGAAACTACACAACTTGACATAGACAGTGAGAGAAAAAAAGAAACGACTGCCCCACTACAAGAACGTTTAACTGGAGATACTGCTGTGTTCCAACCACTATATTGTTCCACTCCAATCTCACCACGTTCTCCAAGAAAAGAAACCATTGGAATGAATGATGAGGAAGTGAAAGAACGGAAGAAGGAAGAATTAGATGAAAGGGAATATATAAATGAAAAAGTTGACAATGTTAAGGACACAATGGATTATAATGTGAAACATAGATTATGTGATGGACAAATAAATGAATGGAAGAATGAAAGGGAAGATGAATTGGAAAGAAAGGATAAGAAACTTGGCAATGTGAAGGACATGATCGTGTACAGCCAAGAAGAAACAAAGTTTGAAAGGGAAAATGCAGAAATGTGCAAGAAAAGAGACGCCATTATTTATGAAGATGGTCGTAATAACTCTGACAATACGTCTGATGGGACGAAATTTTCTTCTCGAGTGAGAGATAAATTTATTGAGAACAATGAGGAAGAATCCATATATGCAACAAGTGATAACGAGTTTATAGGGAAAGTATCTCGATACAAGAGAGAAGAACATAACCGAGTCTTGCCGTCTAGGTACAACTTGCGCGATGCTACGAACAATCACCGAGAGACTGAATTAACCAATGACAAGCATGTAGGTCGCGCACGAGCACTTTCCGACCAGCATACGAGAAGCACACTAAAAGAGCACGATGAATTAAAATATGAACACAGAGATCATCTTTGGCGACGCTCAAGAGAGAGGATGACTGATAATTATCGCAAATCAATTTCTGATTCAAACGTTGAAACTTTTTCAGACATTCGGGGAGACAAGAAAAAATCCTATGACCAACTTGATTTGCAACATGCAAAGTTTGCAACGACTAGGCATAGTGAGCAAAGGAAGTCAGCTTTTGAAGATGTCAGACATTACCGAACTTCATCGCTTTTGCGCAATGAAAAGTATTCAGGCAAAACGTCTTGCTATTATAGAGAGAAAAAGGAGGATGGAAATGTAGAAAATGTTAGAGCCAATATTACCGAAGAAGGCAAAAGAAGCCCAAGTATTACCAGCGAAAAGAGTTACAAAATTTACTCGGGAAATTTTGATGATGATGGATTTGAGGTATACTCAAGCAATCGTCATATTAGTCACGAACCTGGTGTTATATATGATGACGATGACGATGATGATGATGATGATGACAATCATGGAAACAACGATTATAATGATGATGATGATGATGATTATGGTGGTGATCATCATGATGTTGATGAATTCTTTGATAGGCTGCGTGAAGATAAGGGACTACCATCATTCAATAAGGACTTTAACTCGATTAATATTGGAAAAGATGGACCATCAAAAACATGGAAGGAAAGAATTCGAGACGACAGCCCAAGGCCAGTTTGGGGTGAAAAGCGCACAAATGCGATCCCATCGATGAACGGAGTTGGACAACAGCGTCACGATGGACAACAACACAACATTGGTACCATCCAAATCATTCGCTTTCCTCTTTCGCGTCAAGGTCCAGGGATTGTACTAGAGAGCAGGCCAGATATCATGGTCAAGGAGGTGGTGGTAGGATGTGATGCTTTCCAGGATGGAAGACTCCGACCAGGAGATAGATTATTATCAATTAACGGTTATAACCTAAGTATTGCTTCCTTGGAGCAGGCAAACTCTGTCTTACAAAAACTGCAGTTAGATTACAAGGAAAGTTTTGCAACCATTCGTTTCTTGCGCTATTCGGGTACACAAAGCACTGACTTGAACTGTACGGATTCAACCCTCGATAAAAGTGTCACTTTGCCGTCATTTTTAAACGACACCAACACCTTCTTAGGAGGTGGTACTGTTAAGGAGGTACAACGAATCCAGCAAGGGGGCTGTGTTGAACCTCGTGTAAATCCCAGACCTGATCAACTAAATCCTTCTCTTGGCAAAAAGAACACGCATCTTGTTTTCGAAGCGCCTTTGTTGACATCCACCCCAGTTTCATCAAACTTTTTACCTTCTAATGGAATACGCGAGAACTGCACGTGGGACGTTAGCAGAGGAGATGCTGGCTTTCCTGACAATATTGCTTCAAGTAATACTCATTGTAATAATGGTCTGCTTATGATTGCACCAGACTCAAGAGTTCATCTCAGTAAACTTGAATCAGCGTTATCTTACCTAGGCCTTGATTTAAATGATTGGCAGAAACATGTTCTACGGAATCAACTGCGAGTGGATTATCAAGGATATGTTGTATATGATGAGTTTGCTAACCGTGCTAAGTACATCTACAATTCAACCTTAGGAAGCAGAGAAAGTACATTGAGGTGTTCCTCAAAAAGCACTTCCTCTCCTCTTCCAGATATTATCCCGCAATCTCACATTCAGAGCGTTATATCGCGTAAAATGGACAATTTGTTTGAAGAAAAAGATAGGATTAAAGATGAAATAATCAAAATAAAAAGCAGCATCCACAAGCGAGCAAATAAGCTCTCCAGTGTTGAAACAGAGCTCTCTGAAGTACGAAAAGACCTCAAGAAAGCAAGACAAAGACGAGCGGCTTTTCTGAAGAAGAACACTGACTTAGAGCGCGCGAGAGTTAAAACAACATCAAAAGTGAATGATTACAAATATGAAATCAAGTCTTTAGAGCGAGAAATCAGCCAACTCAAAGCGTCTAATATCCCAGTGACATCCCGAGCTGTGACAAAATGCGCTGCGGTGGAGCAACAGATACATAACTTAGTGAAACGATTACGATTTGTGGAGAACAGTAATAAGAACTTTCACCAAGTTACTGAAAAGTTAATGTCCTTTGCTTACAAAGTGCAAGGAGTGGTAAAGGAAGAGAACCGTGCTAAGCGCGTCGGTTGGTCCAATTCCGCGTCGTCCTCTGACCACACCTACCAAGTAGTAGAGCCACGAGCGCGCTCTGCCCCAGATACCCCAAAAGGCATCAGGAAAGTCGGTAAAAAGGAGCAATTTCTGTCAGAGGAGGCGAGAAGGATAATTTCCGCGGTGGAAGGGATTCTAGGCGATGAACCGTTGCCTTACGGTTGGCAGGTAGCTTATACTGAGAAGGGAGAGCGTTTTTACATGGACCATGTTACTGGTACTACTACTTGGGTTAGCCCTTTGGCAAGGAGGGGAGACAGGAGGACACGACCAGAGAAGATGGTGAAATAGAAACACCATCTATCATTAACATGGAAATAATACTACTTGGGTTAGCCCTTTGGCAAGGAGGGGAGACAAGAGGACACGACCAGAGAAGATGGTGAAATAGAAACTACATGTATCTATCACTAACATGGAAATTCACTGTTAGCAGAGGTAGCTTTTCTCGCTCTTCTGCCAAAAAAAAATTCATTCTACACAGAAGAGAGAAAAACGTCCTCTGCTACTAATGCTACGAATATAAAACAACCAAGGACAGAGTTGGGAACGAAACAATATCCTGTGATAAAATGAACTCTAAGCCAAACTCTATACCATGCATTTTGCAACACCAATAAAGAACGGAATATCCCCTAGGCAAGAAGACCCACCAGTCGGACACTCTTTAAAGCCCCATTGTCACTTACCAGCATGCACTGCGCGAGTGATCCATGAAAATCGCTAGTGACCATTGGTCATTAAACAAAAACAGCCATTACTATTAAAGATATTTATTCTGCGAGATCAGTGTAGTTAACATTTGAAAATATTCTAGATCTATCTCATTTAACATGATCATGACATCAATACAATCTATAAGCTTTACATGTAGTCTTGTTACACAACAAAAACATTTCTACTCTTTCTGTGATTGTCATCGACTTTCATCTCTTGGTGATCGGTTGGATAATGAAGTACTATTTGTGACATACAGTCAAAGTCATTAACATTGTCGACCAAAATAGGTATTAACACTAAAAGAAATGTCATGTGACACAACATAAATGCTCAAGCATTAATAGACCAGTTTCGTGTTATTTAGCACCGCTGTACTATTTGACAAAAGGCGCATTTGCACAGGCTTAGCCTCAATTCAGAGTAAATGCAAATGTGTTTTCTTTTGTTAAGCGGTAACATTTTTTCGTGCTTTGCTTGGGATTTGTGAATATTTTGACAACAAATCGAGGCTTAGCCTGTGCAAATGCGCCTTTTGTCAAATAGTACAGCGGTACTAGATAACGTGAAACTGGAGTATTGTGGACATAGATTTCATAATTCGTATTTAATGAAATTTCAACTGATGGTTATAATAGACCTCTTTACCTCTGTTTGCAAATTGCCTATTTCAGACCACATGTCAATCCCCTGAGAATTGTTCTTTTTGGGTGAACATGTTATATCATTTACATGTGAAAGAAACAATTCCCAAGGGTAGCATCACATGATCTGAAATGGGACAACAAACAAGGAAGGTTAAGAGGTCTTTTAAGCAAAGAACCATGTATCACTTGTTGTAGTGTTAATCTCTACTTTACTTGGACAAGGTAATGACATTCACTGTATTATTATAACTCACAAATAATTCTCCAATCACATTTTCGTATTTTAGTCATGTGACGATCTATTATTTTACGATATTGGACAGCAACCTATTGGACTGCAAGTTTACTCAAGATATTTTGAAAAAAAACTATGTGTTTGGTATAATAAAACACCTATAGGATTCATCCTCTCCCATTATGGCAGATATCTAAGTCTTGATTTCAATATTAGTCTCAACCTGCGGTCTCACCCAAAATGAAATTTTCACCTTAAATATTCTGCCATAATTGGCTTGGATGAATCCAGTAAGTGTATAATAATAACCTGAAAAAAGTCAAGTGTTTACGGTTTGATTGTTCTCTCTGTACATGTACATATACAGGTTTGCGTAAGTTAACAAATATCTCCCAAAATTACACAGACAATTCATATTTCTGTAATCACAGCACAATTACGTCACTGCCTTATATACCGGTATCCTTATGTGAACATGGTTATTGCCCACTAGATATCTACTATAGTTTGCACATACATGTATCACATATGTTTCTACACTGTGATCTTGCTATGTAGTGCTCTCAAGTCAATTACATTTCAAGTAGGTTATTGTTTTATTTAATTACATTGGATGTGTTTAACTATGGGACTTGGAATGTTGGATCAGCCACTGAAGTGTAATATCTGAAATGAAAAAAGAAAGAAATCACTTGATACTTTGTGATTGATCTAGTGAGAACTAAATATTAGTGCTATAATAAGAACATGAAAAGCCCCACCCTTATAGCTTGATGATTTGCAGTATTTTGATTCAAAATAGAAATAATTTTTGAGAACAAACCCCACTTACCTATATTGTCTTTTTCCTTGCAAGAGATTGAATAGCAACAGATTTCTCTGTCTTGTATCGATGTTAGGTTGCTAGAAGCATAAGAATGTGAGGTTAGTCTTAGGTGATACTCATAGTAATCTTTAAATGTCTATACTCACAGTCGCTCTACTAATTCCTTCTCATCAAGTGCTCCAGGAAGATCTCTTTTATTTCCCAGCACTAATATCTAACAAACATAAACAAACAAGTGAATGAGTGAATGGATAAATGAACAATTAAATGGATTAATGGATGAATGAGTGAAAAAGTTAAAAGAAAAGAAAGTGCACAAATTAATGAATGGATAAAATTAATAAGGAAGTGAGTGAGTGAATGAATGACTTAATGGAAATTCAAATTAAAAGATGAATCATTGAATGAACAGTATGTATGACTGACTGAATAAACAAATGAATGAATAATGGAATGAATGACTGAATGAATAAATGATTGGATGAATGAACAAATGTGTGGACTGTATTGGTTAATGAATGAGAAAAAAAGAGGTTTACTTACTGGAATGCCTGCTAACTGTGGTTTTTCTAGAAGATTATGGAGTTCATTTTTAGATGCTTCTAACTTCTCGTGATCAGCAGCATCAACCATGTATCTAGACAAACAACAAACAATATTAGATTAGATGTTTATTTAACTGCTGGCGGCAATTACAAAGTTACAAGTGACAAAGTTACAGCCAGGGCTTACAATTCCAGCATTGATGTTGGCATGGCCAAATGTCTGTATAACGGCTGCTAGTTAATGAGACCTCATACTAAAACACAGCTAGCAAACCAATAGACTGGGACTATATAGACAAAGGTTTGCCTCTAAAGTAGACTACATTTTGACCAGACAGTCATCTGATAGTTTTTATTAATAGGGTATATATGCACTTACACAATACAATTGACCCCCCTGCAGTATCGTTCCCACATGCTTCTGAAGCGTGGCTGACCACCAATGTCCCAGACCTAGTAAATAATAACAATGATAATAGTAGCTTATTATGCAATCAATGATGACGACTAATATCCCATATTAGTATCCACAAACTATCACAAATACTGCAATCTCATTGGCTACGCTACTGTGGTCTAGAAGTGATAGTCTATTGTTATATTTTAAGTTTGACCTACAAGTTGGTGAATCCTAAAGCAATTAGAACTCTCTCCCTAATTTGCTACTGATATGGGAGGTTTTATGGAATCTTTTTTTGACGTCACACACTGGCCTCGGCTCGAGTCTGGCCGTCAAACTGGCCGCCTTGCACTTGTTCGCATCGATGCCAACTTTATCATGTTTTGATGAAAAAAATTGCCTAAAACGATGTTGTGATTCTCAAAAATCAGAAAAAGTGGAAAAACAAAAGCACAATCTGTCACATGAATAGGACTTGAGGACATTTTATGCTACTAACGGAAAAAGAAAGAAAAATATCAACGCACCATCTTGGTGAAATGAATTAGCAATGGAGAAAAAATCTTCACAAATCATAACAAAATGCCATCGGATTTTCACCGGTCATCCAAAGCAGTTAGGGAATATACATAAGTCAAATTCAAGAAGTTAATTTTGTTTGTAAAGTGAAGTAAATGTTTTTAAATTTACACGAATGTGTCTTTTACGACTGAATTTCAATATGGCGAACGTGACAAAAAGGACTTGTAGGCTTCGTGACAGACTCAAAAACTGTGTAAAAACTCAGTTTTATAATTGAGATATCAATAAATTTATTTGGAAAATAAAGCAAAATACCTTAAGGTGGATCACTATAGTTTTCGGAAAGCCACACAAGGCCGTTTTAAACGTCGTTTTGACAAACTTCCCAATTTTCGATTGACCTGAAACTTTTACAGATTATCAGTCTTAGACTGAAATTTAAAACAGTATACATTGTTTTTAGATTTGTATTTTAATAGCAGCGATATACAGGAAAAACGGAATTCAGTTGCGCTTAAATTGTAGACGAACGCGATGAGATCTCCAAAAGCGGCTACCACCACAGTAAACTACAACACTAGGCACCCAAAATATCAAAGAATTAGAGAAATCTGTATGTTTGATTTCGAGAAAATTACAGATATATTTTGTACTTTGTAGTTTTGAGTGTTAGAAGGAATCACTCAATGTGTGGCAATGTGACTTACAATAACTGAACAAATAGCGCTCAAAAACCGTCAAAAACTTCCCTGTACATATATGTCTTTAGTTACTAAGTTTGAGACAATAAATCGTTCACAGTATTGAGAAATTATTTTTTTCCTTAGAGATGTTAGAGCTTGACTTCAAGCGAAAACACATCACTGTTGCGCTTTTCTAGAAATATTCAAAACTGCCGTTTACATTTTTCTGTAAAATTCACAAACTCTTCTCCAAAGTACTAGAAATGTTATCCTGAAGCTTCATTTCAATTGAGGCATTTAAACGTGGTTAAAAAAAATTAAACTCGTTCAGATGTTCACGGCCGCTAATGATGCAAATCTGCGTTACTTTCTGGAGTCACGACGCAATACACCGTGACGGTTTTGGTTGAGTTATTACTTCCGGCGATAAAAATAAATTTCGCTAATTGCTTCATTCCATTGTTCTTTTGATTATATCTGACTGCATGTAGTGATACATTCCTTTGTGCCAGTTGAATTTGTGAAATGAATTGCAAATTAGTTACCTTTTCTCTCAAAATACCTGCGAATAAAAAGTCACAACTAACAAAAGAACAATGGAATGAAGAAATTAGCGAAATTTATTATCATAAAGTGCTATATGTTTTGTGGATTTAGTACAAGCATTGTACAAATTAACTGAAGATTAGTTTTTGTGATTGCCACGTAATTCAAATATCTTAAGAAGAAAGAAGCATTAAAAACAAAATTAATCATCTTAAGTCGTTGCTTTTTTCCCCATTTATTTCTATGAGGGTAAACCAACTCAGCTCCAGCCCTCCCCTCCCTTCCCTGGCTCTTTCTTTTATCGCCGGAAGTAATAACTCAACCAAAACCGTCACGGTGTATTGCGTCGTGACTCCAGAATGTAACGCAGATTTGCATCATTAGCGGCCGTGAACATCCGAACGGGTCGACTTCGTTAAGATATCCAAGTTTAATTTTTTTACCACGTTTAAATGCCTCAATTATTATGAAACTTCAGTATAGCATTTCTAGTACTTTGGAGAAGAGTTTGTGAATTTTACAGAAAAATGTAAACGGCAGTTTTGAATATTTCTAGAAAAGCGCAACAGTGATGTGTTTTCGCTTGAAGTCAAGCTCTAACATCTCTAAGGAAAAAAATAATTTCTCAATACTGTGAACGATTTATTGTCTCAAACTTAGTAACTAAAGACATATATGTACAGGGAAGGTTTTGACGGTTTTTGAGCGCTATTTGTTCAGTTATTGTAAGTCACATTGCCACACATTGAGTGATTCCTTCTAACACTCAAAACTACAAAGTACAAAATATATCTGTAATTTTCTCGAAATCAAACATACAGATTTCTCTAATTCTTTGATATTTTGGGTGCCTAGTGTTGTAGTTTACTGTGGTGGTAGCCGCTTTTGGAGATCTCATCGCGTTCGTCTACAATTTAAGCGCAACTGATTTCCGTATTTCCTGTATATCGCTGCTATTAAAATACAAATCTAAAAACAAAGTATATTGTTTTAAATTTCAGTCTAAGACTGATAATCTGTAAAAGTTTCAGGTCAATCGAAAATTGGGAAGTTTGTCAAAACGACGTTTATAACGGCTTGGTGTGGCTTTTCAAAAACTATAGTGATCCACCTTAAACTTGCTATCTTGATGTTCATAATTTTACTTAATACGAAAAAGACTAAATAATTCTGCACTTTTTACACTTTGCCGATAGTTTCATAAAAACTTTGACGGCCAGCATCGGCCAGCTTGTGTACACGCCACCAAAATACGTCACAAAAAAAACTCCCATAGCCAACTAGGACATAGGAAAATGGGGCAATATAGTCCCTATATGGCTAACTATACTCTGATCACACACTACCACTTATATAATAAAAGTTTAATCATGTAGCATTGATATTGTAATGACTGTGGTCTATGTGATTACATTAAGTTATTTGACATTTTAGCTGCAATTCCCATGTTTTTCATTTGATTTTGATTTTTTTGCATACATATCTATCTAAAAATAAATCAGTTAAACAATTGATTTAAAAACAGCATAAATTAATGTTTTATTTGGATTTAAAAGATAAAAAACAATGAGCAATTGAATTAAGAAAATACATAGTTATAGATTCTGTTTCAGTTTTATAAGTGAAAGAAAAACCAAGAGGGTTACTTTTAATTAAAATACTTTCAAATATTCATTCAGTAATGAAACAATTGAAAGTGAGAAATACTTATGAATATTTGAAAACTTGTATAGCTTTAGAACTTAAAAACAACATTAATCTTTTAAATGCAATAATAAGGCAAGTAAAAGGATCACAGTCTAGTAATATATTTTCACATAATCGTCTACAAAGCTGTTCCGTTTTATCAAATGCACTCTAAAAGCTCACAATGTTCACTTACTTTAATCGTTACATTTCCCTTGGAAACTTTCCTCATGTTGAATCCAACCGTAGGAATCATATCTTCGCTGAATTGACCAGACTGTGTACAAATAAAGAGTACAAAATATCAAGCCATTTTGAAGTGACGAAATAGGAAAGGAGAACGAAGCAAATTTCTCCACGAACTCACCGCGATTACGTTCACAAATGTTGTCTTTCCTGAATATTGCAAACCAACAAGGGTTAGCTCCATCTCTTCTTTCCAGAAGAGACTTTTGAACCAGTCTAAAATGCCTCGAAAAAAGGCGAACATTTTGCGAATTGATAAATTTCTTGACTTCCACCTCAGAAATCTCTGTTCTTTTGTCACATGACAAGCTTGCTTAGGAAGAGCTTAGTGACCACGCAAAGCAACTAGAGGGACTATTTTCACTTTCCATAAATTCTAAAAATAAAGAATTGAATTTAGCCGACTTAGGTAACCATTTTGATTAGATACTAAATGAATTTACGTTTTAAAGTTATTTTTAAATCATATTTTAAATGTTTTCGAAAGAGAACATTAATTCTAAGGATGTTTTTCAGTAAGGGCATTATTGCGCACCACAAGAAGGCCCTCACGTCATCATGCTGGTATTTACAACCGCTGACCAGTATATTTATTTTGAATGTTTATTTGATTTGGTTGTAAATCAATATCACATTTCTTTTCAATCTTAAGACCATTTTACTTCCCTTTTGTATTGAACAACCATCCTTTAAGGCTGTGCCTTTCTCAAGGCGAGTCTCTGATGCCTTAAGATGGCGTCGGTGGATTTTCTTCGCAGCGAAGTTGATCGTTTGACCAGCGATCTTCAGGTCGCCTCACAAGAAAAGGTACAAGCTGCTGAATATGGACTCGCAGTTTTGGAGGAAAAAAGAAAATTAGAAGAACAGCTGGATGATTTAGAGAACGCCAACGAGTCCATTAAACAAGAATTGGAGTGTCTTAAGGAGGTGAGTGATATAAGTTTAAGCAAATGTTTACAAAGACGCAGACGGAGATCACAGTTATAATCGCCATTAGCACTGTTGTAGATTTCTTATTCGACATTCCTTGGATTCATGACGGTCATAATAAGTATTGTAATTTCCTTTTACTTTGCTATTTTGTCTATCCTTCTTCTTAAACATCATGAGATTTCTAGATACCATTAAAGAGTTTTATCCACAAAAAAATCAGCTGTAAATTCCTTCAGTCGCGAAATTCGATGAAAATAATTTCTCTGCCACGTCTCAACAATGGTTAGTCTACTAAATTGTTTCTCGACACCGTTTGATATTAGCAATTTTTAAATAATTACTCGTGAAGGAATTTTGATTTGTTTCGTGAGCATTAAGTAAAAATCTTAACAATCACAGCAATTGTTAGAGGTTGTTGTTTATCATAATTATTTTGTTCTCAGTGGCATAAATAATAAATCAAGCGTGTTTTTTTGTCTAGAATCCTTCAGTGAAAGACTATTGTATGTTTGATATTGTTATTCATTTTTAAGACAATTAAAATAATTTGATGGTCGATGTATAATTTTTTTGCAAATTGATACCTTTTTTTATAGTTTGTGCTGCTTTTAAAAAAAATTTACTTTGATATTGTAACTTTTAGTAATTAGATTATCAAAGATTCGTTACTATTAGAGAGTAGACATTCTAGCCAGGAATGATGTCAATCAAACTAGCTTTGATTTGGCTGTTGAAAACATTGCTCAATTTATTCAAAATAACTTTTCTTTTTCATTTTGTCAGTAAAAAAAAAAAAAAAATTTACTTTAATTTATATGTTTCTTGCCTTGCCATGCATATGGATCCATGTGGGCTGTCCTTATTATAGGTGAATTAGGTAACAAAATTGGGACAAAACCAGTGGCATTTTTATTTTATTGCAGGCTATACTGAAAATAAAATAATATATCACATGATATCAAGTGTAAGCGGTGGTCAAATGGCTATGATAGTTGAAGGTGTCTCAACTAATAATCAACTATCATTCGCACAGTCAAACGGCAAAAACTATCATGTGAAATTTGAACATTCAAACTCTATGATAGTCGATGATATTGCTTGATAGTTGGTGGTCAAACGCACATGATAGTTGGAACTATCATCAATTATCATTGCCGTTGGAATGGGGCTTTAGACTGTGCATTCTTTGTCTTTCTATGAGCTGCACTTTAGACAAAAACTTTGCAAGTTATCAATGCAAATGCTTTGCAATAAAGAAGTCCTCAAAACAGAATCTTAAGTTTCCAACTCTTGTGATAATGATTTAATTAGTAAATAGTTTATTTTGATTTCTCTAGGTTCATGAACAGCTTAAACTTGAACAGCAGAAAAGAAGTAAGTTTGGAGATGATCGTGAGGAGAGCTTGGTCAAGGAGAGTGAGTCAAGAGAGGCTAACTTTCTCCACAAGATACGTGATCTTGGAAATGAACTCCGCCAGGCAAAAAAGTCAGAGAAAGATGGACTCCTGGAGAGTGACAGACAGACAAGTCAAATAAGTGGACTTCTGAAGGAGGTTGAACAGCTGAATCAGTCCAAGAAGGAGCTGTATAATGAAATAAGACAACTTAAGTACAGAGAGTCTAAATACTTACAGGAATATAGTGAGCTGGAGGAAGAAAATATCAATCTGCAGAAACAGGTATGTATACAGTAGAACCTCTATTAAGCGGCCACCCTCTATTAGGCGGCCACAATAAAAAGTCCCAAATCTATTCCTATACCTATTCTATACCTATATTCAGCGGCCAACCTCTATTAAGCGGCCACTTTGGAAAGTCCCAAGGGTGACCGCTTAATAGAGGTACCAGTTTCCAATGGTTTTTCTTGGTATGTCCTCTGATTTACCATGATATAATATCAACAGTTGCTTAAAATGTTATGTACCCACAATGCATAGCAGGTGCTTATTGACATCATTTGTTGCTATAGCCTCCAATCAGAGCCTGAGAGATTTACATTGTGTTAAATAATGTTTTGCTTTGTAATGCTTTTAAAATACCATTAAAATACCATTAAAATGGTGAAACAAATTGTTGTTGTCTGTCATTTTAATTTACTCTTCTGGTTCTTGTTTCAAGATCCTCAAACTTAAAAATACTTTTGATGTGATTGGAGATTGTCTCTTGCATGGCAAAGCAATTTATACCAAATATTTTGTTAACTTTTATATTATATATTTCTTCTGTAATATTACTGAAAGGACCTACCCTCTTTTAATAAAAGTATAAATATCATGTTTGGGGCCCCTGTGGAACTCCACAAAAACTGAAATAAGTCTGCTGTCAAGTTGACATTAAAAACATGTTCTTTCTGTTTCAGTATTCAGCCCTCAAATTATCGATGGTCGAATTTGAAGCTCTCAAAGTCGAAAACAAAAGTTTTTCTGATGAAATTGACGCTGTTCAGCTTCAACTGCAAATGGCATGTGAGCGAAGAGATCAAATCCAAAAACAACTGAATGAGGCTCTTGAGTCATTGAAAGAGCAAAGAGAAAGAAACACTGTTTTACAGAAAGAGCTTCAAGAAAGCCGTCAGACGCCGTCGTTTAGTAGCTGGGAAATTGAGAGCTCTGTTGTTGCGCAGATAAACCAGGAGAACAAGAATAGAGCCGATTCTGAATCTAGCGAAGAGCCTACTTCTCCTCTGAGTCCTGCCCCTGTTTTAGTCGAAGATCTCATGAAAGAACTACAAATATCTGAAATGAAAGGGCTAGAGGAGCAACTAACAAAGCTTTCAAGCGAAAAGACTCAGTTAAGTAACGAACTCGCCAAGAAGAATCTCGACGTTGCCAAGTTGAAGCAGGAGTTTGATACTCTTGCGACAATACGTGAAGCGAAGCTCCTGTGTGACACCTTAGATGATGACTTTGATGAAAGCGATTTGAACGTTTCGTTAGAGAACTGTGTCAAGATAAACAACCAATTGAAAGAACTCGAGGAACTCAAGAAAGTCCTAAGGCGTTATCAAACTAAGGATGGCAAATACCAAGCACAAATCAGAGACTTTAAGAATGAGATTGAAAGTTTGAGAAGTAAATTAAGTGTAGCTCACACAAAGGCAGACGAGGCGGTCTTTTTAACGAAGAAAAATAAGGAGTTACAAGAAGAAGTTTTAAATTTCAAAAACAAGCTGACAGAATCGGACGAAATTGTTAAAGGTTTGCAAGATGATGTGAAGTCAATGAGTGACCTAGCAGGGGAGGCCCAGGGGAGCTTGAACTGTACCCAAGATGAGCTTCGATACGTCAGCAATGACCTAACAAAGCTATATAAACACGTCTGCAGTGCTAATGGAGAAACCCCGAAAAATGTAGGACAACAGGTTACAGAGAAGGCGCAAGAAAACGGCGATGCTACGAAATCAGCGACACCTTCGCCATCATCATCACCAGTCAATCAAAAGGGCGTGCCCGAGGAGCGGCAATCACCCATGGGGAGCGAGAATCCAAATGATGCTGATGAGCGTGCTGATCCGTTGTCCTGTTATCGCCTAATCAGCACGGTAAGGGACCAGGTCAAGTTCCTCAAACGTGCTGTAGAGAAAACGGTTGAAGTCTCCCGTCAACGTGCGATAGAGTACCGTGTAGTTAACGACGACTCTCGACCACCAGCACCTGGAGAATACGACGACTCTCTCAGACACCAAATCGTTAAACTACAAGGACTTCTAGCTACTAAACGAGAACAGATAACAACGTTAAGAACAGTTCTGAAAGCGAACAAGTCAACTTACGAAGTTGCATTAGCGAATCTAAAGAGTCGTTACGAAAACGACAAAGCCGTACAGTCGGAGTCGTATGCGCAGCTAAAACGTAACCTCAAGGCTTTAAAAGCAGAGGCGGCTACGTTTGCGTCGTTGCGTAGTATGTTCGCAGGCAGATGTGAGGAGTATGTCGTACAAATGGACGAATTGCAAAGAAAATTCACAGCAGCTGAAGAAGAAAAGAAGACATTGAATCAACTACTAAAACAAGCAATCCATCAAAAAATCGCCTTGACGCAAAGGCTTGAAGAGTTTGAAATTGCGCGCGAAAGATTACGCGCGTACACGAGAAAAAAGACTAGGGCAGCAAAAACTAGGCCGTCTACACGCGTGTGACACGCATCAATCAATTTAACGCAATGTCTTGGAAATGCGCGTTCACGGGGAACGTGAAATTTTCGCGTGTGTGAAACGTAAAAACAAGACAAGAGGGCCGTCTACACAAGTGTAGCATGCATGTCTCGAATGGAATGAAGATCTCGGAAACGCGCGAAAACTACGAACTTGCGTTTTACACACGCATTTAAAACGCACGTGACACTATTGACACGCGTGTAAAACGTTGTTACGGGGCCGTTGTTACGTGTAAAACACACCAAAAATATTCGGTGAAATAGTGTTTATGAAAGCAAACAGAATTTGCCTTCATATTTTAATACCATAAACACATACACATAACATACATGGATATTTTAAAAAGTATTTTAACTATCTTAGCATTTGTAAAGAATATTTTAAAGCAAACGGTACTTGTGGACATTATTATTGTACACCAAAATAGTTTATCCTCAAATTATTTAGGGTAATATTGTAATAATTAAATTCAATGAAGTTTAATATATTATTAATAATAACTAGATTTTATCAAAGTTATCAACAGAATGTGGTGACCAATTTGAACAACTACTGTCAATTCAATCATACAATTTATATCTACTGGTTTGAGCCAGTGTAGTTGAACCAAATAAAAATAAAAGTAAATACTAACAAAAAGAAGCTGGTATTTAATAACTAATAGTGGCTATCACTCAACCAGAACATTGTGTAAAACCAAGAGCAATGGGGCACAGCATACTGTTTATGGTTTGAATATATTCGTCAATCGACTGACCAGTAGAATTATGCAGGCACAAATATTGATTTACCAAAAACAGTTGATGTTTTTTAAAACTTTCAATAGATCGGTTGATGATTTTATTCAAACCACAAACAATCTACCATGCTCCCATGCTAAGGGTAAAGGTACACGGTAAAATTGTGGTGTTTTCATGGAAAGAAAAACTTTTCATTATTAAAACAGATGTGGGTGAATTTTGAAACAATAATAATGGCGTTAAAGTAAAACACTGGGTTTGAGAATTTATTGAAACACTCTTGTTGAGTTTTACCAGGGATTCCAAGCACTTGAAAACACTTAATCTGCCTAGTTCAGCCTCATGCTTTTATATGTTTTCTATGTTTGGAAACCTGTAAAACACTCCTGTTTCCAATATTTCTTGTTGTATTGCCCGGTCTCCCTCTGTCAGTTTGTTAACAAAGGGTTCCCATATAGGTAAATAAAAGGGTTGCCTACAGAAGAAGCTATGTTGACTACCCGTAAACTGAATCAAATTTCAATTATAATTTGCTTTTATCACTGGCTGCCATCAGAGTTAATCTATTAACTCTGAATAAAGGAAACAATATGCTTTGGTATTCACTATTTTCACATAACCACAATGCCTTCTGTTTTCTGTTGTTGGGGGGGGGGGGGGGGGGGGGTTAGATTTGAATTACGATAGTTACCCACCAAAAACAGAAGGCATTATGGTTATTGTGAAAATAGAGATTTAACATACAGTAAAAACACATTAAATCAAACAACAAAATGTCATTGCAAAATTTTATTTGAAGTCCCAGTCGCAAGGCATACAATGAGAAAATCTAACCCATCTCTAACAACAAAATATGATAACACCTTTGCTCCACATTACAATGGAAGAGCACACTTTATCAAAACCCTAATTCTCCTTTAAATTACATGAAGTGTGAAGGAGAATTAAGATTTTGATCATTTCTGCCTCCAGGACTGTTGAATAAGTAACTGAGATTGTAAGATTTTAGTTGATCAATATACATAGAGAATAGAGCATTTCTTTATCACAAGATGAAATCCAAAAATATAGGACAGTACTGCAAAATGTATATCCAATGTTGTAACTAGCCTGCGTTACATCCGGTTTATTCCCCGTAATAACGGAGAATAAACCGGATGTAACGCAGGCTATGCTGTAACATGCATTTCTTTCTTCAATTTGGACTGAAATCCATGTGAAAATTACTTATCATTTTAGCATAAATCCTGCCATGTATTCTGTTGATTCTTTGTCAAGCGTTTTCTGAGATTTCACATATATTCCTATAAATTTTATACTATAGCTTATGACATCACACTACGTAAAAACAAATGAAAATAGTAAATTCTAGGCTGGGAATTTACGAAGACCATACAACTTTAAACCCTTAGAATGCATTATATAGTAATTTTATATCATATATTTGTTTTAATTATTTGACTACTGGTTGTTCAAAGTCTGATTAACTCTAACCTTGGCTTAACTCTCAATACTATAGATTTAATCCTGGGTTAGTGCTAATCAAGCTTTAAGACTTCAAATTTATAAGTTGATTAGTTTTTGTTTCTTTCTACAAGACATTTTACATAAAAAAGCTATTCATTCCCGTAGTTGTATTGTACAATATTGATGATCAGATACACAGATTGCCTCACAAGGAATTGATAATTGTGCATGTAATGAATAGGTGGAACAACCCACTATTAAAAGTGTCACTTGGAATGATGTTACAAAGTCTTGGAAGAAAAAAAACGTGATACATATTTAACTAGACATTATTTTCAGCATCCACAACCCTCTTGTTTTTTGTTGCTGTCCCCAGATAACTTGATTTGATCTGGGAAATCATTATATAACTCAACATCTGTCTCCTGTGCCAGGGCGTTCTTGGCTATAGTCTGGAAGGCTTGTTCGACGTTGATAGCTTCTTTGGCACTTGTTTCAAAGTAGGGGATGTCGTTCTTTGAGTGGCACCAGGCTTGTGCTCTCTTTGCTGAGACCTGAAGGGCATGGAAGTTGTATTAGAATCATTATCATCATCATCATCATCATCATTATTATCAGTCATTATAGCTGTCATCATCATTAGAGTAAACATGATGATAATCATTACCACAATCACCTTCATCGTCATCATAGCCTTCATAACCCTTTCCAGGAACATTATCATCAATATCATCAAAACTATAGTTATATTCAGCGCATCATCATCTTAGTCAGCAACATTATCATCATCAACACAATTGATCAGGTTTTTTTTGGTGGTGCTAATAGTTAAGTAATTTCGGTAGTAGTTATTGTCATATTCAGCATCATTATAGTCATCATCACCTGCACCACTAACATCATCATCATCATCAATGTTTTAACATCTGAAATGCAGTATTAAGTGAGGAAAGCATCAACTTACAGCTCTATTTTCTAAGTCAATCTTGTTACCCAGTACAACAAATGGGAAGTTTTCTGGGTCTCTTGGACTTGCTTGAATAAGGAATTCATCTCTCCAGCTATCAAGTGTCTTGAATGTGTTGGGCTGAGTGACATCAAATACCAAAACACAACAGTCGGCACCACGGTAGAATGCCACACCCAAACTTTGGAATCTTTCCTGGCCAGCTGTATCCCAGATCTACAAGATAATAATATATAAGATAATAATATATAAGATAATAATATATAAGATAATAATATAAAATAATAATATATAAGATAATAATATATAAGATAATAATATATAAGATAATAATATATAAGATAATAATATATAAGATAATAATATATAAGATAATAATATAAGATAATAATATATAAGATAATAATATATAAAATAATAATATATAAGATAATAATATATAAGATAATATATGTATAGGATAAGCCGAGGAGCTAGGCCATTATCCCATTTAATACACATTCTCATTGTTTTCGAAGGAAAACCACTTACTAACAATTCCAAAAGGGTCCATTAACTAAACTATTTTTCTTGTCCGTCCCATGGGGCCAATGCTAACAATGTCTTTTGTAACAAGTATCAAGAAAAAGGCATTTCGTTTTTATTTAAACCAAAACTGACATCGGTTGGTCAGATAGCATACAGCGTTAGGTTTAGGAATTCGAAGGCAGAGATTGCGGGTTCGAATCTCGTTGGTGTCATTTGATTTTTTCTTTACTTTAAATTCAGATCTAAGTCTCAAGTCTAAGTTTCATATCTATCAAAGTATCTTTCAAACCTCGATCTGGATCAAAATAATAACCTCTAGCTCCAAATAATAACCTCTGGTTCCAATTGAGTGACTACAATAATGACCTTTGAATAATTAATTCATCAGCCCCACTCTTCCCTGCTGAATTCAAAACCCTCCCCAGCTTGAAGATTCTCGTAAATAATGACTACTTCGAAACAATGAAAGTGTGTATTAAAAGATAATAATATATAAGATAATATATAAGATAATGTCATAATTGTTGCTCTCTTCGATGTAGAAAATAAGGCGTTTAAATTTGTTGTTACTTTATTCAAACGTTTTCGACTAGATAGTCATCATCAGGAAATGGTAAGTACATGAAATTATCTTGTTTTAAAAGTTTGTGTAATTCCCAAAGGAAAAAGCTTTGCAATGTACATAGTGTTTTGTTAGTTTAGGGAAGGTTTGCGTTTTTGAATGAAAAGACCTTCGGTGATTTTTTGCTTCAATGATTGCTAGACCAAATAAAGAATAGACCATGTAAAACAATCGTGTGGCAAACTCGCAAGATCAAAAGTATTTTCCCGTTAAAGGACAAGAACATCCACCGATCCTTTTAATAAAATGATTATGTTGATAAAATAAAAAATAAAAAAAATTCAAGTGTTCATAGCTGGAGTGTCCTCACTGTAATAGTCTTGATAAAAGACATACAAAATTCAAGAATTATTGAAGATTGTTTCAAGTGAATTTGTTTCTTTATATTTCAAATTGATTTAAGGAAATACTGCTTACATAGTAGTAGGGAATTAGATGTATGTGTTTATAATGACAATACTGGGTCTGTACCTGCATTGTAACCAGTCTATCATCAACCATAACCTCCTTTGTTAAGAAATCAGCACCTATAGTAGCTTTGTACTGGTTGCTGAACTTTTTGTTGACATACTGATTCATTAGCGACGTCTTGCCAACACTAACAAAAACAATACAAAATAAATATATATGACTTAATAAAATAAATAAATAAATACATACATAAACATTTATTTCAGAAGGGTGTTTCAGCCTTTATATATAGACAAAGATTTATTTACAATATTATTACTTGCTCTAAAGAAAAACTCTAATGTCTCGGAATTAAATTTTAAAATTTAAAGCTTGTGTTGTTCTTGTGAAGTTGAATAACTCTTTTAGAGATTGTACAAAACATACAAGCAACAACCATGAACTACAGCAACAACCATGAACTACAGCAACAACAACAGCATCATCAATAATAGCATCATCAACAACAACAACAGCAACAACAACTACAGCAGCATCAACAACTTACCCACTGTCACCAAGAATGATGACTTTCAGAAGAACCTTCTTTCGCGATGCCATGTTAGATATATATATCTGTAAAAAAAAACAATAACAAAGGTAATCAGGGAAAACAACATAGAGTGATCAACATTATATCCAAATTTTTATATATATAAGCTATTTAATAATACTGAACACATCTTTCAGGAATTTGTAAATGATGTTTAAATACAGATGTAAGAGGAAATCTATTTTGGTATTCAACATAATGACCATTTGCTGTTATCACCAGTGATTATGTAAGAACTTTAGAACAAAGAAATATGTGAGAAAGATGTTTTGTTATTCTTTAAATAATAAAATAAAAATGATTTATAATGTACAAGTTGGTTTAAAACTTACTGACAATATATAGGAATAAAACATTTACTGAAATGCTAATTGAAAGTGAAAATCAATAATAATAAATATACTTTAAAAATCATCATTAATATGCTAACACATTTATCAAGTTCATATTTGTTTAAAACAGGAATCGAGAACGTTAATTAACGTTAAGGAAGTATGAAATTTATTAGTATTTTTTAGAAGGAAATGTTGACATAATTATTCGATGCATAAATTCTACTGCTATTCCTAGAATTTTCAGACTATTATTAGAACATTACTGGACAATTGAATTATGATTTCAATACATGAAACTTTGCCGTTTTATAATTACAATTTATAATTATAATTGTTTTGAAAGAACCGAAAACTTTGAGTAAACATTCGAAAATTTGCAAAACTGCAAACTTCTACAACGAAACTAAAGTAATAGAGTTGAAATCTTTACATCAAAATTAGCATAAAAACTCGAGGTTGTACACAAGCACACAATGAAGGACTTCTTTTTATGTTCATATACAAAATCAATTGTTTTGAAAGAATAATTTGATGTATTTTAGGTTAGGAAGTTTAGAAGTAGTGTTGCGAAATTATTCATGCATGCATCGATGTCCTAATCGACAGTCGACATCTTTCGGATAGGATTATTCCTATAAACGAACAGTGAACTTAGTTCAAAACTCTATAAGTTACGCATGCAATAAAAGATAAATTAAATAGCCTATCAGTCGCAGCAATCGGTTGCTTAAACAATGGCTTATTATTTCGCGGAAAATAAGTCCTTCGCATATCAGAAGTACAGTTCTTCAACATCGATATTTTGTACGAAAAATCGCGCTAAACATCTCAATAATTAAACAAAAAACGCACAGAAACACATCAAAAAATGAAAGTATTATCTTTACAAAGTGGACTTACCAATTTAAATGAGGGAACTTCTTGAATAAAGCGTCAAATACAAGAGGTAAAGTGAGGTCTACACCAATTTGGTCAAAATGGCCGAGGCGTTTGTGGTGCTGGTCTCGTGACTCTGAGTTCGGGCGATTGCGTCACATAACACAGGGTGACCGAAACTTGTATAATTTTTTTTTTTTTCTAAATTAAAAACTCTTTTAACTCTTATAAAATTATCACAAAAATCAATAGACATTATTTGATTGATTTTTCAACCGATTCCCTATAATTTATTTTTAAAAACCGGAAATAGAAAAGCAGGGTTTGTTGTTTTTTATGACGAGCAATATTCCGAACACTAACGAAGTCTTCACGAACACTCTCCGGAAATACAATACCTTGACTAGAACAAAGATGGCGCCCAAGTTGAAGCCAAAGTCCCCAAGTAAAGGCTACGTAAGCAGCGTTGGCTCCTTTGTACTGGACTTTTATCGCGACCCTTCAAAATGGTATGTTATGAAGTATATTTTTGCGTGCTAATGAAGCAAAACATTTTCCAGGAGTTGAGAAAAGAAGATATTTTGCAATGTAGCGCACGTGTTTGCTCGTTAGTTTCTGTTGATGTAAGCCTTCAGCACGGCTGTTTGAGCTTTCGAGAATGACATATTTACTCAGTTTTATTAGCAAAGAATTATGTGTGATTTAAAATAAGCAGCACAATTTTTAAAAGCCTTGTAAATGGACACAGGAACCCCACAATCTGCATAAGAATTATAAGATTACCCAATGTGCACAATTATTCAAATTATTATTGATTGTAAAATATTTGTTGATTTATATACAGGCAAATTATCAAGCATACTGGAATATTTATTGCTGCAGTACTTGCTGCAAAGGAATTTTCTGACATTGATTTGATGGCACCACCCCCTCCCCCAGGGGCATAAGTCACAGGTATGTAATTACAATGCTTTCAGTGTTACAACCATTATCATCACAGTACGACCCCTGATATTTGATGTCTCATAAGGGTCATCATTCAAAATACTAGTACTAGGAACAAGTTTGTTGGAGTGATACAACTTGATCAATATTGATCTCTGAATACTTTTTATAAAGATAGGTAATAGAATGAAATTTGTAACACTGTAAAAAATAGAAACTAGCGAGTAAACTAGTATAGGCTGTGTGGGTGTTTGATATAAAGATAGGTAATAGAATGAAATTTGTAACACCGTAAAAAAAAGTTGACTTAACTTTACTGACGTTTCGAGCTTTAACCCTTCGTCAGAGTAAAGGAGTTAGACTGAGAGAACTTCATTCCCTGCTAGCAGAGGCACAGTACAATGTAAAAAGTTGCCTCTGCTAGCACAAAATGAGATTGAATGAAAATAAATCTGAAAAATCTAATAATAAGTCTGAAAATCTTTCAACAAATGTATTTAGTATATAGCGTTACGGAATGTATACCACTGGGTGTTGCATAGTAGTGGAGGCGGGCTTAATGGTTTTCAGAGTTCCCCAGGGTAATTCCGTATGCGGGAGTATATAAGGACAGTGATATGAAGCAATAATCACTTGAAGGCATCTCTCTGAAGTACTCTTGTGCTGTTAAACGTAAATTTTTTAATTGAAGGCCATTTCATTCAAATCATAATGTATGGATTAATGAAATCTTTATCACATATGGATTCAGCCTTGTTGCCGAGCACAAGTGCCTATTAATCGGGAAGACATGCAGATTTAATAGTGTACTCCTGTTCGCCGCAGTTAATTAAAACATGAACTTTAATTGTAATATCCAGTATGTAGTTATTCCTGTAATTGCTTTCTTCTATCAGACATGAATAAATAAGATGCCCACCACCTAATTTGTTGTCCTGTAGTTATTATATAATGCAGTTTAGCTATTAAATGCTTTATACTCGTTCAGAAGTGAAAAGAGTATAAATAATCACTTATGTTGCACTTTATAAAATATTTTGTTTTATTTTCAGATATATGGTTTGTATGGAAAACACTAAAAATATGGAAGGTTTTGGGTTGAAGAGTGTGGCTGTCAATGCTGTCAAAAAAACAAAGATTTCAACGACTGAAAGACTTTGACTGTTATGTACAATTTTTATACTGTAATAATATGTAAATGAAATAAAACAGCAAACTTGATCTTGTGTTTTTTAGCTTAGATGATATCATGGATAATAAAAACATTATTGATGATATTCCTCCTTGGGAACATGTGGTAACTTTTTGTCACTCGCTTCTTGCTCTTCTTACTGGGATTGATAATTGAGTGACAGAAATTTTACAATGGATTCACAGGGATCATAAACGCTTATATATATTAATTGGGAAACTATTAACTAAACAAAACTATATTAGTAGACTTTGACATACTAAAACTGGTTAGAAAAAACTTATGGCCAAAACAAAAATTCCACTTCTCGTGTGACAGGTGTGGTCCCATGGCGTGTTGTTGTGTTTCAAAATAATGTAAAGGCTGTTTGAATATCTGTGGATTATCTTATGTAGCACACTAATCCAGCCCACTGCTCCTGTAAAGTTGAGTCTACATTTGTTGGGTTTCCTGTGGTGCGCCATCTTGGAAGTACTAGAAAGGTCAGGGGAGAGCCTACGAGAGCCTACGTAGCAAGCAGTTGATGTAATGTATTCATAAAAATACAATGCATCACACGTAATACAATAGACAGAACGACAATAGAATACAATAGATTTTGTGCACACATTACATCAACTGAGTGCTATGTTTAGGCTCTCCCGAAAGGTCAGCTGCGCGCTCGTTTAGTTCATCCTAGCTCCCTGCCAATCACATTTCTTTGTGGTTGTAAATCATCTTGGCATCGAAAATCAATCGAAAGTCACTCGGAAATCTCCCTCCTCGGCTTTCGTAGTTTGTGGATGGCAAAAGCACTGTGTATAACAATGGCTTTACTTAGAAATGACCTCGCTCTCCTTCGTGACAAGGGATATGTTGGAGGCAAATGGCTGTCTGGTAAGACGACATTCCCGGTATTCAATCCTGCAACAGGACAAGAGATAGGTCAAGTTGCAGATATGGGGCAAGAGGAAGCTGATTTAGCGGTGAAAGAAGCGTACAAGGCCTTTCAAAGTTGGAAGAAAACCACTGCGAAGGTGCATGAGAGATAAAGATGATTTGCATGAGTGGAATAGATCGAGTTGCATATGTGCACAGACTTTTAGAAGCTTTTTTAAAGATGTATGTTGTGCATGCTTTGATATAAAGACCGGAGTAACTAATCGATAGAAATCAATCATCGGAAAGCTAATCGATTTTAGTTGATTAGTATCGATTAGTAATCGCTTATCGATGAAAATCAATTAATATATTGTCACTGTAAGTTATAATCTTTTTTAACTTTTGCAGGAAAGAAGTGCTTTGCTAAAGAAATGGTATGATCTTATTATGCAGAATCAAGATGAACTTGCTAAAATAATAACTACAGAACAGGTAGCTGGATCTTGACTTTGAGATATAATTTTGAACAAAACAATAACTGCATGTTATGCTGCACCTATCAATGTTAAGCCCGAGGGGAGGGGGGTGGGGGGAGGGTTGAGCTAACCACGAGATTTTGACTGTGTCCATCCCCAGGATGGGGATTCTGTTTTTTTTTAGAAAGTGTCAAAATCCCCCTTCCCCAATTCCCCCCAACCCCCCCCCCCCCCCCCCCCCCCCGGGCTTAACATTGATAGGTGCATTAATCTTCAATTCTTCTTTTTCTAGGGAAAGCCATTCCCAGCAGCGATAGATGAGGTCAGATTTTGTGCATCTTTTGCTGACTGGTTTGCTGCAGAAGCACTGCGAGTGTATGGCAACATTATACCTACTAACTTACATGGACGAAGACTTCTGGTGATGAAACAACCAGTTGGAGTAGCTGCACTATGGACACCGGTAACTTGAATTCCACAGTAACTTTATCAACTTTTTCTTCCTTATCCACTCATCTATTCATTCATTCATTCGTTCATTTATCTATTCATTCATTCACTTTTCATTCATTGATTCATTCATTTGCCCAGTCATTCATGCATTCATTCATTTATATATTCATTAACTTATGCATTCATTCATTCATTCACTCAGACAGCCACTCATTCATTCATTTGTTTGTTCATTCATTCATTCATTCATTCATTCATTTGTTTGTTTGTTGGTCCATTCATTCATTTGTTTGTTCATTCATTCATTCATTCATTTGTTTGTTCATTCATTCATTCATTTGTTGGTTCATTCATTCATTCATTTGTTTGTTCATTCATTCATTCATTTGTTGGTTCATTCATTCATTCATTTGTTTGTTTGTTGGTCCATTCATTCATTTGTTGGTTCATTCATTCATTCATTTGTTTGTTTGTTGGTCCATTCATTTGTTTGTTTGTTGGTCCATTCATTCATTCATTCATTCATTTGTTTGTTTGTTGGTTCATTCATTCATTTGTTTGTTCGAAAAAATGAAGAGAAAAATATCAATGCCCTTGGCGGGAATCGAACCCACGGTTTCGGTATTCTAGTCCGATGTGTTAACCATTACACCACAAGGAACAACCACGTTAAGAACGAAGTTGACAATGTAGTATAAGGTAACTATGGGGATCCCAGGACGATATTTTTCTAGTGGGGCCATATGCTACTGAAATGAAAGATGTTATATAGATATGTTTAACTACAAGCTTCGTCGGACACCGACATCAGCAGGAGTACTGGAATGTATGTATAGGACGTTACCACTTGGCCCAAGTGTAGAGTTATAGAAGTGAAAGATGTCCTTCAGTAGCAGTACTATATATTCCAGTACTCCTGCTGATGTCGGTGTCCGACGAAGCTTGTAGTTAAACATATCTATATAACATCTTTCATTTCAGTAGCATATGGCCCCACTAGAAAAATATCGTCCTGGGATCCCCATAGTTACCTTATACTACATTGTCAACTTCGTTCTTAACGTGGTTGTTCCTTGTGGTGTAATGGTTTCACTTCTATTTGTTTGTTCATTCATTCATTCATTTGTTGGTTCATTCATTCATTCATTTGTTTGTTTGTTGGTCCATTCATTCATTTGTTGGTTCATTCATTCATTCATTTGTTTGTTTGTTGGTCCATTCATTCATTTGTTCGTTCATTCATTCATTCATTTGTTTGTTTGTTGGTCCATTCATTCATTTGTTTGTTCATCCATTCATTCATTTGTTTGTTTGTTCATTCATTTGTTCATTCATTCATTCATTCATTTGTTTGTTCATTCATTCATTCATTCATTCATTTATTTGTTGGTTCATTCATTCATTCATTTGTTTGTTCATTCATTCATTTGTCTAGTGGAATTTCCCTGTCGGTATGTTAACAAGAAAGGCTGCAGCAGCTCTTGCAGCAGGATGTACTGTCATCATCAAACCATCAGAAGAAACTCCATACTCAGCCTTAGCTTTACAACAGGTATTTATTTATTTATTTATTTATTTATTTATTTATTTATTTATTTATTTATTTATTTATTTATTTATTTATTTATTTATTTATTTATTTATTTATTTTTTATTTATTTATTTATTTATTTATTTATTTATTTATTTATTTATTTATTTATTTATTTATTTATTTATTTATTTATTTATTTGTGATAATCTTGATGTGTTGTCTTAACAAAACAATTGGTGTCTCATGTTTTTGTCTTAATGTTTTCAGCTTGCAGAAGAAGCAGGTTTTCCTCCAGGTGTCATCAACACTCTTCCATGTTCTCGTGACCATGTCAACCTTGTGACTGATCCTGTGCTTAAGAGTGATTTGGTGGCAAAGATGTCATTCACAGGGTCTACAGCAACTGGAAAGGTAGCATATTTAATGAAAACAATGTATTGAATAAAAATATTTGAATTAATTAAACAGTGATTCAACTTAATAAAAAAAATAGAATAATAATAGTCCAATTTTATTGAAGATTTAGTGTAGTTTAGCTGCAATTAATTTGCTTAATTTCAAGCATAATATTTCAGAAGTTGCAACGACAAAGCTTTGATCGAACTGCTTTTGAAATCACTCTCTTTTAAGTGCTTTATTTTCCAGTTGCTGGAAGTCAGCTTGTAACACCATTATAACTTGGGTTTCTAATTATTTGTTTTCATAGATCCTCATGTCCAAATGTATCGATACTGTCAAGAAAATGTCTCTGGAGCTTGGTGGGAATGCTGCATTTATTGTATTCAAATCTGCTGATTTAGACAAAGCTGTACAAGGTGCAGTAGCCGGTAAATATAGGAACACTGCACAGGTAATTAAGATCAGGGAATTTTTAAATGGAGTTCATGTGTTATAGAATGTATAACCCATATTTTTTATTTATGTATTGACGATAATATGGATATTAATATTTTTGCAGGCTTGTATTTGCCCTAACCGTATTCTTGTCCAAGATGAAATTTATGATGAATTTTCCAAGCGCTTTGCTGAGAGGGTTGACCAGGAACTGAAGGTTGGCAATGGAATGGAACAAGGTATTACCCAGGGACCTCTTATTAATGAGAAAGCTGTAGAAAAGGTAAATGGAAGGTTTATATCATCACTATCATCTTGATCATCATCATCTTGATCATCACTATCTTGATCATCTTGCTCATCATTACTAGTACAGTATCAGTATCATTCTGAACATTATTGTTATCCTAATCATTATCATTGTTATCTTCATTATCACCATATTACCATTATTTTTATCATAATCCTGATCATCATTATTATTATCAGTATCATTGTTATCCAAATTATTATCATTATTACCATCATAACCACCAACATTACCTTTATTGTCATCTGTTCATGATTGTAATCAGAATCATTGTTTATCATTGCATCATCATCATTGTTATGCGTCAGATAATAGAATGAAATTTGTAACATTGACAAAGGGTTGAAGCTCAAAACAATTTCAAATTCATTCTTTTACCTATCATTGATATCAAACACCGACACAGCCTAAACTAGCTTTTTCAGTAGCTTCCATTTATTGTTAAATGTTAGATTATTGTCATATGGGATTTATTATTGTGTTGTTAAAGTTGGAAATAATTTCCTAAATTACTTTCAGGTTGAAAGCCATGTAGCAGATGCCGTTTCTAAAGGTGCCACTCTACTCCGTGGTGGTCATCGTCATGCTCTTGGGCTGACTTACTTTGAATCAACTGTTCTTACCAATGTTAACACTGACATGTTGGTTTGTAAAGAGGAGACCTTTGGTCCTGTTGCACCTTTGATCAGGTAGCTAGTTTTATGTTACAAGAATGCTTGTTGAAAGTGATAATGGCAAGAAAACGTTTTTCAGTTGTGTGACTGTTTTAAAGAAAGATGTTCAAAGACAATCATGCACTGTGTAAATGTATTGCTTTGATGCAGTGTGATACATGTTATACTGGATGTACTTATTAATTTTGTTTAATGTAACCTTTGTCTTGTGTAGATTCAAGACAGAAGAAGAAGCTATTGCTATAGCCAACTCAACAACAAGTGGACTTGCAGGTAAAGCTTCAGTCAATAACTTACATCATAATAATCTTGATAGAAATGAATGCATGAATGGATAAATGGATGAAAGAATAAATGAATGGATAGATGGATGAATTGATGAACAAATGAATGGATGGATGAATGAATGAATGAATGGATGGATGATCAAATGAATGAATGGATGGATGATCAAATGAATGAATGAGTGAATCAGGAGCCCATTACCGGTGAATGGATGAATGAATGAATTATTCATGTTACTTTTATGAATGAATGGATGATTAATTGGATGAATAAATGGGTGGATATATAAATGAATAAATGGGTGGATAAAAAAATGAATAAATGGGTGGATAAATAGATGAATAAATGGATGGATAAATAGATGAATAAATAGGTGGATAAATAAATGAGCGATTGATGGTTGAATGAAAGAATGAAAGAAAGGATGAATGAATGAATGAATGAATGAAGATTAAGGATGGACAAGAGAATGAATTATTTAAAAGATAAATAATGTTATTGGGGGAGTGGCCATCCGGTGAATGGATAAAAAAGTAAATAAATAAAACGGATGGATTAATGAATAAATGCAGGAAGGGAATTGATGGATGGATAAATAGATGAGGAAAGCAACAACGTTTTACATGATATTATAGTAAAAAATGTGTTCTTCTTTCTAGGATACTTCTATTCACAAGACCATGGTCAAATCTGGAGAGTAGCTGAAGCCATAGAAGCTGGTTTAGTTGGAGTGAATGAAGGTCTTATCTCAAGTGAGATCAATCCTTTTGGAGGCTGGAAACAATCTGGTCTTGGTAGCGAAGGTGGTATGCATGGAATTGATGAATACCTGGAACTGAAGTACGTCTGCATGGGAGGAATCCAGGAATAAAAGAAGAGACACAATTTAAATAAATTAAATTTGAATTTGGAAATTTGGATGTGTAAATGGAAACTAACTAGTAATTAGAGTGTGTCAACATTTGTTGCATGAAGATCAAACTGATTGCCGAAATAAAAGTTATCCACTAATTTTTGTGTAACTGCCCAGGCATGTTGCTGCTAAAGACTTTCCAGTCGAAATGTAAAAATATTTATGGGAAATATAAAATAATATTTGTCAAATGTTTCAAAATCTTCTATTGGATGTTAAAATACACTTTTATCAATTGTGGTTACGCGTACAATATGAGTGTTTTTCTTGATTGTTAAGCAAAGTCTCATAATTTTAAAATATATGCTCTTAATTCTTCACGAAAAGGGGGTTGGCATATTGTGCATAATTAATACATTTCATTTTTTGTCACAAAAGATGTATCAAGAGGGTCCTGAAGGAATAAAATGGGAGCTGGGATTGGCCTTATTTTTGACTGGGAAAATGGGATTGGATGCACTGAGACATAACAAGAACAATAGAAAATGGGAATGGGATAGAAAATTTGAGCAAAACTGATGGGGTTTTGGATTGGATTTTGTCCAAATATAAACTGGGAAATGGGATTGCCCCCCCCCCCCCCCCCCCCCCCCCCTTTCAGGACCCTCTATCAATAATTAATATCAATATATTTATGCTCTTTCCACAAAGTTGAGTTAAGAGATGTTGGGCTTCCTGTGGTGCGCCATCTTGGAAGTGCAACTGAAGGCCACTGAAAGGTCAGCTGTTCGTTAGTTTACTTTCTGCTAATTATTAACGCAGATCTCCTGCCAATCACATTCCTTTGTGGTTGCAAAACTTTATCTGTTTGTGGATGGCAAAAGCACGGTGTATAACAATGTCGCTACTTAGAAATGACCTCGCTCTTCTTCGTGACAAGGGATATGTTGGAGGCAAATGGCTGTCTGGTAAGACGACATTCCCGGTATTCAATCCTGCAACAGGACAAGAGATAGGTCAAGTTGCAGATATGGGGCAAGAAGAAGCTGATTTAGCGGTGAAAGAAGCGTACAAGGCCTTTCAAAGTTGGAAGAAAACCACTGCGAAGGTGAGAGATAAAGATGATTTGCATGACAGTGTGGATCGATGTGCACAAACTTTTGGAAGCTTTTTAGATTGTATGTTGTACTTAAAAGTCATCAATGTGAAGATAGCGACTTTTCGTTAGGTCCCGAGTTATATATTTTACATTTTTGTAGACACTTTAATAAAACGTTTTCCAAAACTTGTCACTAAAATTCTGCGCGCTTCACTAGAAGCCTGATCCATGCATTGTGTATCATTAATTCTATTACATATTATGATAACGTTTAAGTTATCAATATATATCTTTATATCAAACAAGCTTAAAAATTTCAAGAAGTTTTTAACAGTGAAACTATGTAAACCATGAGCATTTAAAAATATATCTGGAATTTTTATATTTTAATTATATATGTCTTGAAATTGTCCGATACAAGTTTGCTATCGTCTATAAACTTTTAATGAATTTTTGACATTTTTTCATCTCAATTGGACCAATCAGGTACAAGTTTATATAGACAGGCGGAGTTTATATCGAGAGGCGGGGACGTTAGAAACTTTGATGTCTGTAATTGGTCCGATTGAGATGAAAAAATGTGAAAATAGTGTCAAAAATTCCTCAAAAGTTTTTGTAAGTGACTATGGTACGACGAGTCGCACAGTAAGGTGTACTTGGTTCCACTGTAAGATCATTTAAAGTGCTTATAACCCCTGGAACTTCCAGTTTACAGTAGAATATTTGAGTCATAAATAACATTTTTTTGAAGGAATTAGGCCGAAAAAATAATTTGTGATTTTTTTATAAGCGTTCAAAAGTTGGTGATGGGGAGAAAATTCCGCGCACCCCGGGGAGACTGGCACTACATTGCTGTGACGTAGCTTAAGGAGCCCTTCTTGCTTCTTGCTGACTTCGCGCCTGTATTTCAACATTGTTCTAGTAATAGTTTTGTCAACGAAAGTGACTCAAAACAACTAAAACCAACTAAGACCAACTCAATACAAAGTCAAATGGTAGTTCGGTTCAGAAAATAGTCAAAACGACTCTGCATATGATTTATTTTCTGGATTTTTTGACATTAAATCGAACCGCTCAACAGCAGAACAGCGACCGAGCATCGATAATGTAGATGGCTATGTTTAACCGTGCCATACGCCTTGAGAAATAAAATATTGTCTATTCCTATTTGAAAGTCGATAACATTTGAACATTGATGTGAAATTGTATGTGTAGTAAATGTCACGTCTGAATCGAAAGGAACGTGAATTACTAATAACAATACCACTCGTATCGCACAACAAGCTTATAAATCATTGTTTATTACTACGTCTAAATCTATCTTGTAAGTTGCTATTCTTACCATGAAAGATGATAAATAAATGCAATTAAACAATTAGGTTCACTTTATTTTTTATTATTAGCATTCAGGTAAGTAAAGCTAAATTATTTTCAAAATTATCATTCAGTAAGTACTGCAGAATGGCGATTTACCGCTACAAAAGTAATGTCAACGCCGTTTATTACAACACAATGCAATTCTCTAAATCATAATAGCCGTTAGTAAATGTATATTATATCAGTTATTCTTGTGATAAAGATAAGTAATAAAAGTATTTCATGATCAGTAAACAGAGCATCACTTACAGAGAAATGATAGCCTAAACTTGTGCACTTGAGTGTCTAAAGTCTGTTCTTGTCGTTGCGTTGAATACCGGTAAATTCATCTTCGTTCTCGGCTATGAGACTTTCATCCTGCATTTCCAAGAGAATGTATAATATCTCTGTCTGCTCTTTCCCGTGATAAATATATCGGATATATGCATAAATGTTAAGCTAACGTCAAATGTGATTGCGACTATGGGAGGTTTTTCGTGACATATTTTGGTGGCGTGTTCACACGTACAAGCTGGCCGTCAAAGTTTTTATGAAACCGGCTATTGACACTGGCTGAAAGTGTAAAAAATTATTTAGTCTTTTTCGTATCAAGTAAAAATTTGAACATCAAGATAGCAAGTTGTAGGTATTTCTCAATTATAATACTCTGTTTTTACACTGTTTTTGAGTCTGTCACGAAGACTACATGCACAAGTCCTTTTTGTCACGTTCGACATATTGAAATTCAGTCGTACCCATCGTTCAATGTACACGACACATTCGTGTAAATTCGAAAACATTTACTTCACTTTATACACAAAATTAACTTTTGAATTTGACTTATATGTATATACCTAACTGCTTTGGATTACCGGCGAAAATCCGATGGCTTTTTGTTATGATTCGTGAAGATTTTTCTCCATTTCTAGCCTGCTAGCCGGTATCTGCTCGTATATATTGTTTTCTTTCTTGTTCCGTAAGTAGCGTAAAATGACTTAATTCTCTTGATGTCATAAATTTATGCTTTTGATTTTTCAGAATCCCAACATCGTTTTAAGCAATTTTTTACTTCAAAACCTGATAAAGTTGTTCGTATCGATGCCAGTTTGACGACCCGGTTCGAGCAAAGGCAAGTGTGCGATGATGGTGGTCTTTTCGTAGGCTTTAATTTCGACACAGTTGGGAATACAACGAGTACTATTTTCACATTTTTCTTTAACCTTGTGTACGATCATAAACCAAGAATATCGACTGCATTTGTAGGAAGGTCGTCTTAGCTTTTTCTATAGTGATACTGCATTGCGAAACCTGAAGTCGGTCCACCGGTATCGTCTTTTGTTTCCTTCTGAACAATTCATCGGAAATGAAATACCCAATTCCTAGTTCCTTGATACTTCAGAGCATCCGTACACTACGAATTTATCCGGCATTTTGCAGAATTATAGAATATCAAAGCTTGACAAAAATATAGAACCACCACAAAGCACACACAAGATTTCAAGGGTCAACTCACTTAAGCTACGTCACGAAAAGTTGGAACTAGTTTTTTGATGGACGCGGCTTTTTTTACACAGGAAGCCCAAACAACGCTTTTTCGCAAACTTTAAAGCGCTATAAAAAAATCACAATATATTTTTTCGGCCTAATTCTTTCAAAAATATGTTATTTATGTTTCAAATATTATACTGTAAATTGGAAATTCTAGGGGTTATAAGCACTTTAAACTATTAGCTACAAAAGTATATATGATATCAATTATTTGTGTCACTGTAAGTTATGAATCTTTTTTATCTTTTGCAGGAAAGAAGTGCTTTGCTGAAGAAATGGTACAATCTTATTATGCAGAATCAAGAAGAACTTGCTAAACTAATGACGACAGAACAGGTAGATCTTGATTTTCAACATCATTATCATGTCCATTTTACACCACATTTCCACCAAATGTGGGTTAGATGCTGCAATAGTAGCCTTGCAGACTCCTCCCGGTCACCAGCAGCTGCATCTGTGACATATAATTTGTAACAGAACAATGAATTATCCATGTTAATTCGACACATCTTCCATTTTTTGTTCTTTCTAGGGTAAGCCACTACCAGAAGCCATGGGAGAGGTTGGATATTGTGCATCTTTTGCTGACTGGTTTGCTGCAGAAGCACAGCGAGTGTATGGCAGCATTATACCTACTAACTTACATGGACGAAGACTTCTGGTGATGAGACAACCAGTTGGAGTAGCCGCACTTTGGACACCGGTAACTTGAATTTCAAACTACCTTATTCATACTAATTTTTGCAGAAATCGGAATAGGCATATTTAGTGGTCATAAATTTTCGTGTTTTTGCCAGAAAAATAAAATGAAGGGCATTAAAAGTTTTTTTTTTTTTGCGTAAACATTTTTTCACTGGTCTTTGATTTAAAAAATCGTGAAAATCGCAAAAGACTTGTGAAAATTAGTACGAACAGGGTAGTTCTATTTCTGTTATTTGTTCCTTAAAGGCCCTCTTGCATCCAAGGTGCATTGCAGCCGTTTGTTTATGTTTTGAAAATATCTATTGTTAAAAGTCGCTCTCTAATTGGTTAGAAAACCGATCCCGCAATGCGGGCTACTCACGGGTTTTTCCCGTTGTTTGATTCAAGTTCGAAGACTTCGAAGTGTTTGTCGTTTCGTGTACTAAAAAATGATATTATGTATGGAATCCGAAACGTTAATGTCCATGGATATTACTGCAGAAGGTCAGGATGACGACGTGAATGTATACGGTTCAAAAAATGATTACATAAACATCAATACATTCAAGAATATACTGTTTCATTTTGATGGCTTTCTCGAGTGTTGTTTAAAAAACCATATCACTATAACAAACATATTTCGGATTATAACAGCAGTTGAGTCTTCATTGTATCAACGTTGAGACGATGCAGTAGGACTTCCACAAATACACTATCGGCGTTTCTTTCGAAGCCAAGTGCGATTTTTTATCTCCCTGAATAGGTCGAACATAGAGCTTCTGATCCTTTATAGACTGTAAGACATTTAGGTCGCCCGGGAAGACGACGGACCTTCCACGACGTCGGGTCGACATTTACATCAAATATAAGTATAAAAAAGGCCGGAACGACTGAAATATTATCCCAGAAAGCTTTATTAGATATTAACTTATATATATTTTTTTAAAAATATGAAAATTAACTTTTATAACGAACGATGGAAACAGATATAATTGGATATTACTTTTCTTCTTAAATATTGCTATTTTCCGTATGTGACAAAATCATCGAAGCGCGCAATGCATCTTGGATGCACCTGGGGCTTTAAATTTGTTGATTCATTTATTCAATCTTTTGTTTGTTCATTTTTCTTATGGTCGAAAATTTCAATTTTTTGACTGATTGAAATTGTTGAATTTCTTATCTATCTTTATTGGTTAACACTCTAGGATTAATCAGTTAACAAACAGACCATCAATCAGATAGTTTTAGGGATGTTTTGAAAAATATTGAAAATTGATCAAAACTGACATTTCCCCCCCCCCCCTTACTACCACCATTCATTCATTCATTCACTTGTTGGTTCATTCATTCATTCATTTGTTGGTTCATTTGTCATTTGTCTAGTGGAATTTCCCTCTCGGTATGATAACTAGGAAGGCAGCAGCAGCACTTGCAGCAGGATGTACTGTCATCATCAAACCATCAGAAGAAACTCCATACTCAGCCTTAGCTTTACAACAGGTATGGGTTTCCTGTGGAATGCTATTGTTTGATAGGACAAGGAATAACAGAATAGTCCCCTTAATAGTTCACTGTGCTATCTTGTAAGATTGCACCTGATCTTTCCTTGGATATTCTCTTAGTTATGGTCCTGATATGTGCATACACCTAATTCAAAAAAAGATGAAGGGCCGAATGGTGAATGGGGGGATTGGTGAATGCACGAGACATCCATTTGAGGTTGTCGTTGAACTGTGGAGGCATTGTTCGGGTAATTTAGAAAGGAATAAGAAGAAATCGTTGAATCCAAGACTGTAAGTGATGATGATAAATTGTGATCATCTGGGTGTGTGTAGTCTTTAAAAGAAAGACAATTGGTGTCTCATGTTTTTGTCTTAATTCTTTCAGCTTGCAGAAGAAGCAGGTTTTCCTCCAGGTGTCATCAACACTCTTCCTTGTTCCCGTGATCATGTCAACCTTGTAACTGATGTTGTCCTTAAGAGTGATTTGGTGACAAAGATGTCATTTACAGGGTCTACAGCAACTGGAAAGGTAGCATATTTATGGCAATGAAAACAATGTAGAGCGAAAACACTAAAACCATATTTTTAATGAAAACAATATATTGAATAAAAACATTTGAATTAATTAAACAATGATTTACTTGAATGAACAAGTAAAACAATGTCTTAAAATTATGTAATTTAACATAGTGATTCCAACAGTGTTCTTCTGTTGTAACATCATCATCATCATCATCATCATCATCATCATCATCAGCAGCAGCAGCAGCAGCATCATCATCATCATCATCATCATCAAATTTGTCCTGAAGAGTTCAATGTCATTATCTCCTGGGTGTCTAATTGTTTGTTTTCATAGATCCTCATGTCCAAAAGTATCGATACTGTCAAGAAAATGTCTCTGGAGCTTGGTGGGAATGCTGCATTTATTGTATTCAAATCTGCTGATTTGGACAAAGCTGTACAAGGTGCAATGGCTAGTAAATATAGGAACACTGCACAGGTAAATGTCAGAGAATCTTAATTGAGGTTGAGTATTTTTATTTACAATATTATTATTGTAATGTTTAAACCTCAATATATGTGATTAGTATAAATACAAAGGTAATTATACAAAATCGCGCGCTCTGATTGGTTTGCTATCTCGGATTATCAGCCGATAATCACCTTTTCAGACAAAATGGCTGCCAGTAGTTGTTTTGTCACTGTTAGCGAAGATGAAATTGAAAACTTTAAAGAAAATGCTGTCCCAAAATCGACAAAATAAGCTACTAAGTTTGGTGTCAAGCTATTTAAAGGTATCATAGTAAATTTTCACGTTGTTTTATTGTCATTATATGCGAGACAAAGTGTACAACTTTTACGCGTAACGGTTGCGCTTTTAAAAAATAAAATATTTTCACTTTCAATGCTGTTTCCTTTTTTCTTTTTTGAAATAATCACCTTTGTATTTATACTAAAACGATTATTCACCTCAGGCGAATTGATTATCGGTGAATATTTACCTCGCAGCTCGAAGACTCACCGCTCGGTAAATATTCATTGATAATCACTTCGCCTTCGGCGAATAATTGTTAAATATTCTGAAATTGCAGTCAGGATTCATTTTTATTAATTTTTTACGTTTTGTCTCTGACTTGAAAACTTGGAAGTATCAGACGTTTATCACAAACCATAACTGCCATCACTAATGAAGGTCCGTGATGATAGACCGAAACACCTGATACTTCCAAGTTTTCAAGTCAGAGACAAAACGTAAAAAATTAATAATATGTGAATATCGTCACTTGTATTTTCTTTGCATACACACTCGCCTCAAGGCTCATATGCATACTAGAAAATACAAGTGACTTGTGGGATATTAATATTAATATGTTTGCAGGTTTGCATTTGCTCCAACCGTATTCTTGTTCAAGATGAAATCTATGATGAATTTTCCAAGCGCTTGGCTGAGAGGGTTGACCAGGATTTGAAGGTTGGCAATGGAATGGAACAAGGTATTACCCAGGGACCTCTTATTAATGAGAAGGCTGTAGAAAAGGTATAAATGGAAGGTTTATCATCACTATCATCCTGATCATCATCATCTTGATCATCAACATGATTGTTATCCTAATCATTATGAGTCGTAATAATAATCATCATTACCACCATCATTACAATTATTATATCTGCTCATGATTGTAATCTGCAGTACCACTGTTTCCAAATATCATCATCATCATAACCATCATCATCATCATAACCATCATCATTATCATTGTTACATGTTATATTATTATCATCATCATCATAACCATCATCATTATCATTGTTACATATGTTATATTATTATCACCATCATCATCATCATAATAATAATAATATTTAATTCTTGAAAATACGCATTTAAAAATCTCAATGCTTTTACAATATAAAAATATATAACCATCATCATTATCATTGTAAGTACATATGTTATATTATCATCATCATCAATGATTTAGTATTGTGTTGTTAAAGTTTGTCTTAGAATAATTTCTTAAACTTCTTTCAGGTTGAAAGCCATGTGGCAGATGCCATTGCAAAAGGTGCCACTCTACTTCGTGGTGGTCATCGTCATGCTCTTGGACAGACTTACTTTGAGCCAACTGTTCTTACGAATGTTAACTCTGACATGTTGGTTTGTAAAGAGGAGACCTTTGGTCCTGTTGCACCTTTGATCAGGTAGCTAGTTTTATGTTACAAGAATGCTTGTGGAAAGTGAAAATGGCAAGAAAACGTTTTCAGTTGTGTTACTGTTTTAAAGAAAGATGTTCAAAGAAAATCATGCACTGTGTAAATGTATTGCTTGGATGCAGAGTACTGTGTAATATATGACGTACATTTTTGTTTATTGTCTCATGTAGATTCAAGACAGAAGAAGAAGCTATTGCTATAGCCAACTCAACAACAAGTGGACTTGCTGGTAAGGCTTCAGTCAATAACTAACATAGAATACTCATTAATTATTCGTGAGGGCAACAACCAATTCCAGAAACATATTTGCACCATGTACCACACTTTGAAACTCAAATAAAAAGGGCTGCACAGGACTTTGAATGAAAAACCTAACAATGCATGGAATAATGAATGAGTATTTAATGTAGTTTTCAACATCCTTGTTAAAAATTCAAATGCTGAGGCTGAACCTTTTTGAAATCCCCATATAAAACAGTGAGTTAATGTATCATTATATATTCGGATGGTAAGGAATGAATGAATAAATAAATAAATGAGCAAAGTAACAATGATTATAAAGTAGTTGACCAAGACATTAATTTAATTTTTCATTTATTTTTAATTAATTTGATATTTCCAGGATACTTTTATTCACAAGACCATGGTCAAATCTGGAGAGTAGCTGAAGCCATAGAAGCTGGTTTAGTTGGAGTGAATGAAGGTCTTATCTCAAATGAGATCATTCCTTTTGGAGGCTGGAAACAATCTGGTCTTGGTAGCGAAGGTGGTATGCATGGAATTGATGAATACCTGGAACTGAAGTATGTCTGCATGGGAGGAATACAGGAATAAAAGACAATATTGATCATACCAATCACAGGCAGCCCAACTACTCGATCTGAGGATTTTTTTAAAGCACTTAAAATATATTTTACCCCACACCTCGCGCGCCATATTTATATTGAACAAAAGTTTTTTGTTATTCTTTGAGCGCGCGGGCAGGCTTCCTGTGGTGTATTTGTTTGAATACGCACCGATGGGATTCCTGTGGCTTTTTGTCAAAGTCACGCGGTGTCGAAGAGGGTAGGATTTGGACAAAATACAACTCTCTCAACTTTCTTAGATTTCTGTCGTGAGTGAGAAAGTCGCCTGCAATCAAACCAATCAACACAGGAAGCCCAACCGTGCGCTCAAACAAAAACAATCCATTTTTTAATCAGATCTTTCAGCTTGGCGCACGTTAAAAAATATTTAATTTGCTTTGAAAAATTCCTCAGACTAGTTGGGATGCCTGTGTACCAATCAGTAAAAAATGATTGAAAGGCAGGGAAACAATAAAATTGTAGTTGTCATAATTTTTTTTGTATCAGAAAAATGTACTTCACTAGTTTACAAATAATGATTATGAATGATGTATGCTCAGAGATGAATGTGAAATAATTAGAAATACTACAATAATTAGATATATCCATTTGGTTCATGTAAACTTTTCTAGGGAAACTTTGACTTGAATAAATGTTTATTTGTATATTGTTGGATGTATTATATATAGATGATATTACATGGGCGTGCAAAGATTGATATCTCACAAGTGAGGGCTGCGAACAAGTGAGATATCATTTGATTAGAGAAGATAAAATCTGTTTCTCCAAGCGCCCATGTAAATGTTCTGTTTATTATATAAACTCATGACAAATGAAATAGCAAATGTTTTATCAAGATATACATCAAAAATTCTTAAAAATCTAGAAAATGCACAGAGTATCCATGGTAACGTGTTATTTCACATGTGAAATAATGTGAAGATATCACTTTTTCATGCAGGAGATCACCTGATATTTCACTGAAGTTTATATAATAAAGTATATTATCTGAATGTTATTGGTAAATTATTGTATGTAAACGATAGAAGAAATTAAAAAAAAATCATTCAACAAAAACATTGACAAAAGATAATGAAACGATTGAATAAATGAATAGAATGTTATCAGTGAATCCTGGTGGGCTTCCTGTGGATTATGGTCACTCCTCCAAGTACGCCCACAAAATGACTTACCGGGAGGGGTGATAGTGAAAAAAGATATTGTAATTTCAAAAAGAACTCTGTAAGTAAAGATATAAAATATTGATATGCCGGAAAAAAAAAAGGCATAAATTCAGCGTTAAGTTTTAATAAATGTATAATCTTTATCATTTTTAACGAATTTTTATCGTTCAAATATTTTTTCAATTTCCCCCTCTCCCTGTGAGTATTTTGAAGCTTCGGCGCGCTGAATTTGGAATTTAGCACGTGTCACTTTTAGTGTTATATCACTTTCAAGATGGCGTCTTTGAAGGATATGTGTGGCGGTTTGCCTGTAGATCCCTTGCCTGAACCAAGGCAAAGAGATAATTCTGTATCTCATGCACCAGTGAGAGCTACGAGACTAACCGAACAAGAAGAAAGAGTGAGTTAACTTTTGATTATTAGCGAATTTAGTATCTCTTTTTGCGAACCTGCAATCCACTGGAAACATGACAAACGCCTAAAAACACAAACTTTATTTCATCCAGATCAAATTCAAGTTTAAAGCTAAACTATTTAAGAATGCATAAAAGTATTATTTACACATTGTTGAAGCTTTGTTGTTTTGCATTATTGGAAAGTTTGTTTTCCTTTTGGAGTAATTCCCCGCGCAATAACAACAACAATCATTTTAACAGTAAAGGCCCGAGCAAACGCACGCAACATTGTTGCGATACGGTTTGTTGAACACGAGAACAAAAGAAATGTTGGATGAGTTTCATCAAACATCATCCAACAGGGTGTTTAAACGGGCCCAACATGTTGGAGCAACCATGTTGGTCCAACAATGTTGCGTGCGTTTGCACGGGCCTTAACAGTGAATTCATTTGTCAGAGTACGTTTTAAAGCATGTGCATGAACTTTGTACAATGATAATTTATTTTTAATTGTTGACTTGAACGTTATATGACATGTTCTTTTTGTAATTATGTACTTTAATTTGTTTTCGTGATCTGTGTTACTTTGAAAACATTTCTTGTTGTGTCCCATGTGTGTGATGCAAGTAATGGACAATTTGTTTTACATGTATAGCTTGCATTGCAAAATGCTTTGCGTTATTTCCCTCCTGAAACTCATGAAACACTGGCACCAGAGTTTGCAGAGGAGCTGCGAGAACATGGTCATATTTACATGTATCGATTCAGGCCTGACTTGGATATGAGGTAATGGTTATTATTGGTAAAAATGAACTTGTACTTTTGCCCTTCTGACATTGGGCTTGGTTAATACAATATCTTGCTTGTCAACGGCTTAAAATGCCTATAAACCCTGGCTGTTTTCTATTTTTATTAAAAGTACTGGTCCTAAATAACAATTTCCCAGAAGAATAAAGTACTGCGATAAAAACTGTGCATTTTATAGCGGTTTGAATATGTGTTATTTGGGCTTCCTGTGTAAAAAAATCGGAGTTTATTGATATGAGCTGGTGACAATATCGATGACGTAGTGTCCAGGATAGCGTCTTGCAAATTTCAATAGTTTCTATCCCGGACACTACGTCATCGACATTGTCACCAGCTCATATCAATAAACTCCAATTTTGTTACACAGGAAGCCAAACAACACTTTTTGGGCATATTCAAACCACTATAAAATGCACAGTTTTTATCGTAGTATTTTATTCTTCTGGAAAATTGTTATTTAGGACCTGTACTTTTAATAGAAATAGCAAACAGCTAGGGTTTATAGGCACTTTAAATATTGATAACTTACTTTGAAATTTCAATAACTTAAAATAACATAACAAGTAACATAAATATTCATTAAATAGCCTGCATGGCCGGCTCTTGGGGAAGAGGAGGGGAGGGGAGGGGTGGGGGGTGGAAGGAAAGGGAAAGGAGAGCCTGCTAGCAAACCCCACTTTTTCGTGTACCCGCCTACTTCAAGACACTTCAAAACATCAAATTATTCAGCCAATCAGAGCATACAACAGAGCTTACAGGAAGTGATCTGGAAGTTGTCACTTTTACGTGTCGAGCGTTGAGTTTGTAAACAACTTCATATTATCAAATCTTTTATTATTTTAATACCTATATCATTTGAAATAAAACTATGTTATACAATGCCTCAAACCCTGCAGTTTACGTTGTTTAGAAACTATCTGAACTCATTCTATCGCATTTCACAAAGCTTTTGCGGCAACCAAAACAACAGCTCAATTTTCTTCTTGATCTTTGACCTTTGAAAAAGCTTGAAATACTTTTAAAATAAAAATATATACGACTTTCATTACCATGACCGTAGTGGGAAACAAAGCCAAAACATCTTTACCTTCGAGTAAATCGTCAGCAGATTTTTTTTGTCGTATGTTTTCAAGTCTCCGAAGAAGTCTTAGTTGAACAAGCACGCGAAGACGCTAAGTTAGTAACATTGCGTCGAATTACAAATACTATGATTGACAGGGTCATGCTTCATTTTGACCAATAGGAGCGTGCGGCCTCTGGCGGCCGCAGGTACACGAAAAAGTGGGGTTTGCTAGCAGGCTCTCCTTTCCCTTTCCTTCCTCCTCCACCCCCTCCCCTCCCCTCCTCGTCCCCAATTACCCAAGAGCCGGCCACGCAGGCTATTCATTAAATAATTGTGTGTACTAAATGAATAGACTGAGAAAAATATGTTTTACAAGTATAATTTCATTAAAGTTATGGGTTTAACTGTGTAGTTATGCGACTTATGTTGAAATTATTTGTTTGATACAGGGCATACCCTATAGATGAATATCCAGCAAAGACTCGACAAGCAGCTGCAATAATGCATATGATAATGAATAACTTAGATCCACGAGTAGCCCAGGTCAGTGTTGTATAAGAAATATTGACACCTTTTCAAAAATCATTGTTGCAGCTGAAGCTACAGTCCACACTCTGAAGCATGCAACACGTTTTGAAATAGGGATTTATTGAAGATACACTGGTGCTAGAGTCTCCTTCATGCTTGTATTCACTTTTACCTTGGTTTGTTCTATTTGCAGTTTTCAGGGGAGACTCTGGTACCCGTGGTTAGCATGTATAATAACTTTGATTAGTTTGTTTATAGTTTCCTCATGAATTGGTTACATATGGAGGCAATGGACAGGTGTTCAGTAACTGGGCTCAGGTAATAAATAAATATAATATATAATTATGATTTTGGTGATGATGTTGATGCTGGTGGTGATGGTGATGGTGATAATAATGATGGTTGTGGTGGTGGTGGTGACAATGATTATAAAGATTACCGGTATGGTGATGGAAAAATGATGGTGGTAATAATGATGGTTGTGATGGTGCTGGTGATAATGATTAAGATTATGGTGATAGTGATGATAATAGTGATGATGATAATGATGCATACTGACGATGATGGTGATGATATTAATGATTATGATTGTTAATGGAAAAATGATGATGATGATGATTAAGGTGATAATATCAGTAATGACAATGATGAAGATAATGATAATGGTAAATGTTTTAGTAACAATAATTATTTTTCTCACTGAAGTCCTTCTCAACTAATCTAATTTACCCATAGTTCTGGATTGTCATGAATTACCTGTCTGAGATGACAGATGAGCAAACACTGGTGATGAATTCAGGACATCCACTTGGTCTATTTCCTAGTCTTCCCAGTTCTCCAAGAGCAGTTGTAACTAATGGAATGGTAAGGTGATATCATAGAAAGAGTGCTTGTTTACTCCTCACACACATATCAGAAAGTCATCCATTGATTGATTGATTGATGGATGGATGGATGGATGGATGGCTAGATGGAACCTTGATAGATTGACTGGTTGATTGATTGATTGATTGATTGATTGATTGATGAATTGATTGATTGATGGGTGGATGGATGGTTAGATGATTGATTGATTGATTGATGAATTGATTGATTGATGGATGGATGGATGGCTAGATGGAACCTTGATAGATTGACTGGTTGATTGATTGATTGATGAATTGATTGATTGATTGATGGATGGATAGATGATTGATTGATTGATTGATTAATGGATTGACGAATTGATTGATGGATGGATGGATAGATGGAACCTTAATAGATTGACTGGTCGATTGATTGATTGATTGATGGACAAATTGATTGATGGATGGATGGATGGATAGATGGAACCTTAATAGATTGACTGGTCGATTGATTGATTGATTGATTGATGGACAAATTGATTGATTGATTGATGGATGGATGGATAGATGGAACCTTAATAGATTGACTGGTCGATTGATTGATTGATTGATTGATTGATTGACAAATTGATTGATGGATGGGTGGATGGATAGATGATTGACGGATTCATCCATTCAACAATACATTATTTGACTCATTTGTTTTCTGGTTGAATTGCTCATCCTTTCATTTATTCATTCCTTTATATATTCATTGATACATTCATTCATTCATTTATCCAATCATTCATTTATCCATTTATCCAATCATTCATTCATTTATTTATCCAATCATTCATTTATCCAATCATTCATTTATCCAATCATTCATTCATTTATTCATTCAATCATTCATTTATTCATTTATCCAATCATTCATTTATTCATTTATCCAATCATTCATTCATTTATTCATTCAATCATTCATTTATCCATTTATCCAATCATTCATTTATTCATTTATCCAATCATTCATTTATTCATTTATCCAATCATTCATTTATTCATTTATACAATCATTCATTTATTCATTTATACAATCATTCATTTATTCATTTATCCAATCATTCATTTATTCATTTATCCAATCATTCATTTATTCATTTATCCAATCATTCATTCATTGATTTATCCAATCATTCATTTATTCATTTATCCAATCATTCATTTATCCATTTATCCAATCATTCATTTATTCATTTATCCAATCATTCATTTATTGATTTATCCAATCATTCATTCATTGATTTATCCAATCATTCATTTATTCATTTATCCAATCATTCATTTATTCATTTATCCAATCATTCATTCATTGATTTATCCAATCATTCATTCATTGATTTATCCAATCATTCATTTATTCATTTATCCAATCATTCATTTATCCATTTATCCAATCATTCATTTATTCATTTATCCAATCATTCATTTATTCATTCATCCAATCATTCATTTATCTATTTATCCAATCATTCATTTAATCATTCCTTTAAATTCATTGATACATCCATTCATTTATCTATTTGTCCAATCATTCATTCATTTTTTTCATTCCTATTTATCCACTTCATAGATGATCCCCAACTATTCTACCCCAGAACAGTATGATAGACTGTTTGCTCTAGGAGTTACAATGTATGGACAGATGACAGCCGGTAGTTATTGCTATATTGGACCACAAGGCATTGTACATGGCACAACGGTAAAACATTTTAATAATACTAATTACTGGGATCCCTGTGGTACCTGATTATACAGGGAGCCCATGCAATTGATATTGAAAATTAACTTCAATTAGACTAGTACAAGACAACGTACATGTCACAATGGTAAAACATTGTTATAATAATTATTACTGGGATCCCTGTAGAACTTGATTACACAGGAAGCCCATGTGATTGACTATAATACAAATTGCTGGAATACCTGTGGTAGCTGATCACACAGGGAACCCAAAATATTAGACCTCAAAAATATTGAACTCAACAAAACTAGAACATAGGGAGCCCAGATATCATGCTTAGCAATAACTTACTTTATCCATATTTGAGAAATCTTATTTTGTTTTAGATTGTAGTAATGAACGCTGGAAGAAAATATTTAAATGTTAACAATCTAGAAGGGAAGGTAGGTCATATTGAATACAAGGATATGTTAAGTAATATATCAAACACGAGAAAGAGTGTTTCATCAGGTTTTCAAACACCGAACAATGGGTTGAAAAAACGAGGGGCGCAGCCAAGTTTCTTTTGGCCCATTTTGAGGTGTTTGAAAACCTGATGAATCACTCTTTCGAGTGTTGGATATTACTTCAAAGCGAAGTTGGCTTAATTTTATGCAAGTGTTTCATCAGCTTTCAAACTCCTTCAAACTAGTGAATTTTGTCTTTGTTTTCTCTTCATTAATTATTCATGAGTTTTAGAATTATGTTAAAAGCACAAATGTTTACCAATAACAGTATAAATTTATCCATTACAGCTACTGCTACAGTTGTCTTTTGTACTTTGTACTAACTTTTGTTATAATTATCTAGCTAGTATAGTTAGTTTTTATAATTTAATTGCTTGGTTTACCATGGAGATCATATTATAATTCATAACTGCGTGGTACAAATTATCTATTAGAATGTAGACATATATTGGTCTGATCCACAGTGATGAAAGTGTGTATGATGACGATCATATTTATTAGAATTACATTGTTTTTAATGCTGTTTTTATCTGTCTTGGCTTTGGTGTTAGTTATTGAGGTCCATTATTCTCTACCTACTTGCAATGTAAAGGCCCGAGCAAACGGTTTCAACATCTGTTTGATTTTGTTGAATGGCATGTTTAAACTCTTTCAACATCGATTCAACATGTTTCGACAATGTTGAAAGAGTTTAAAAGCATTTAAACATTACCATTCAGCAAAATCGAACGGATGTTGAAGCAAATGTTGAAACCGTTTGCCCGGGCCTTAATATGTTTGTTTTTTGTAGGTGTTTTTAACATCAGGTCTTGGTGGAATGAGTGGTGCACAACCAAAGGCTGCAGTCATCTCAGGATGCATTGGTGTTATTGCTGAGGTTGATGAATCAGCTCTGAAGAAGAGATATGACCAAGGGTAAGATTGGTGCTGATGATAATGATGATAATGATAAAAAATGATGATGTTGATGATATGATGGTGGTGTTGATAGGTAATATAATGAAATTTGTAACACCGTAAAAAATGTTGACTTAACTTTACTGACATTTCGAGCTTTAGCCCTTCGTCGGAGTAAAAGGATGACGATGGTGTTGATGATGATAATAATAATAAATGATGCTGTTGATGATATAATGATGGTGTTGATGATCATTATTATGTCCATGGTGATGGCAATGATGATGATGATAAATGATGCTGCTGATGATATGATGATGGTGTTGATCATTATTATGTTCATGGTGATGGCAATGATAATGATGATGATGATAAATGATGCTGTTGATGATATGATGATGGTGTTGATTATCATTATTATGTTCATGGTGATAGTAATGGTAATGATAATGATGGTGTTGATAATAATGATGATGATGATATTGATGGTGCTAATAATAATGTTAATGGTGATGATAATGAGAGTGCAGTGATAATGATAATTACAATGACATGTAACTTCAAGATGATAATGTTGATGGATGATGTTGTTAATACTGCTAAGGATAATTATAATGGTGATTTGTGATTATGATGATAATCATAATGAAATAATCTTGATGATTAATATTATGTTCTATTCCATCTTTTTAACAATCTGTTGACAATCTCAATAGGTGGCTAATGGAATACACGGCAGACCTTGATTCCTTGGTTAATCGCATCAGGAAAGCACGCCAAGAGAAGAAACCAGTCAGCATTGGATATCTAGGGAACATAGTAGATGTATGGTAAGACAATGACACTGCACTAGGCATCTCAAATATTGACTGTTGATTTACTATTTAGGGAACATAGTAGATGTATGGTAAGACACACACTAGACATCTCAAATATTGACTGTAGATTTACTATTTAGGGAATAATTATAGTAGATGTATGGTAAGACACACACTAGACATCTCAAAAGATTTACTATGGATTTACTAGTTAGGGAACATAATAGATGTATGGTAAGACACACACTAGACATCTCAAAAGATTTACTATGGATTTACTAGTTAGGGAACATAGTAGATGTATGGTAAGACACACACTAGACATCTCAAAAGATTTACTATTGATTTACTAGTTAGGGAACATAGTAGATGTATGGTAAGACACACACTAGACATCTCAAATATTGACTGTATTGTAGGTACTACATTTAACTATGAGATTAATTCAGATCTTTTATGTATTGATAAAGGGAGAAGCTTGCAGATGAATATGACAGAACAGGAGATATGTTAGTTGACTTTGGTTCAGATCAGACATCACTACACAACCCTTACAATGGTGGATACTATCCAGTACAGGTACAGTGAATATGATGGTGATGACCATGCTAATGGAGGTTGTGATGATGATGGTGGTGATGATGATGATAAAGGAGGTGGTGATGATGATGATGATGGTGATGATTATGGTGATGATGATGATGATGACCATGGTAATGGAGGTGGTGGTGACGATGATGGTGGTGATGATGATGATGACTAGATACTGATGATAATGATAATTAGTGATATTAATGACTGTGTAGTGCATATTGATCAATTATCACAATTACTATAATAACATGTTCAACCTAATTTGTTTCAGGTTTCATTTGATGAAGCCAATGAAATCATGAAGCATGACCCTGCTAGATTCAAAGCTCTGGTCCAGGAAAGGTGCAGTGTATTTCATAAAAGTATAAGATTTTTATTGTGATATTCATTAGTATATTATTTCCATAGTCACTGACTTTGACTTGACTTTGACTTACGAGTTATATATATTTTGTTTTACAGTCTTTGTCGTCAAATTGCTGCCATCAACAAGCTGACTAGTCGTGGCTTGTTCTTCTGGGATTATGGAAATGCTTTTCTTCTAGAGGCAAGTCGAGCCGGTGAGTGTAACTAACACTGACCTTCTTAAATTGCTAGCAACAGGTGCCCCTCTTTCTCCTTTGGGCTTAGGAGAGGGTCCCCTATACCTTTTGCATGATTCGTGATTGGCCTATTAATTTTTGTGTGAAACGTGATTGGAGCATTTTTTTATCCGTGGTTCGTGATTCAAACTGTATGCATCCACATGAATCCATCTTTTCCTTTATGCGTTATTGGTGAACGGAAACAATAACAATTTTAATGTGATACGTGATTACGTCGATTTCTGCGTGAATGTGAAAAGAATTTCAGTATTTTGCGTGATTCGTGAAATGACCAATTTATTTTAGGTGAATGCATTTTGTGAGGTGGTATAGGGGACCTTCTTAGTCCTACTGGTCATGTCGGAGATGATAGAGTGCAGTGATGAGTATTTATTTGTGATTATTGTTCATGCTATTTAGGTGCATCAGTTATCAAGCCTGATTCTCTACCTGGCACCTTTATCTACCCTTCATATGTACAGGACATTATGGGGTAAGGAAGCGGTAATAAAGGAAAAATAAATCTCCTTGTGTTTTTTTTGACAAACATTTATGTCATACTTTACTTATTAACAAGTAGCTAAGACTCAACCAGTTTGTTGATGGTTTGTGCGTGCAGTCAGTCAGTCAGTCAGTCAGTCAGTCAGTCAGTCAGTCAGTCAGTCAGTCAGTCAGTCAGTCAGTCAGTCAGTCAGTCAGTCAGTCAGTCAGTCAGTCAGTCAGTCAGTCAGTCAGTCAGTCAGTCAGTCAGTCAGTCAGTCAGTCAGTCAGTCAGTCAGTCAGTCAGTCAGTCAGTCAGTCAGTCAGTCAGTCAGTCAGTCAGTCAGTCAGTCAGTCAGTCAGTCAATCAATTTCTCCTCGTTTTTCTTTGATAAATATTTAGGTCCTACTTTACTAAGTAGCTAAGAATCAACCAGTTTGTTGATGGTTCATGTGAAGCAGCCTTTCAAAATGTGTGATTGTTGATGAAGCTTAAAGTGTTTATACATAGGTCTTGTAATGATCTCCTTACAACTGTGAGAAAATTAGTTTTTTTAAGAATTAGGTTTTCCTTTCCGCAAAACCTCGAGACCTTAAACAATAGTCTATTTTTTTAGTACAGTGGTACCTCTATTAAGCGGTCACCCTCGGGACTTTCCAAAATGGCCATTTAATACAGGTTGGCCGCTGAATAGAGGTATAGAATAGGTATAGGAATAGATTTGGGACTTTTTATTGTGGCCGCCTAATAGAGGGTGACCACTTAATGGGTGACCGCTTAATAGAGGTACCACAGACTGTATTATCATGATAGTAATGTTAGACAAGTATTAATATGATGTTTTGTATTTTTCTGCAGGGATATATTTTCTTTGGGTTTTGGTCCATTCAGGTGAGTTACAATCCTACAAGAAAATGAATTAACAGAAGTGCAGCTGTCTTCAATTGAAACTGTCTTGTTTGTTTTAGATGGGTTTGTACATCAGGGCTTGCCGCTGACCTAGAAACTAGCGATAGAATTGCAAGAGAAGTTTTAGAAGATATCATTAGCAAGGGAGGTATGTTGAAGGCTCTGTGTGACTGTGTATAGTTGTTGTTCAAAGCCTGGTAGAGGGGGACATTGGGGGCTGGGGGTCCTCAACACTGCAACAATTTCAACAACACCACATCACAATATCTCTCACCAAACACTATGAACACCACAGCTTTAGAATTCACAGCACACTACAGCTCTAGTAGAAGCAAACACCGCACATCAAAGGAATTTACTTATTGACTTTTGGACACATTGCCCTGGTCACTTGTTTGCTGAACAAGTTCTGCATGACTCAGTAGATGATGAAGAGAGCTTTTAACATGTTTATATAATTATTAGTTTCAGAGGAGACAAAGCAACAATACCAAGACAATATAAGATGGATCAAGGAAGCACAGGAACATCACATGGTATATACTATTGTCTTATTGGCATCATGAAATACTGAATCTTTGAGTTACTTGACATGTTGTGCCTTTCCTTCTAGATATCCAATCATGCATCCTGTATACACCGTTTCTGAGAAACTCACCCGTGAAGTGAAAAGCCTTCAAGCTAGTAGCACAGGGGATTATGGGTTACCTATGTATACTTTATTAGAACGCAGGGATTTCATAGCCACATTGCTACACTTGTCAATATGTTATTGAGAAATGTCCATTTTGACTTATCCAACAACAAGAAAGGCGTTCCGAATGCACATTTAGTTTCTGAACTGATCCATGATCCTTTGCGCCACTAGCTTGTGTGCTTTTCACGGGTGACAAACTTTCTCGGAAAGGGTGTATATGGCAATAGGCATCATGAAAATAATACTGAATCTTCTATTTACTTGAAATGTTGTGCCTTACCTTGTAGATATCCAATCATGCATCCTGTATGCCAATAGGCATCATATGAAATACGAAATTCTCAATTTACTTTAAATGTTGCCTCGTAGGTTGTTGGTTCCCAAGCACGTATCCTGTATGCCGATAGGCGTGGTAGGACAGCTATTGCTTTAGCTTTCAATAAGGCCATTGCAGATAAACAGATAAGGGTAACAACCTGCACTTTATTATTATAACCATTTTCATTGTTGTATGACTTTAAAATAAAATAAGTGCTGTAGATGCCAATAACAATTTTACACACCAACCTAGATTAATAACAGCACATTAATTCATTATAATTATAATTAAATAAACATTTTCATTGAAGTACATGTATGACTTTAAGATACAATGATTGCTTTAAGAGATGCCAACAACAAGTAATCAAGCTTAATTTTACCCTCTGGTCTAGATTAAGTAAAAGAGATTTAGAGAACGTATTTAAAATAAAGACTAACACAAAAAAATCTGACATTTCGGAGTCAACTTGACTCCATTATCAAGGCTTTTTATGTAAAAGTTTGACAAGTCACTTAAATATGTTGTCAAACCTTTACATAATAAAGCCTTGATAATGGAGTCAAGATGACTCTGAAACGTCAGATTTTTGCATTGATCTAGATTAATAACATCATATTAATTTGTTATGTTCTTCTGAAGGATTGCATTGTTATCAGCCGTGATCACCATGACGTCAGTGGTACTGACAGTCCATTCCGTGAAACCTCTAATATATATGATGGTTCCAACCTTACTGCAGGTACGCGTGCATCTCAGTGAATAATTATTAATTATTAGAAATGACTATCATGGGAATAATTATGTTAATGATAATTATGGTGATGCTGTACACCGAAATATGATGGCCAATTTGAATAACAATTCTTCTTGACTGCCCAGCCTCACATACATGTAAAAAATCTATTATTTTTCAACGTGAACACAAGGCTAGACAGTCAAGAACAATAAGAGTACGCCATATTTCGATTTGATCTATCAGGATGATAAAAGTAGTGAAAATAAATTTGTGTCAACAACATATTAATTTGATAATAACATTGTTGTTGATGATGATGTAATGATCGGTAATGATGATGGTTATGGTATCAGTAATATTATAATGATGCTGATTGTAAAAATCAGATAACAATAAGTAATTAGTAATAATAATAATTTCTGTATTTTTCATTTCTTTTTTCTATAGACATGGCTGTACAGAATGTCATTGGTGATGCCTTCAGAGGTGCAACATGGGTGTCACTTCATAATGGTGGTGGTGTTGGATGGTATGTATGATATTACCATAGGTATAGAATGAAATTTGTAACACTTTACTGACGTATCATCATCATCATCATTTCCATTTTACGTTGCATTTCCACAAAATGTGGGTTGGACGCTGCAGTATAATAATACTATACTTGTATAACTATATTATATGATATATAATATAATATATAACTATTTTATAACTTATTATTATATAACTACATGTACTACACAATCATGTAACTTATGGAACTATCATTTGGCTTAGTAATATTTCTGTTCTGTTCTTAGGGGTGAAGTCATGAATGGTGGCTTTGGTCTTGTATTAGATGGTTCTTCAGTAAGTGGGATTTTTTTTACCATTTCTTCTACAGTTTCATCCACAATGTTTCAAGCTCTCTTTTACATAACATATATTTTTAATATGAGAAATATTTTCTTTATTGCAGGAAATGGCCAAGAGGGCTGAAATGATGCTATCATGGGATGTCTCTAATGGGGTAAGTAGGCTATGATGTTATCATCATTGTCATCATCAGCATCATGATATCATGTATACCCTGATTATCATGCACCATTGTGTCCGACATAATCTGCATCACCATCATCAACATGCTATGTATTGCCAATAATTATTCTTGTTACTGTCGAGTCATCATTGTTGATATCATCATCAAATCACCATTCACCATCACTACTATTGTCATTGTTAAGTCAAATAGTGATAAAAATCATTTCCCAGGTTGCCAGACGCTGTTGGACTGGCAATGAGAAGGCAGAGCATGCAATCTGCAGAGCAATGGAGGACAATCCTAAACTGAAAATAACAAAACCCAACCAAGTTAAGGACCCTTCTTTACTGAAACGTGCTTTCAAACCATGACACTTATTGGTAATATAGGGTTTGCAATGTTGGGATGATATCAATAGTTATTGGCAGGCGACGATCCAAAAGATGACAGGAGTAAAAGTGCTAGTTTTGTGTGGAAGATAACAATTAATTTTGTAAAAGGCTGGAAAGATGGTTTAGTATGCCACTATGTTGGGTCCCTTATAATATTATAATGAGATGGGTTAAAAAAAGGTATTTTTCATACACATCTAAGTCATACATTTAGAAAAATTAATAATTACATCATTTTTTATATTTAGAGATTATTTTAATCAACATAATCTAATATATTTTCAGAAACTTTCATATGGGAGCTTGTTCAACTTTTAAGTATATGAAATATTGAGGAAATGGTATTTTAGATGTTATTATAAGACTATATTGTAATTAAACTAAGTTATTGAAAATATTCATTTTATGTATTTGTGGGAATTGATAATGGTTCAGTGTTCAAGCTGTAAGATGGTTTGAAAAATACAATTTTTGTAAGTTATTAAATTCTTTGTGTTTATGTGAATAAATTGGTGTTTGAATAGATTGTACAAAATTTCATGTTTTCCATAATGTTTTTATTAATCATTCATATAAATATACAAATAGCAATTCTTGTCATTAGGAAAAATACCTCTTTGATTGACCAAATTATATTAATAGCAATTATAAGACAATAATCAAACTTGGTTTACATATGTGAATGGAATGAGAATCTGAAGAATAGAGTACTCAAGTGATCGATGACGTCATAAAATGATATTATTTTTCACTATATCAAAGTTTTGGTTCTCCATTTTAATAGGCATTTGAAAAAGACAAACAAACACAGCAAATTTGACTGGAAATCATCAAATAGCAGCTGAGATTTAGCCACTTGAATATATAATTTCTCTATACAAATCACTGTATTTTTGGCTCCATTCCAAACTTTAAGAACTGAGCTTAAATTGCAGTGATTTGTATGGGGGAATTATGTATTCAAGTGGCCATATCTCAGCTAATATTTGACCGATTTTCGCCAAATTTGCCATGTGAACGTCTTTTAAAAATTGTAAAAGCCAAAATTTGTTTTTTCGTGACATCACACTTGAGTACTCTATTGGAAGAGTTTTCTTTTGTCCTCACTTCCAATTCCGATTTTGATGTAAGTGAAAACCAAGCTTAATTACTGAGGGTGATTAATGTCAGTTCCGACTGATTCTCTCCCTCAATAGGAAGCAGTTAAATGAAGTCAAAACTTAAATTTTTTCAATATGAAATATTTACAATTATTGTTCCTTCAGTTGATGTTCCCCTGGTTATATCAGTACACTTTTTTCAGTCTAAGTAAGAACACTCTCCTACATTTATACTAGTCTTAAATAATTTCTTTCGTGATTTACAGTGTCTAGACTGTACTTACAATATTGCTACTGAAGATCAATATTGCATTAATTTTATTACCACAGTGTTTCATTTATTTATAGCTCCAATTGTCCATCCAAGTCTAGCCATAAAGTGTACAATTAAGTAGAGTGCTTACACTATGTCCATGAAATAAAATCTAAATAGTTACTAACTAATAGTTTTTATTTAGTGACTATTAGTCACTATCACTCAACTGGAACAGCTTTAGTAACAATACACAATGAATAAAGTATTAACTTTCTATGGTTTTGAGTATTTGATTTCCCTTGTGTCTTGTGGTCTATTGTTACTAAAGCTGTTCCAGTTGAGTGATAGTGACTAATAGTGACTAAATAAAAACTAATATGTAGGAACTATTTAGATTCTATTTCAAGGACATAGTGTAAGCACTCTATGATACTCCTCTTCTCATTGTACTCTTTGACTTATATCATTGTCCATTGTTCAATGTAATAACACTGGATTCTTGCAAAAATAACTTGGAAGTAGAAAGGATAAATTGATTTATTTCCAGAATTGTGCTATGGTGATTGTGATATAGTTTACTTGTGTCGACTTTTCTCTTGTTTTCTCTTGGTTGGAAAGTACCATTTATCATTGCACTCTTGGACTTATATCAATGTCAATTGTTCCATGTTATTACACTGGATTCTTGCAAAAATAACTTGGTAGTAGAAAGGATAAATTGATTTATTTCAAGAGTTACGCTGTGATGATTGTGATAGTTTACTTGTGTCGACTTTTCTTTTGTTTCATTTGGATTGCACATTGTGGACAGTACCATTTCCCTTTAGGAGCGTCTTGAAGACCAACGCAGCCATAATGGAACCATTCAATGGGACACTGCAATAAACATGAATGAATTAGTTACCAGTAATTTGACCCCTATCTATGCGCAAGGGGTTTTGGGATTTCCATGAGGCAAACATTGCAAATAGATAGAGAGAAATGTATGGAATAATTTGTATTTGCATCTAGAAACAGTGATTTGGAGATGAACACGCTGTTTGATGAAAATGGAAAATTATATTGAAACATCTTTCACAATTTTAACTGCTGAAGGACATACACATGGTCAAAACATCTAAATACTAAATTAAAAAACTAAAAATTCAGCAACAAAAACGATCACAAATTGAAATTGGATAACAAAATATTTACAAGATATTTCTACTTACATCGTTGTTATCACATCCAACCATTTCACCATAGGATACCTACAATAGTAACAAGAATGTGACGATAATTAGCAAATTTATGTAGAACATGTTTACTTAGATGATGAGATGTTAGAGTGCAAATAGTATATCTGTGAAACATTAGTAAATATACTTATAGAGTGATTTTCCGTTATAGTTAGCAGACTATTTAGTGCAATTTTATGCTAATTCTATTGTTTTCTATTGTTTAATTAGTACTATTTGTTTCACAGGGAATATTATTTGCCCTAGCCTCTAAGATAAAAATTATAAAGAATATAAGTTCTAAAGAAACTCAGTTCATTTACATGTTGAGAAAACACTTGGAGAATCTATGGAAAGCATTGTCTTCATATGAAAAGGCAGGGTTTAAATCATTTCAGAGAATTAGTTTTTCCCTAGAAATTTTGTTTACTACATGTGTGACTAGATATAGAAAAGCCTACAAGCTAGTGAGGGTTCATGGATCAATTTACAAGCTAAATATTTTTATGTTTTTTTGTACTCTTGTGCATCAAAATGGTAATTCCTCTCTAACACATTGACATGTGTTGGTAGCCATAAAATTCTCACATTTTGGTGAAGTAGATATATCTGTACCCATGATTCCTTGCATCACTAGCTTGAAGGCTTTTCACTGCACGGGTGACAAAGCTACTAGGAAAGGCTGTAAGACTTACCTGATTACACAGACAATATCTAGGCTCATCAGGATCGTAAAAGAAATCAGGGACTGCAGCTGCTGCTTCAGCTGCATCCTGGGCTGCAACCTGGGCTGATGCTGTAGCTGTACTAGTTAGCTGGGATGATAAGTTCTTGTTCCTGGAAAAGAGGATTGTAACAATAAGTTTGTTAACATTGGAAAGATGATCTGTGATTAATTTTGATAGATAGAGGTCACTATCATGGTGATGATGATGGTATTGGTAGTTCTAATGATAAGGTGTTGTTTTAAACAATCTTATAATCATGATAATATAACAAATCAGTCCAACAATGGTTGTACAGGTAGAGGATGATAATTGACAGAACTCAAAACATAAAAAAATGCATTTATCACTGGAAGGGATTGAGCTGTGTGAATAAAGGATTTATTCATTCATCACAAAGAATACAAGGTCTAACTCACTTTTTAGTTTTCTTCTGTGAGGTAGCTGTCGGTACTGTTAGCTGTGTTTGTGGTTGATCAACAGGTGTTCCTGGCATGGTTAGTGTTGGTGGTATTGTAGGTGTAGACGTATCATAGCTAGTTCCTGCAGGCAAACCATTAAGACCTCCTGGCACGCTGCTAGGGGGTAACCCTCCAAGAGCACCTTTGATGATATCAATATACTTTCATAACCATGCACTTTAATAGATATATTTTATTAAAATGCTTCTGGGGGAAGGAGGGGGGGGGGGGGGGGGGGGGATTTAACAGTAATCAATAGATGTGTTAAATCAAGTATGAGGGGAGAATCTTGGTTGAAGTTACAAGTTCAGGCTGAAAGCAGTAATATTTAATCTTCAGACTTAAACATATTGTATTCTAAGTATTATTGCTTACAATGAGAAAAGAACTAATTTTTCTGGTCATGTCATGTGTCCATATCTAAAGAATTATTCTTTATAGTCATTTTTTTATGGTCTTCAATGTATTAAACATCATCAAAATGTTATATGGAAGGGGGGATGCTAGGTGTATTATTGGCTACATACCTAGATAGTCAGTATTGCTTTTAATTGATGATGGGCCATAAGGAGCTTTCAATGTGTTTGCTACTCGTCTGTTTTGTTGCATTTGGACTGTGGTTGACAGTGGAAAACCTGAAGCTGCAGACCCAGCGCCAAGCATACCTAATCAAACACAGAAATAAATCAGTTGGAAATTTAATAATAATAATAATAATAATAATAATGGCAACTGAGAAAAGAAGAACATCGTTGATTGACATCCACAAAAATCTTGTGTAGAAAGCAATAATTTATAGTGAACCGCGACTGTGTGACTGAAAACAACAGTAAGAAGCATGTAATGCTGTTTACAATCATGAGTGTCATTTATGTGACTACCTCTCAGACTACTGTGAACAACATAGTAGAATTTATCATGTCTACTAAATCAATATTAATACACATATTTTCTACTTGGTTCAGAACTGCAAACAACCTTGTGTCTTAGTAATTGTTTCAGTTGTAAAAATGGTAAAATTTATTCTTACCAAGGTTTAATGATATTGATGGAGATGGAGACTGTGGCGTAGATACTTTTGGTGATGGTGACATAGGTGGGTAAGAACTAAGCGGACTATAGCTTGAATAGCTGGGCATCAATAACCCATGATCTCCATTCGTTATATCATTAGTGACTACATCAACTTGACTGTATTTACGCTCTGAAATATATCAATGTTACAATTAATAGTTGGTAATGGAACAACGTTACAATATCACAGGTACAAATGTAGCTATTCTCACTATTCTGCAAGCTTAGAGATTCCTGTAGCCTGTGTAAAGCTGTCCCCACCCCTCCCCTCCACCCCACCCCACCCCTCCTCCCCTTTATGGTGTCCTAGGGCTGCATGTACACAGGCTAAGGTCAAGATTTATGTGGATTTTTCTTACATTCAATTTCATTGTCTTCAATTCCCACATAAAACCCCTCAATCAATGACTGAGAATGGCAGTAGTAGATTGAAGAATTCTGCCAATACAATACACTTACTTTGTTGGTATGATAGTGATGATTGTGTACGATGGTTATTGTGTATTGGTGAAGCACAACTAACTGGCTCATCAAGTCTTAAGGATCCTACAAGAAAGTAAGTAAGTAAGTAACAGACATTTTGTGCAATGGAAATAGGCATGTATAATGGCCGCCAACAAGTAGGAAGTTGTTGTGACTTACTTTGTTCTAGTATTTCTGTTATTCCAGCATTATCAGCTTCTAATTCCATTTTAAATTTAGTTAATTCTTGATCAAGTTTTCTAAGATGTTTATCTACCTGTAAAAAAGAAATTAAAAAACAAATATTCAAAGGGACTGACTTGCGGTAGCAATAATAATGACTTGGTCAAGGACAATAATTATTATACAAAAACACATTGCCTAGCTATCAAAATCAAGTAGATTAATAGCTTTGATCAGATAATTGAAAACAATTGAAATAATTAAATAGAATGATTTAAATATGATAATTAAGATAGAAAGAAAAGGAAAACTCCTTTAACTTACAAGGTCATATATTTGTGACGCTGCTAAAACTTTCTCCTCTGCATCTTCCATTGATTTTTTATATTCCTGTTGACATATAATTATAAGCATTAAGAAGAGATACTTAACAGTTTAGGGATATGCATTTTTTCTCACCTCTTTAATTTGTTTGTACTGTTGCTCCTTCCATTCAGGCTTCGCTTTCCGACAGTTCATGAAAAACTGTTTTACTCTTATATCTAAATCATCTATTGAATCTAGAAAATAAAAAATAAAACAGGTTTGTGAAAACTTTTCATATTAATAAGAAACACTCTTCACAATGAAATATTTGGGCTTCCTGTGTTATCCGTAACACAGGAAGCCCAACTGATGCACTAAATTTGCATCTTTTGTGTTTGCATTATTTTCTAGAAAACATTTCACTTATAAAGCAACCCATCTTGATGTTTTGATTTGACATCTAAATGTTATCAAATCTTATTTATTTGTATTTACTTACTTTGCACTTGTAAGTCAAGTTCTCTCATTTCTGTAAATCTTTCTCTAAGTTCTAAAGGCAGCTGCTCAATCACTGTGAAAGATAGGAATTAATGTAAAGCTATATACTTAACCCAATTATTGGTAATTGTACTTTGACTTCAACTTATTAAATATATTTTTAATGAAATTATAAATTCACCACATCTATAAAAAGAGTTCTCCTAAATGTTCTCTTAAAATTTTGATTTTTTCTAAGGTTATTTTTTCTATATTTCTGTACCAGCTTAAAGTATCTGTATTTCAAAAAAAACTAGATCTTTGTTTTTGTTGGAAACCCAAAACTTTCAAAACCAACCATTTTTGATTTTATTTGAAAAATTGCCATTTGCTTTATCAAAATGTCTGAAATAATTTTTCGCAATTATAGAAAAAAAATAACGAGAAATTTCCAAGTATTCGAATAGCGATTACCACCCCTCCCCTATATAAAACTGTCGCGTCACGTGACTTTAGGCATCCGCCATTTTGAATTTCCGCTTTGAGTAAAATCGTGATATTTGGCTAATGTAGGAAAAACTACACCTTTAAAACACAATGAATATAACGAATGATATCCAAAGAGTGTTATTTATTCATTGCTTTAAAGAAATTATGCTGAATAGGCGCGAATTTAGAAGAAAACTTAACAGAAATATCTGCTCAGTCTCCGCGCATTTCATTTTTCAGTGCGCATGACAAAGAAAATATACCAAAGCAAACTTCTAAAATTGTGAAATTTTAAATATTATCACACTATATATTTAATCAGAGTCTGTGCTCTTTAAATGTTCTCGTAATGGGCCATTATCGTGTGAAAATACTACAAACAATACGAAAGTTACATTCTGATCAAAATACCCCCCGCGAAGAAACAATGGCGTTACCGCCATTACAACTTTTAAAATTTGGGTTCAAAACTTATCAATTTGTGCCGAATTATGAGAAAACAAGATGTTAGAGTATAGAGGGATAACTAATGCGTTATTATAAGATACGTACGTTCCAAGAAGTCCTCTAAATAGAGCATTTTCAGTCGACTTTTTCACCGAGTTTTTCGTTCTTCTTTTCTGACGATTTTGTTCCTTTCTCGCGCCCATGCGAAGCCGCGTTAGTGCTCATGCGCTCAATGACTACCGCTGACTGCTCGCTTATTCACACGGAGGCCAACTACTCAAAACAAGCAAGAATATTGCAATTTTACTTTTAATTTATCCTTCTAAGATATCGTATTTGCAGGATTTGGTAGATATTTTGTATTTTTAGTTGCTCAAAGTTTGAAAAGCCATGAGCGCTCTTTTGATGCAGATAAATAAGGGTGAATTATGGCGCGTTTTTGGACGCAGAACAGCTCGTGGAGTTTGTTCTGTTCTTGCGCAGAAAAGAGGATTTGCTAGTGATAATAAGGTGATCTATTTTGTCAATGCAATTATAATTCAAAACTCTGAGTATAATCTGTTGTTTTAGCTTTTTGTTTTGGTGTAAAACAGTGTAAAAGTGCGTGACATGCATATTTAATTACATTTGTATTGACATTTTTGCTCTGTTTATTTGTTTTTATTATAGGAAGACTTAAAGAAAACTGTTCTTTATGACTTTCATCTTGAACATGGTGCACGGATGGTGCCATTTTGTGGATGGTCCATGCCTGTCCAATACAAGGAGGGTGTTATAAAATCACATCTACACGTTCGCGAACATGCTGCGATTTTCGACGTCTCACACATGCTACAGTTTAAACTGCACGGAAAAGATAGAGTGAAGTTTTTAGAAAGTCTTGTAGTAGCTGATGTTGAAGGCCTTCAAGAGAATACAGGGACTTTGTCTGTATTTACTAATGAAAATGGCGGTATTAAAGACGACTTGATTATCAATAAGAAAGCTGATGAGCTGTATGTCGTGTCTAATGCTGGATGTGCAGATAAAATTACTGCTCATTTAGTAGTAAGTATTTAGTGACTACTCAGTGATAATGATGATGTTGTTGTAGTTGATGAAGATGTTGCTGTAGTTTATGATGGTGATTATCATGAGGATGATGTTGTTGATGATGATGATGGTGTTGATAATGATGCTGGCCCCCAGGCGATGTACTTGGGGTGTAAAATGACAGGGGTCTGATGGAGCTTCATATTGCAACCCCCCCAAAAATACTCAAACCTGAAATTTTACACCCCCAAAAATACATGGCATGCAAATTTTGAACCCAAAAAATACAAGACTTAAATACCTCAAAACTGATTTATTGAATTAAACAGGCTCTTCTAATACATGATTTGAAGGAATAATTTTCTGATACACGGATCGAAACAAAAATTGAACTCGAAAATGTGAAAACCCCAAAAATACGGGTTTCTTTTTAATACCTAAAAAAATATGTGGCAGGTCTCTGACCCAAAAAATACCCAGAACGAAAATTGTCAACCCCAAAAAATACGTCGGCCCCCCCCCCCCCCCCCCCCATCATTTTATCATCCGAGTACATCGCCATCACCACTGGGTGGTGGTCAGTATTTAGTAGGCTACTCAGTGATAGTGATGGTGTTGCTGTAATTGATGATGATTTTGCTGTAGTTGATGATGTTGTTGATGAGGTTGATGGTGATAAAGATGGTGGTGGTGATAATTATGATACCAATGGTGTGATAGTAGTGTTGATGATACTGCTTATTCTGATGATGATGATGGAGGTGATAATGATGATGGTGATGCAGAAGATAATAATGGTGTTGTCAGTGATTATAATGATGATGACTGTAATGATAATGGTGAAATTCAGCACTTGGACTCTGCCAATAGTTATTATGGCATAAAGATCTATGTCTCTTTTTATTGCAATTGATAACTGTTTTTTTTTTTTACTTTCAGGACAGATTGAATGATATTTCAAGTAGTCAAGATGTAGCTCTTGAATTATTAGAGGATAAAGGCCTGGTAGCATTGCAAGGTAAGCTTGTCTTTGAAATAGTTTGTTTGTGTGTTACATTATTAACACTATGTTGGAGGAAATTAACATCCAACATGGCTGCCATGTCTTTTGTTATAATTTTATTCTCTTGGGGATTGATTGCAAACCATCTAAATTTGTATCCCTGCTCACCCATGTAATATCCTCTATATATTGACCAGGACCTAAAGCTGCCAAGGTGCTGCAAGCTGGTGTAGATGGTGATTTATCACAGTTAACTTTCATGAATGGCACCACTACCTCAGTGTTTGGTATCAAAGATGTTCGAGTAACAAGATGCGGATACACAGGAGAAGACGGCTTTGAGGTGACTACTTTCATAAAATACATTGGTCCTTCTAAATCTATAGAATGAGCTTTATCCATGCAAGAGAGGTTTTTGACTATTTTTTTTTTCCCCAACAATTTTATTGAGTGATAACTACTTAGTACAAATTAAAAAAAATTGACAACAAGTCGAGCAGTGTAAAGGTCAAAAACAAAATAATATGCTACTAAAAATTGAAAAAAGGCTAACTATTGTAAAATATAACATAGAAAGCGGTAATTTAGTTGAAAGTTCTAGTATTTTACAAAAGAAAAAGGTGGAAAAAACGACTATAAAATGCTGTCAATGAAGTTGTAGTTTTGTCCTTAGCGACAAAATGTTTTTTCTCTGTTTGCATAATAAACCTCATTTCCGTGTGAAAAAAGGTGCGGCTGCTAAGTTTTGGCTTTGGTCTATAAGCTTGCAATTTGTTGATATAAGCAACACATTACATTGCATTACCATTCAATTGCAGCCAATCATTGATAATAGTCATTCAAATTGTTATCATATTTCAAATTAGTATATGTTCTGCGCATTTGATCATATACTTTGTTAAAGTGATGCTTTATAAATATTATTATTATTATTGATGTTGAAAATAACTGAACAGCTGACTTGGCCCTGAATTCAAATGTCTCCAGGTTTTTGATCATTTTATCTTGCATTCCCAGCTTTCTGTAGACAAAGATCGTACAGTTGATCTCTGTAAGTCTCTTATGGGATGTAAAGAAGTAGAGGTTCAACTTGCAGGGCTTGGTGCTAGAGATACACTTCGCTTAGAGGCTGGTTTATGTTTATATGGCAATGATATTGATGAGGATACAACACCATCAGAAGCAGTACTTGTGTGGACAATAGGTAATATCCACTCAAACCAAACATCTGTAGTGATAATGTATGATGACAGTAAATAACTGCAAGATGAATATCAATGATGATGATGATGATGATAATGATGACTGCACACTAAACAGTTGTTACAGTGAGGATACTCGAACCATGAACACTTGACTTTTTCATGTTATTATTTTCTGAACCTTCTACTGCTTCAAAACCTCTAAAAATGAAGCAGTGAGTTCAAATAAACTAAGTGTTCATAATAAATTTTATTCCTAATCTATTCGCTCAAGGGATGTGGGTTAAAAAAGTAACAAAAAAACTGTGTTCACGGTTAATAGTAATCATACATACGGTAATGTTCTCTTTCAGGTAAAAGAAGAAGACAAGAAAAGAACTTTCCAGGTGCTGACATAATCTTGAAACAAATCAAAGACAAACCAAAGCGCAGAAGAATTGGATTACTTTCCACAGGAGCACCAGCTAGAGGTAAGTCATGAACAATGAACTATCTTAGACAAAAACCTTCTTTACTGAAAATGAAATATGTTTGGTATTCAGGAGGAACAAAAGTCATTGATGAAGAAGGCAATGTTGTTGGTGAGTATTTACACCTATTATAATTCAAAAAAGGTTGACAAGGCAAACGGCGATTGGCGATTGGCAATTGCACGACCGAAAGGGACTGTGGGTAATACCAATTTCTTCTTATTCCATTCTAAATTACCCAAATACTGTTCAACGATGACCTTAGATGGGTGTCTTGAAGGTTTTGCTGAACGGTGGAGGCATTGTTTGGGTGATTTAGAAACTAATAAGAAGGAATTCGTACTACTCATAGTTCCTTTCAGTCGTGCAATCGCCAATCACAAATTGCCAATTGCCGTTCGCCGTTCGCCCTGACAACCTTTTTTGAATTAGGTGTATCTGATGCATTTGTGTCATTATGTTTCACCATCCTTTTACTTATTAATTCAATTCATTTTTTGATTGTTTAATTCATTTGTCCATCTATCTATTTATTTCATTATTAATTTGTTGATTTAAGGTACTTGTTAATTTATTCATTTGCCAGTTTATTCATCCATCCAAAAAACATTTGCTTAATCTCTCAACATCTATTTCATTGATCTATTCCATTTTTCAATTGATTTACTCTTGATTTGTCCATTCATCCATTCATTCATTCATCCATCCATTCATTTATTTATTCATTTATTCATTCATTTGTTAATTTATCCATTCACCTATCCACCCACACATCCATCCATCCATCCATTTAAAAAAGCTAAATGGAGTTCCTTTGAGTATCTACTGCAAGTAATAAAACTGTCTTGGTTGTTCCATTTATCTTGTATTTCCTTGTCTGCAGGTCAAGTGACAAGTGGCTGTCCTTCTCCAAGCTTAAAACAGAACATTGCTATGGCATACATAGATACTCCCAAGTCCAAACTAGGCACATCTCTTCAACTTGAAGTTTACAAGAAAAAAATCCCCACACAAGTTGTAAAGATGCCTTTTCTACCAACAAACTATTATTTTGGGAAGTAATGTGAACAACAAATAATCACCAAACTTTGTGGGATTCCGGCAACAATTTCACTGCTGCAATTGCTCTTTGTTGTTAGACTTTAAAAAGAGCTATTTTGTATGTGTCTAATGTGGTGATGGTGTGTTGTGGTTGATGGAAGGACATTCAGGCGTGGATCCAGGGGGGATTAGTATAGACAAGTCACCCCCTCCTTTTTGAAAAAAAAATAATAATAATCATAGAAAATTAAATAAAATTAAGACTAGAAAAGATACACAATTTTTTTATTTTTTTTATTTTGAATTTTTTTGATTTTCAACCCCCTTCACAAAATCCTGGATCCTCACCTGCCGTTGTAGTAGTAATGTAATATTTTAACAGGGATCGAAATGGCTGCCTGCCAATGGCCAAATGCCAGGCCTAAAGGTTTGTCAGACAAATATATATGAACTGCCAATGCAAATTGATAAGAAAATTACAGTCAAAATTTGCTGTTTCTTATCTTAAAGTGGCAATTTTTGCCCTGTTTCGAGCCCTGTTCAGATTTTTGTGTGAATAATTGAAGGAAGCCAGATTTGACATTGTTGTTAATATATATTGGTGGCAAAATAACTTGCCTGAGTGATTTGAATCAGACAATTTGTCACTATACCACAGGAAGCCCAAAATGACTGTTTTTGAAAAGAAAAATCCTACAGTTAAATAAAATGAATTATTTTGATCAAATTGCACATCTTTTAGTCTGAAGACCTTATTCTCTTGAACAACTTAATCAATTTTAATCACCTGAATCCAGGTACAAAACTGAGGAGTGGCAACCTGTATGACAGGGATCCCTGTGTTACACACGTAAGCAAGCGGCGTCCTAGCTGCAACCGGCATCACAACAAACATTTACCAGCTGGTTTTCAATGGAGAAAAGTGAAATGAGAATCACGATATAGTGACTAAGTACACAATAGCAATGTACAGGATTAACCTTTCAAGCATTTCACGCTCTCGTGGATTAAGTTCTTTATTTTCTCGCTTAAAAAGTCAACATTTTTCAAGTCGAGTTGGCTTTGACTCGTGCGCAACTGTGAGATGTTATAGTGTAAAATTTTCAGACTTTTCACAGGTAAGCGTCCATAACACTGCACTATTTAGCTTGTTTTGCTTAGGAGGAGAAATATTTAAAAATAGATTGAATTCAACTCGAGCTTTTTAAAACTTATTGTGGTTTATAGTTCGCTCTTTGAAAATGAATGAACATTATTTGCCAACAAAAAGTGGTATGAATTTTGACGATTAATTTTTAGCCTGAATGCCAAAACTTTATGGTTTATGATTAGCCTACTATAATTGTAGATTATTGAAAACTTACTTAAAGCAAACCAGTATTTTCAAAACATTTTTACCGGCGGGAAAGTGACTGAATCGTCCACTGAATCGATAACTAAACCACAGGAAGCCCAACATTTGTTATGTTGTTTACAGAGGGGAAATAATATAATTCTTATGGGAAGCCCTGGCTCTGGCAAAACAACAGTTGGTCAATTACTCGCAGAAAGACTAGGGAAGCATGTTATTGATGTAGATAATGATCATTTGGAAAAAATATGGAAAATGACAGTTGCAGAAAAGGTTAGTAATTATATATTTATTTATTTCTATTTCTTTTGATTGTTTCTATTTGTATTTGTTCTTTAGCCTATTTGTCTAGAAATTTATTTATATGTGCAAACATCTATTCATTCATTCATTTATTCATCCATCCATCCAATCATTTATTTATTCATTTATTCGTTTAAATTTTTCATCTATTCATTCATTATGCATTAATTAATTTATTCATTCATTCAATAACCCATTCATTTATTCATTCACTAATTTATTCATTCATTCAATAACCCATCCATTTATTCATTCACTAATTCATTTATTCGTTTATATATTTTATTCATTATGCACTAATCACTTTATTCATCAGATTCATTCACTTATTCATTTATTCATTCACTAATTCATTTATTCGCAAATACATTTATTCATTCATTCATTAATTCGGTCAAACATTCATTTCATCATGTTTTCAGCAATGTTTTCCATCCATTCACTAATTCATCCATTCATTCGTTTACTAATTCGGTCATCCATTCATTCATCAATTTGTTAGTATATATTTTTAAAAGAATGATTAATTACCCATTCTTATTTATATGCTTCTGTCCTGCTTTTTTTCTTCAAGTTACATTTTTTTCTTTCTTGATTCAACTGGCTGCCAACCTAACTATCTCATGCTTGATTTCAGCTGACACAAGTTGGGTCGGATGGTTTCGTAGAAGCAGAAGGCCAAGCTCTACTACAGCTATCATGCGATAACTCAATTATTTCCCTGTCTGGATCCAATCCAATGCACCATCAGGCTATGGCACACGTCCACTCGCTAGGCACTGTGGTCTTCCTGGATGTGGATTATTTTGATATCTTAGAACGACTTGAAAGAATGAAAGTTGACAGGATAGTTGGACAAAACGACGGTGAGTTTTTGATGTTAACATAACATCGCAACCCTAATCGTATATGATCGCAATCATAATCGCAACCCTAATCGCAATCATAATTGCAATAGTAATCGTAATCGTAAACAGTAGTATAAACGATAGTCGTTACAACTGAAGTCACTCCACCATGTATATAGGGGGCTTTCATTTATTAGTGTATGGGGGAGAGGGAGGGGGAGGGGGGGTGGGGGGTCAGCAAAATCACCTGTTGTCTTTTCCAAATATTATCCAATCCCCCCCTCCTGGTTGTAAACCGGAAAAATCACACGAAAGAAATCGCACAATCGCACCAAAATTTGCTTATCGCAACTGCAAGATTTGTAAAACCGCAAAACCGCAGATATAAATGAAAAGCACCGTAAAACCACATCAAAAATAACGCGAACCCGCATCACCGCAAACCCTTACTTATTAGTTCAGCCTCATCTTTTCCAGGTACTTCATTGTCTGACATACTTCACTACAGAAAGCAGTTTTACGAGGGCAATTATGATGTACGTGTTATATGCGAGAGAAATGAGTCTCCTGAAAGTGTTACCCGTAAAGTAAAAAATAGTATCAATGGACTAGCAAAGCGTAATGGTTTTGTAAGCACAAGACAGAGCAAGGATGAGGTTTACAAGAAAGGGTTCTTTGATGTTGTTCTTGATGGGTTGGCACCTGATGGTGGGTTGTTTGTTCCTGACCATGAGATACCAAGGATGACTTTAGGTATGTTCGATAGTTGTAGTTAGAACATTACATCAGTGCTGTCGTTGCCAACATTGTAATCAATCGCCATTTTCGTCATCATCTTCAACTTCTTGATCATCATCATGTTTAACGATACCATTATCATTATTACCACAACTATTATCATTATCATCCTACATCATCTTTATCTTCAGTTATCATTATCGTCATCATCATAATCATCAACAGCATCATCGTCATCATCATCAACATCATTATCTTCATCATCACCATCAACAACAACATCATCAACAACAACATCATTATCATATGCATCATGAGCATCAACAACATCATTATCTTCATCATCATCATCATCATCATCATCATCATCAACATTATCATCTGGTATCACGGGGTTAGTTGGCTGTTAGTTGGCAATTATCGACTATTTATACCGTTTCAGGAGAGATCGAACGTCTTGTGCCATGCACTTACCAAGAGCGCGCTCTTCAAGTTCTAGAACAATGGATCAACCCTCATGACCTCCATCCTTCAATCCTAAAACAAATGATTGACAGCGCTTACCACACGAACTTCCAACATACAGCAATCACTCCTGTAGTAAAACTAGACGAACAGGTTTACGCGCTGGAACTTTTCCATGGTCCAACAGCATCATTCAAAGATCTTGCGCTTCAGCTAACTCCTTCATTCTTCACCAAGGCTGTTAGCTTATCATCGAATAAAGATACAACGTACCTGATCCTTGTGGCTACTTCTGGGGACACAGGCAGTGCCGTCTTGGAAGGATTTCGTGATAGTCACTCTACTGATGTATTTGTTCTCTACCCTTCGAACGGCATCAGCTCCATCCAACGAAGGCAAATGGTAACAACAGATAGCGACAACTCGATGGTCTTGGGCGTTGGTGGCGATTTTGATTTCTGTCAGTCTTCGATCAAGAAAATCTTCAATGATACTTCGTTCTGTAAACATCTTAAAGATAGCTTCAACGTTAAACTTTCAGCTGCTAATTCTATCAACTGGGGTCGTCTTCTCCCTCAGGTTGTCTACCATGTATCATCGTATTTGGATCTTGTGAAAACTGGTGCTATTAGTTTTGGGGAGAACGCAGACGTCTGTGTGCCAACGGGGAACTTTGGTAACATTCTAGCTGCTTATTACGCCAAGGTAAGCGCGATCTCGTACCCACAGCCTGCGTTCCTATAGACGACTTTCAAAATGGCCGCTACTAATTATCATAATTTTTAAAATTGATGTTTTAAGAAAAAGAAAGCTCTCATATGATAAACATTTACCATAACAATAACTTGTGGAAGTTTGAGAAAAAACGATTAAATTTGCAAAGAACTATAAGAGTTTGAAACATCAGAAAAACACCAAAACGAGGCATCAAAGGCCTCATTTTTCATTGAGTAAAACTTCTTTGTTATTTTAGCCAGAGCTTCAAAACCTTCCAAACATGCCTATTTCAGGTGGTTCTTTCATATGACAGTGCTAAAATATTAAAATATCTGTTTACTTGAAAAATCATTTTCTGGTAAATGTTATGGTATTTATGAAAGTGGTCTATTGGGCAATGTCCTAGAGAAGTGCAAGCTCTGGGTACAAGATTGAGGTTAGCCAACCCCGTTCCCAGGGCCCTCTCCCTTCGCTTTTGGGTGGGGTTTCCCGCCCCAACCAAAAGCGAAGGGAGAGGGCCCTGGGAACGAGGTTGTGAGGTTAGCGAGACTAAATCAAATCTCAAAAAGCAACAAACAAACAAAAATCGTCAGGTTTTATTACCGTTTGAACACACTTGAATCAGATTTCAAGAAGTCAAAGTAATTCATTTGTGCACTCTCTCCCCCTCCCTCCCAGTTCCTTCACCCCCTTTCTTTCTGTCCATCCATCTCTCTCTCATGGCTCATCACTCTTTTGGTACAAGTTTATTCATTATCAAACATTTTTTACATCTATTCTCATTTTCTTTTCTCAGGAAATGGGCATCCCTTTCGACAATATCATTTGTGCATCTAATGTTAACAACGTGTTATCAGAATTCTTTCAAAATGGTGTTTACGATATCTGCAAAAGAAACCTTCATCGCACTGCATCACCATCTATAGACATTTTCAAATCATCCAATCTAGAACGGCTTATATACCACGTGGCGTCACGTGACGCAGAATTGGTCACGCAACTATTTACTTCATTGGAAAAAGACGGAAGATTTCAGGTAACGCGGTGCTCTTGAATCAACGATAGCTACCAGATAAACTAATTGATCAGATGCGTTGATGTTTGTAAGAAAACGATGTTATTTGCGCAAACATGTATGGTAACTAGAAGTTTAACTGCTAGGTGGTGTAAGCTGCATGCGTTGGTGTTTTTGCGTAAAAAAGTATCATATACTAGTGGTTAATACGTAAAGAGGGCTGCTTTGATTTTTCTAAATAAACAGTTGGAATGAAACTGTATATTAAGTTGCAGCTAAACTAGTGTGTTGCGTCAGTGTGTGCTGTGGTTATTCCAAGGAATAACATCATAGTTAGCAAGAGTTTCGAATCTTAGACGTTGATGGAGTTCAAGAACTCACAATAAAAATGTCAGAAAGCTGATCATGTTTTTGTGAAATTAACTCACGGCGATCAGATTTCTCATCACTCTTCCATTCATTAAATTTTTCATATCTCATTAGGTTGGACCAAAATTGCAAAGAAATCTTTCATCGACTATCAAGTCAGGCTGGTGTGATGAACAGGACTGTCTATCGACCATCAAATCAATATTCAACCAAACAGGCTATCTACTGGACCCACATACTGCTATCGCAAGAACTGTAGCAAACCAATTTATATCTCCTAACAAACCCATGATAGTATCAGCTACTGCCCACTATAGCAAGTTCGCTGACAGTGTATTTAAAGCATTAGGGAAAGATCAGGGTACCACAGACCCATTGGCGTTGATGAGGGAGGTACAGCGCCTTGAGCCACACCCTGCAATGCATAAGCATCTTGCTGATGCAATGATAAGGCCAGAGATTCACAACCAAGTGTGTGTTAATGATGTCAAGGATGTCAAAGAACGCATTGAAACGTTTTTAAAATTCAAAAGTCTTGAGAAAGAGTGGGAAATTTGATCTTTTTGTGGTAATACTCCAGTATCTAGCACTGTACTATTTGACAAAAGGTGCATTGTGCATGGATAGCCTCAATTTGTTCTAAAAATATTCACAATTACCAAGCCAAACATGAACAAATATTATTTATCAATAACAGGTTCCCATTTAAATCTGTACTTATGCAAATTGTGTTGTGTGCACAGATCAACCAATCAGAGAAGTTCACTTCAGAAACAATATACTCTGATTGGTTGATCTGTGTGTTTAGCACACATCAACAAAATTTGCATAAGTACAGATTTAAATGGGAAAGTACAGATTTAAATGAGAACCTGTTCAATAGAAAACACATTTGAATTTTCTCTGAATTGAGGCTGTTCTCTGTGCAAATGTGCCTTTTGTCAAATAGATAACACGAAACTGGAGTCTTGCTACTATCTATTTCAACTTTGTGGTTTCCTGTCTGACAGGTAAAATTTAGTTCTTTAGTTTCGGCAAAATTTAATTATAAGAAACACAGAGTTGAAAACTTGTTTGTCAATATTGAGTCCATTTCAACCATCTCATTGGAACGTTGTGCTCCAAAATGCAGAAATGCAGCACAAGACGAAGAAACAAGACCAAAGTTATATAGCCTTTTCTATGACAATATGGTTTACTTCATAACACAACTTTTGAATCCAGCATAAAATATCCTATATTAGTATATTTTGATGGACTGAATCGAATTAGAGACCTGATATTGTTCTTGACTGGCTAGCCTCATGCTCACGTTGGAACACAGGTAGCCCAAGCTTGGCTTTTGAGGTTTTTGAATACAATATTTTTTTCAAGAAATACTTGATATATAGTGTACATATAGTGTACATACATAGTGTATTTTTGTGTCTTTTTGCTTTACAAACATCAAAAAAGACACAAAGATACACTCTATGTAAGAAATGGAAGTTTTATTTAAGTATTTCTTGAAAAAAATATTGTATTCAAAAACCTCAAATACCAAGCTTGGGTTACCTGTGGTTGGAACTGAATAGATTTTTCACATTTCCAAAAAGTTAGCCAGTGAAAAACAATAGTTATTCAAATTGGTCGCCATCTTTCGATTCAGTTTGAAGTCACTGTGGCAAGTTGACAACTACAAGTTACTTTTTGACATATTGTTTTGACTTTCATGATATTGCTTTATTACACTGTGTGAATCCAGGACTAACTCGGTTAGTTCTATTCAAGAAATAACCCAGGATTAACTCTGAAGGTTTAATTAAAAGCAAAACCAAGATTAATTCTATAAGTATTGTGAAGAGTTTAACCAGGATTAGCACTAACCTAGGATTAACTCTATAGGTATTATGAAGAGTTTAACCAGGATTAGCACTAACCTAGGATTAACTCTATAGGTATTATGAAGAGTTTAACCAGGATTAGCACTAACCTAGGATTAACTCTATAGGTTTTTAATAGTTAATGCTTGATCAGCACTACTCAGATGTTGAAATCACAATATAAACAAACTTAGAACTAGCCTAGTCTATACATTGTATTAGAAGGTAAACTAGATTTGCACTAATCAGACTCAGAACTACTAGGCTCTGCTTAGCACAAACTATAGTTTTAATCTATAGAAGTTGCTCAAGAATTTGGACATATCGGTCTTACCAAGGCACACCCTGTTTAAATCAGTAGTGGTCTGTTAATAAACAGAGAGACAAAGATACACATTTATCTCACAAATGTTGCCTTCATTATGAAGTACTACCTATGCAATATAAATAGAAGAAACCAAAAGTATCAATAATATTCATAATTGCTATAAGTGCAAAAATCTTTTTGTTTTCCAGGAATTCTATCAAGTCATATTAGATATACAATTCAACTATTAGGAGCATATTGCATTGTAAAATATGCTTCTTTTTCAATGTGTATTTTTGTGCTATTAATTACTGATGAAAGGGTTCAATGGTAATATAAAAACATTTGAAGGGTCTCGTTTTACATCATAGACATAGGCCCTGTCATTCAAAGCTACATTAGCACTTAACCAGAATACCTTTTTACATTTAATAGGAGTTAAACCAGGATTGGCTCAGTTTATAGGTTTTCCTAAGAGATAACCAGGATTGAGTGTGTAGGTCTTACAAATATTAAACCAAAATAAGTGCTAATTCAGCTTTGAACAACCAGGTTAATATAGTATTACTACAGGCTTGTGGCAGCACTCTTGGCATATTTCTTTGTCCAGAGTCGTGCTGAAAGCAAGGCATGAAAATGTTAATGATTATTATTGTTACAAAAGTGAAATGTACTATCTAGGCACAAAATCTGCACAATCATCACTATGATTGCGTTTACATAATCATCATCATCATGATTGCCATCAATACAATCATCATAACTATCATCATCATCTAGACCATGACTGTCATCAATACAACCATCAACACAATAGTTGTCACAGTCCCCTGCAGCGCCTAGAGACCTTTTAACACCTCACAAGACAATTATTCACCTTCCTCTATCATTACAAGCACAACATGTGTCTTGCTTCTACGCAAATGCCTGGCCACCTTTCAATATGGCGCAGGTAACTATGAAGGGGACTATTGTCACAAATACACAGTCATTATGATCAACACCATACACAGTCATTATGATCAACACCATACACAGTCATTATGATCAACACCATACACAGTCATTATGATCAACACCATACACAGTCATTATGATCAACACCATACACACTCGTTATGATCAACACCATACACAGTCATTATGATCAACACCATCATAATGCAAATCTTAATTCACAATGATCTATACTAAGGACCTTATGCTATTCATAATATCAGGGTTTGTGCTGATGTCAGTAAACAAAATCTAAGGAGTTTTCAAGGACCAAAAAGTAATTTTTAAGCACTTTTTGCAACAACTTTGATGTATAAATGATATTCCTGTCATTGTTAACGTCGCACAGAATGAACAATTTTAATTTTTAATTTGCAATACTAGAATTTTTACCCTATTTAAACTAGAATTAAGGAGTTTTTAAGGAGTTTTTGCTGATTTTCTAAAATTCAAGGGCTTTTCAAGTGCCCTTAAAAATGTAAATCAAATCTAAGGAGTTTTCAAGGAGTTTAAGGAGTAGCATGAACCCTGCGATATGTTGTTCTTACCAGTTTCAATGGCTTGGCTTTCATTTGTTTTCCATTTCTCAGCAACATCATTAGCTAAAGGATCGTCTGGGTTTGGTGCACTTAACAAAGCTTGAATAGACAGAAGAACAGTACGAATCTGAAGGGCAGGGCTCCATTTATCTAAAACACAAACAAGATGTAATATAGTGTTACATATGGTGATTATATAGACAATTTATCATACACCTCCAGGCTTGTTACAATTAGTTATATGTATAGATTACTAAAGCCCCTTCTTTTTTTTAACTCTGACGGAGGGCTAAAGCTCAAAACGTCAGTAATGTTAAGTCAACATTTTTTATGGTGTTACAAATTTCATTCTATTACCTAGTTTACTCGCTAGTTTCCATGTAACAGGTTCACATTTAAATCTGTACTTTCCCATTTATATCTGTACTAATGCAAACTTTGTTGATGTGTGCTAAACACCACAGATCAACCAATGAGAAAAGTTTATTTCAGAAATAATATACTCTGATTGGTTGATCTGTGTGTTTAGCACACATCAACACAATTTGCATAAGTACAGATTTAAATGGGAACCTGTTATGTATAGATTACTAAAGCCCCTTCTTTTTTATTACTCCGAAGAAGGGCTAAAGCTCGAAACATCAGTAAGTTAAGTCAACATTGTTGACGGTGTTACAAATTTCATTCTATTACCTATCGTTTATATCAAACACAGACGCAGCCTATACTAGTTTACTTGCTAGTTTCCATCTATAGATTGCTGTTTAGTATTGGATATTATCAGCTACATGTACATATATGCATTATAGAAAATTTTACACATTAAGATTATTCATGAAAATGATTTAAGTTATACATGGAATGATAGCAATGATGAAAATAAGATTAATAGTGATTATAATAATGATGGCAGTTTTGATGTTGATAACCATGATGATAATAATAGTGAAGTATAATGATAATAATAGTGATCATTATTATGTTGATGATGGTGGGAATAATAATAAATAAATGCTTCTTGAAAAAAGTATCGCACCATAAACGATGTTGATAATAATGATGATAATGTTTACAATGATGGTGATGATGATAATAATAACATTGATGATGATGATAATAGCAATGATGATGACAAAGGAAATAGTGATATTTGTTAAAGGGACAATAGCAACAGCAATCCCAATAACAGACGAAGTACTCCATGTTGACCCTTGGTAAATAAAAACGTACTTATGAATGTACAGTATTGTACAATCGGAAAATAAAGTTTTTAACTAGAATAATAAAACATAAATACGTAATTACACAAGACGTAATACATTCAAAAAGCCATAAATGTTTAAACAATACCTTTCAAAATGTCGAGACAAATACGTCCAAGTTTGTCAATGTTTGGATGATAGATTTTTGTCATAAATCGGACTTTTGGTGGAGCCATTGGGTAATCCTCAGGAAGAAATAGCTCTAATTTAAACTTTCCACCTTCAAACGGGGACTAAAAAGAGAAAAAGTAAAACAAAATTACAAGGTACCGGTATGTGGTGGCTTCAAATCAAGGGTTGATTACATGGCAAATTTTGGCTCACTCATGTGTAAAGCTACGAGTTTACTTACATCAGATGGTCCATTAACATCTACATGAAAGTACCGAGCGTTGTGTTCATCAGGTCGAGCTGTAATTCCATCAACTGGTTCGCTCATTAATCGCTGTGTCTCCTGAGAACGAAAGGATAGCAAAAACAAAACTTTGAGTCAGCTATTCAACATAGATAAAAAATATTGCTCTCATAATTGCAAAAATACATCAAATTGATACCTTAGCTATTCTTCTAGGAAGCCCCGCACTCATCTTTAAATAATAAGTAGTTTTTAATAGCCTCTTAGACGATTTTTAGAAGGAAATCTTCCTTCTTGTAAAATTTTCTTTCTGAACAAGCAAAGATCATAGGGCGGGCGCGATGATTTATGGGTAAGGAGCTGTCAGCGGTTTGCTACCACAGGAAGCCCACAAATGACTCAATTCCAGAAAATAAGCGCTGTTATAAAATAAGAAAACATCCTCTATTGCCTTATCTACAGGAGCCATTTAAGAAATAAATTACATATTAAAGATATTAAATAATTTACAACTTTTTATTTTATAGCGGAAAAAAGAAAACTAGTACTCAGTTTCTTTCTGGTTCATATCGAACACTGCCAAAACAACCTGCACGTACTACCGGCTCAAGAAAGCAGAACTTCTGGCAATATGTCTTCTTCCAATGGGACGGAGGTAAGCATTTATATACACTGTAATTAATTTATTCATTTTAATTATAGTTTACTCTTTTCGTTGTTATCAAGGAATCCTTCTTGGTGCAAAAGTAACAATCTTTTTAAAGACGTCTCTTTTGAGGTCAATAGTTTTTTTCTAATTTTAGCAAGTCGATCCTTGGTTGATAGAAAGCTGAAATATATTTACATCGTACGTTAAATTTGTTAATTTTGGGCGGGGTAGGAGGGAATCAATACTTGGTGCGGCATAACATGTATGATAATTAGACATTGACTTTTAATTTATAAATATTGAATTATTTTTTTTCTATTATAAAGTGAATTAATTGATTACATGTTCTAGGATTCTGTGTTTATAATAACATAAAAAAGTATCTAAAAACACTTCCATTTTAATTATTTAAATAGATATGTCATATATTCCATCAATTTTTTTTACCTTAAATGTGTTTCAGGAATGTATTGAAAATGCCACAAAGGTTTTCAAAGAACTTGCCGCAATTCCATCAGTAACAAAGGGCAGCCTATTCTTTACTGAGAACCATCACAATAAACACAAGCTTGAAGCAAGTATAACTTCACAATGGACCCAAAGGGACCTTGTAAGACAAGAAAATAGAAAATTCCAAAGGAACCATATTGTGACTTGCGATAGGGACCCAAAGAAAATAGGACCTATTCAAGAACCTTCGCTTCCTGTTGAATTACAAAATGTGTATGTATTAGGTATAAGTATCCATAATACCATTGTTATTATCTTAACATATCTGTCAATAAAACCATGAACATATTTGAAAAGTAAAAGTGGACAATGCTGCAGATAGAGCAGATTTCGTATGACTTTGAAAAGCTCAGTGTGCATGCCTTCCTGCGACCATGATGTTTCTAGAATTTTGACGTACCTTGCCGTGCTTTGACCATGTTCTATCTTGTATCACATTGTCCCCATGATTTTATAATATATTATGAGAGAGGAAATTTCTGGTGGAATGATTAAGCTAAATGCCAAAATAATAAAATTCAATGGGGGGAAGGATTTGCAGGAATTGTTACAAGTATAAGATTTCCCCTTTTATTTGTTTATAGTCAACTCATCAGTAGATCACCATCTGGAAAGTTTCAAGCAGTAGTAAAGAAAATACCTGCTACTAAGAAAGAGGAGGAAAAACAATTTTTGGAGGTACAAAATTGATGTATTGGTTCAATCTCGGTACTGAACAAATATAAATCAGTGACCTAATTGCAAGAAAGTTGTCACAAAAAAAACATGAGTATTAAATTTAGTACACAGGAAAGAATAACCAAAGAAAGAGTTCAGCTTGCGTGACCTTCTTTTGTTTTTTTAATTAATTCCATTCCCCTTAAATTAAAAAAGTCAGGACAACTGTTTTGCAATCAGGTGTACATTTTTAACCCATATACTTTAACTTCTATACTATTTAATTTCACAGATTTGGACAAGTAATAATGTGATTAAGTCAATTGATATAAAGGCTGCTGACAAACATGGGGATATTTGTGAAGACGGTGAGAAATTCTGCCAAATTTGATTTCCATATCTTATATATCTATTTTGCCTTCATTTCCAAGTTTTATTTAAATTGAACATCATTTTTACACCTCAGCCCAGTTTGGTAGTATTATGTGGTCACCATCAGAAAAGCAACTACTTTATGTAGCAGAGAAGAAAAAGGAAAAGAGTGTATCATACTTTGAAAACACTGATGGAGGTTTGGAATTCCAACACTTATTCTTGCACTTATTTTTTACTCTTGTTGATTAATAAAAATCTTTGGTCACCATATCATTTTTGTCACCAAAATTACAATCAATAGTTATATCATCACCATTATTCTATCCACCTTCAACACCATCATTGTTTTCATCATAATCACCATAATAATTGTGATCATCATTATCACCAGTATCATTAGTGCAGTGAGATTTTGTATGACACACTATGAAATGCTCACGGCACAAATGGGGTCAAGACATGTCAAGAAGGCACATCAAAAGTCTAGAAACATCATGGTGGTGGTATGGCACACACTCAGCACTGGACTTTTCCTAGTCACACAAAATCTGTGATAACATCATCATCATCATCAGCAGCAGCATCACTATAATCATCATCATCATAACTTGTCTCCTCTTGAAGTAATCAGCTTATTGCTGTCTTTCTTTCTTGTTCAGATACGGATTCTTCAAAACAGCAGCCTAAAAAGGTAAAATAATATTACAGTGTGACGCACCTTACTATGGCCGCCTAATTAAAGGTTTGTACAAGTTAACTAATCAGAAAGTGAGAATTTGACCTTAAAATAAAAGACACGCCGATTGTCAAACGATAAACACTTTGAAATGTACAAAGCGAAGACAAGAGTGAAGTTTATAAGTGGCTGAAAAGCCTCCCAGGATGTTTAAATTTGAAAAGGTATAGCAAACAATTTGAAAAGTGAAACTTTTGAATGCTAAACAAACTTGTACAAAACTTTAATTGGGTGGCCACGGTCAGGTGCGTTTTGCTGTAAACACCATAATATACTTGTTTTGTTCATTAAATACTATGTACTTCATGAAATCATGGGATTTCTTTCCAGGGGTGTAAATATGACTATGAGGAGAACTGGGGAGAGCAACTTGTCAAGAGATGTCATACTGTTCTGGTAGTTCTGGATGTAACAAGTGAAAACATTAGTGTTATTGATGGTATCTCTGATCACCTATCTGTTGGTCAGGTAAGATATGATGATGATGATGATGATGATGATGATGATGATGATGATGATGATGATGATGATGATGATGATGATGGTCGATGATGATGATGATAATTATGTTGATGATAATTATGATGATGATGATGATGATGGTCGATGACTGTCTGATGATAATTATGTTGATGATGATGATGATAATTATGTTGATGATGATGATGATGATGATGATCGATGGTCGATGACTGTCTGATGGTCATATGGTCATTAAGTATGTTATTAATGATGATGGTGGTGGTGGTCATGGCAATGATGATTTCATTGATAATGATGATGATCATCATCATAATAACTAACATTTCTATAGGGCCTATCCAATCCTGCCCTAGGCGCTTATGATGATGATGATGATGATTGATGACTGATGGTCATATGGTCATATGGTCATTAAGTATGCCATTGATGATGATGGTGGTGGTGGTCATGGCAATGATGACTGATTTCATTGATAATGATGATGATGATGAAGATGATGATGACAGTGATGATGACAATAATAATTAATGATCATGATGGTGATGGTGATGATGATAAAAATGGTGGTGCTGTGATGACAGTGATGGTGGTCATCAACTGATTATGATGGTCATGATGATAATAATGATGGTCATGTTTATATGACAGGCTGTCTGGGGACCAGAGGAGAAAGGTGTTATATTCTCAGGCTGGTGGCATACACCATATCGCCTTGGTCTGATCTACTGTACCAATAGAAGGTAACTGTTTAATAGAACTAACCTTACCCAATACCATAGTCAATTACTTACATACATTGTTGAAATTATTTACAGGAGCGGCATATTTTATGTGTCTCTGGATGGAAGTGGGTTTGGTAAGTCATATTCATTCATTCTTTCATTCATTCATTCATTCATTCATTCATTTGTTCATTCATTCATTCATTCATTTATCCATTCATTCATTTCTTCATCCATTCATTTCTTCATTCATTTGTCCATTTGTTCGTTCTTTTGTTCATCTGTTTATTAATTCTTTCCTTCCTTCTTCCCTTCATTCATCCGTCCAACTATTCATTCATTCCTCTATTCATCACTCCATCCCCTGTTCCTGTCATTTTAACTGCATCATCTATTTTCTTCCAGAACAACTTAGCAATGATGGTGATGCAGTATCCTCCCCAAGATTCAACCAAAACATTGGTAAAGTGGTAAGAAACTTGAAATGTGAAGTATGAAAACTGTGTCAAAAGTAAATTGGTTAATAAACACTTGTCTTATTTGCCTTTTTTATTCAGATTTATCTTGCAAGAGACAAGGATGGAGTCCACTTATCTTGTATGAGAATGATGGAAGTATGTTTGTTTGTTTGTTTGTTTGTCTGTCTGCTTGTTTGTATATGCTTGTCTGTCTGCTTGTCTGTCTGCTGTTTGTTTGTCTGTTTTTTTGTCTGTCTGCTTTTCTGTCTGTCTGTCTGTCTGTCTGTCTGTCTGTCTGTTTGTTTGTCTGTTTGTTTGTTTGTCTGTCTGTCTGTCTGTTTGTCTGGCTGCTTGTTTGTTTATTTGTTAACATTCACCTTGTTAATCTTAATGTAAGTGGAGAGACAATTAATTCTAATGAATTTTGTTCATGTCTGTAGTTTGACTGGAAGACCAGAACAAACTCTGTTGTCATTGACATAGTTGACACACCAAAAGGTAGAGTATTTGAAAAGTAAAACTTACAATAGGTTAGAGTGGTAGTTTTCTAGTCTCTCAAAGGGTAACAGAAAAAACACCTCTGCTAGCACTATATCTTTCCTTAGAATTTCCTTATATTTTTGATTTTTTTAATCTAAAATATAAATTTCTTCTTACTTTGCTGATATTTCCTTCGCTCGAATGTCAAAAGATTTACAGACTAAGTTTCATTTGAAATGGTTCTAAACCTTCATAAAACCTCTTTCAACATACTTTCTTACTCTGCTCTTAAACTAATCTATCAACTTGTTTATTTATCAGATGATGGTTTTCCTGGCATTTTTTCAATAAATGGATTGACGACTAGATGCTGGAGCTCTGATGGCACAAAAATCGTATTGAGTAGTTTCTGGGGCAGTACGTTGGTAATTAAAAACAGTGAATATTTACCTCTCCAAATCTGTCTTGAATGATTTTAAAGTGTACACAATTGTATTCATTGCAGAAAATTATCATTGTTGATTTGACATCCAAATCTGTGGTTCATTGTACTGAAGGTAAGTATTTTTCCGCAAAAAATGTCTTTGACTTATCAATATTATATCATCATTATTTTATAACTATTGTCATGATCAATGTTGACTATCTTTACCATCATTGATATCATCATCATCATCATCATCATCATCACCATCATCATCACCATCATTATTATCATTACCACAACCACCATCATTATCATTACCATTTTCATCATCACAATCATCATGTTCATTGTTGTTGTCAAGCGTTATCTTCAAATCTTATATCATCATCATTATTATGTATTAGATAGTTACTGAGGCCGGCAGCAATATTAGATATATTGCAGTCAGCTGAGGGCGCAGCCCGAAGCTGACTGCAATATATCTAATATTGCTAGCCGGCCGAAGTGACTATCGTATATAGTTACTATTCACCACCCTGCCCCATTGTTTTCTCTCTTGCACAGTAATCGGCGGTTTCTTGTGTTTTTGAATATAATAAAAATAGGCTTACCAAACTTTCACGCTGGGCTGGCAGTGTACTGAAATCGGCGTTTTTAAGCGTGATTTTGAATAACTTTTTATAGTTAGGTCCGATCAACTTCAAATTTTATATGTGAAGAGTACACACCCAAAGAAAATAATTCTTCTTTTCACTTTTACAAATGTTACGATTTTTGGCGGGAAAATAACGTCATCAATTTTAGAGGAAAATCTAAAATGAGGGTAATGCAAAATTTTAAAATGCGCATTTGAAAGAACTCATTGAGATACGTTCAAAACCGAAGAGATAATAGTCAAAGTCAAATTTAATCTAAAGTTATAATTTTTTGAATGTAAAATAGAAAACATTTCTAAACTTCAAAAATCATATATTTTGATTAAATTTGACTTTGACTGTTATCTCTTCGGTTTTGAACATATCTCAATGAGTTCTTTCAAATGCGCATTTTAAAATTTTGCATAACCCTCTATTTCAATTTCCCACTAAAATTGGTGACGTCATTTTCCCGCCAAAAATCGTAACATTTGTAAAAGTGAAAAGAAGAAAATTTTTCTTTTGGTGTTTACTTTTCACATGTAAAACTTCAAGTTGATCGGACTTAACTATAAATCATTTTGTTTTTTACTCGACAAGGGACTGGAACCAATATTATGTTAGTACTCTGCTGAATGCAAGGCATTGTGGGCACAACTTAAACTTGTCAAGGAAAACTTGTTCATCATCTACACGAGCAAGGAAACCTTGTCAATATAAAATTGTCAAGGAAATCTTGCTGATCGTCTACACGAGCAATGAAAATTGTCAAGGATACTTGTCAAGGAAAAATTGCTCGTGTCAACGCCGCTTAATTAGTTATAATATTATCAGCCAATGAAAATGTAATAATCATTCAATAGCCTGTCCCATTATTGTTCTCTTTGTTGCATAATAATCAGCGGTTTCTTGTCTCTTTGAATATAATAACAATAGGCTTACCAAACTCTAATTAGTTATAATTTCATCAATTCTATTTAGAGGAATGCTAATGAACTTGATGACATTAAACGTGTTTTTGTTGCAAGTTTTCCATCGGTTGCCTGGGTAGCATAATGGCTTAAAGCGCGGATACAGCAATGCAGAAGGTCTCGGTTCGAATCCTGGCATTGGTACTCAAAGTCTTTTTTCACCAAAAATCGCTATCTAGTAAATTATTTAATGAATTATAAGTCTGATGATGCTTACTAGAATGGAAATTATTAGTTATACACACTTAACAAAACACACTGCAATATGTTTGATATTGCAGAGTGCGAACTGCAATATGTTTGATATTGCAGAGTGCGAACTGCAACATAACTAAATATCTTTGCTTTCAGACGCGGGTACTCAGCAATCAGTGATTTAGTGCAGAGAGAGAACAATGGGGTAGGGTGGTGAATAGTAACTATTATTATATAATTACTTTCAGAAAATGGTTGTTGGAATCTACTTGATGTTCATGAAGACTTTATCCTGGCATCATTTAATTGTCCTTCTCAACCTCATCGTCTGGTCTGTACATTATTATACACTACTAATTCCTACAAGTTTTCAAATTTGTTATAATAAATAAATAAATAAATCACTTCTTTAACGTCTCAATGTATTTACAAGTGCCCTTCTAGTTGGGAAGACTCACACTCACTAGTACTATATCTCTACGTTAAATATTTTACTGCACAACTCTGCCCACATGTTCATTTTTGTTCATGAAAACCACTTTTGACAGTAGAAATCCTCTGCTACAAACAGGAGCCCTACATGTAGAATGGCCAGATATTGTTGATATTAATGTTTTAAATTGTGTTTTCTTAGATGATGGCTCCGATACCTATTGCGGGTGCGGCTACTGCTGATTGGACTGTTGTTGGTACGTTTTGTAAACTCGTTTTGTAAAAAAAATTTATTCCTTAATGTGTGTTTTTGTTTTCTCTCATTTCAGCGGGACCAGAAGCTGCACATGAAATCAAATGGGAAATCTTTAAGCTGACCTATGATACACAAGGTAGCTGAACTGGCTTTGAACTTCTATAGTATTTAAGTCCGGCAACAGTAAAAGTACAAATGTACAACAGTGTTGAATAATTTTGATTCTCAAAGGAATCCGCTGACCCGGATATAAGACCTAACCTCATTCAGTGGCGGATCCAGGATTTCAGAAAGGGTTGTTCCACATGTAGAAGACTGAGGCGAGAGCAGCCACAGGTAGCCCAAGAGCAGAGAAAAGAGATTCCAGACAGTGTATTGTCGTTACAAAGGGGTGATCCGCCACTGTCATTCTAGTCTACCCATTACCTGATGAAAATGCCCCCGTTCAAATGGCCTTTGACAAAAATCAAAAATGAACATGTGAGCCGAGTTGTGTGCAAAATATTAAAACGTAGAGGTAGCGAGTGTGAGTGAGTCTCCTCTATTAGTAGGGTGCACTGTGTCCAGCTAGAAGATTGAAACGTTAAAAAAGTTATTTATTTATTATTATTTTTATTTTACAAAAAAATAACATTCTACTTAATTTTGAATATGACTGTGGTTTTCAATGTGATTAATAATAATAATAGATAATTGAAGGCGCTTATATAGCGCACTATACGTAGTCTCAGTGCGCTTTACAGACATTTATATTCAGTGGAGGACTTTACGGGCTGCATATTAGTAGAAGACGATAATGCTAATGGTATTCACTCATGATTTGTTTCAGGATGCAATAAGGATTACGAATGTGTTCTAATCCAACCATCCAACCAACAAACCAAGCCACAGCTTCTAGTCCATCCACATGGCGGACCGCACTCTGTGTACCCTAGTAGTTATATGATTTACTATCATGCACTGTGCAGGCTTGGATATGCTGTACTATCAGGTTTGAAAGAACGAACGAATGAATGAATAAATGGACGAATTTTTAGTAATCAGAATATCAAATGCATGAATGAATGAGTGATGAATGAATAGATAGTTAAATTAGTGAATGGATGGATAAATGAATAAATGATCGCGAATGAATGAATGAATGATTGGATAAATGAATGATCGCGAATGAATGAATGTCGACAAACTGATGGATGAATGGATCGATGGATAAATAAATTGATGGATGAATGATTGATTGATTGATGAACGAATAATTGAATGGAATATTGAATGAGCAAATGAAACGTGAATGTATGAATGAATGAATGAATGGATTGATGAATCGAAGAATTAATCAATGAATCAATGAACGAACGAACAAACTGACAGGTGAACGGAAGAATAATAAGTAAATGCTATGCTTTTCGTAGTAAATTACAGAGGATCTGTAGGATTTGGTCAACAGCGTCTGGAATCATTACCTGGTAATATTGGAACACAAGACGTCAACGAAGTCAAGGTAGATTACGATCATATGCAGTCGTATCACTGTCATCATCATCGTCATCATCATTATATACAATCATCAACAACCTCATCAGCATTATCATTCTCATTAGATCCTAATAATCATCATCATCGTCGCCAGCACCATCATCCTCATTCTTCTTCTTCTTCTTATCATCATCATCATCGCCATCCTTATTTCCATACTGACCATAACGTTATCATCACTTCTAAATTACTGACTTGACATTTTCTATCTTTCTTTCTCTCTTTCTTTTGAATTTATCTACGTTGCTGTTTAAATTTCTCTCTTCGCGTGCTCACCTATTTCCTTTTTCGTTTCTGTTGTCAGTTTGCAGTGGATGAGGTTCTTAAACGAGGAGGTTTCAATGAAGAAAACGTGTTTGTTATGGGAGGATCACATGGTGGATTTTTAGCATGTCATCTAGTCGGACAGTATCCTGTAAGTCTGTACTCTTGTGAAATATCATTCTATCATTTTGAACATCCAGATCATCAGCATCATCATCATTATTGTCGGCATAGTAATCATCATCATTAACATCGTCATCATAAACGTTGTCATCATAATCATCAGTCATCATCATCACCATAATAATAATAATCATCATCATCATGATCATTATTGTCGACATAATAATCATCATCATTAACATCATCATCACCATAATCATTAACATCATCATCATCATTATCATCTTCATTATTATTGTCGGAATAATAATCATCATCATCATAATTATCGTCATCATATATTTATCATAATCTATTCTAGGGATTTTTCCGTGCTGTCGTGATGCGAAACCCTGTCATCAATTTAGTCAGTAAGTACACCGATTCAATAGAATAGAATCTTTATTTGCTCTTATATACTAATTACAATATATTGTACATTATATTATACATTTTACATTTTTTCTTTCTATATTCGTTTGTATATGTTTGTATGAGTGTTTCTATTATGTATGTTTTATAGAATATAGAAATTGAGCATGGAGGCTAAGTAAACTGGGAAGTTATCGAGTTAGCCTCCATTTAGGTTTTTGTTTAATACATAATATTCAGGTATAAAGAGCGGTAAGATTATAAACAATTTAACAAAGAGAGAAAAAACGTTCAGAAAAGAAAAAAGAGAATAGAACAGGAAAACACTAATATATACAAAATAATATTAAATATAGTTTTTGTGAAGTAAGTAATATAAATATAGATTATGTTTCTTCATAAAGGTATATATATACTATGTATCATTGTGAGTTTTGAGTACTCATTAAGTATGCTTTCACTTTTTTATCAAATGAAAGTACACTTAATATTTTAAGTTCATATGGGAGGTCAGCCCATATATTAGAGCCAGTATAAGAGAGTGATTGTTTGCCAATGTTTGTTCTAACTCTAGGTTTATATAAATTTCCTTTGGTTGCATATCGTGTATTATAGGCGTGAACATTTTTTGCTTGTGTAAATATATTATTGAATGTATTTGGCAGTAGTCCTTTGTGCCACTTATGGACGAATTTCAAAATGTGTAATCGATATACATTTTGAACTGTATGTATATTTAGCAGGTTGATGAGCGGTTTGGCACTGTCAGTGTATTTCCCATAGAGAGTAGCAAAAAATATTATTCGTATAATATGGTTTTGTTTGCACTGGACTTTTTGGATGTTTGTTTTATAAGTACTACCCCATGCCTCAATAGCATAAGAGATATAAGGATAAATCAAATTATAATAAATTTGCCTTAGTTGTTTTAGTGACAGATAGTGCCTTAACCTTAAAATTACACCTGAATTACGTGAAATTCGTGAACATATGTAAGATATTTGATGTTTCCACGACAGGGAATCATCAAGTATAACTCCAAGGTACTTGACATAATTTCTCCTTTCAAGACAAAAGAAAGAACCGTCTTTATCAGGGATTTTTATATTGATCGAAACATCCTTTTTCCTTTTAGATTTAACTATCATAAAATTTGTTTTTGTAAAGTTTAAAGAGAGCTTGTTGACATCTAGCCATACTTTGACTTTTGATAGTTCTATGTTCATTTTATTCTCAAGGGAGTTGATATTGCTATCAGACGTAAAGATATTTGTGTCGTCTGCAAAAATTTTAAAATTTAGTTTGTCAGAACAGTTTGGTAAATCATTAATGTATAACAAAAACAATAGAGGTCCCAATGTACTGCCTTGTGGTACTCCACAGGTAATTGTCTGGGAATCAGAGTATGTATCACCTAATGAGACGTATTGCTTTCGATTTTTAAGATAGCTAGAGAACCAATTTAGCGGTAGACCACGTATTCCGTAAGTTCTTAATTTGTTAAGCAATATTGAGTGATTAACGGTGTCGAATGCTTTTGATAGGTCTAAAAATACTCCACAGGTATAAAGATTGCTATCAATTGCCTTTTTTAAGTTGTCGGTGATTTCAGTTATAGCTTGCATGGTTGAATGACCTTTCCGAAAACCAAATTGATATTCATATAAAATGTTGTGTTTGTCAATATAATTGATTATCTGATTATAGACAAGTTTTTCAAATATTTGAGCAAATGTTGGTAGAGTAGAGATTGGTCTGAAATTTGATGGGTCAGTTGAATCTCCTCCTTTGTCAATAGGAGTGACTTTTGCTATTTTAAAGGCATCAGGGACAATTCCCTGATGTAAGGATATGTTAAAAATCGAAGCTAAAGGTTCAGCTATGTTGTTGCATGCTATTTTGATACATCTTCGTGGTACGCCTATCGTGGATTTGTTTTGATTTAAGTTCATGATGATATCTTCTACTTCGTGTGGGAGTATGCTTCGAAACATGAAACTGTTTTGAAAGTTTCTATTGATGTAAGTTGTTGGATCTGTAGTAACTTTCGGTAGTTTTTCTGTTAATTTTCTTCCGACATTAACAAAGTAAGAATTCAATTGATTTGCAATGCTATTTTTATCTGTGTAAGACTTATTATTATATATAAGCTTTGTAATTTTTTGTTGTTGTGTAGCACTCTGTTTTCGATTGAAAAGCAGTCCAATTAACTTCCAGGTCATTTTAAGATTTTGGCTATTAAGTTCAAACTTATCTTGAAAATATTTCTTTTTGGAGGCTTCTTTGATTTTGTTAAGTTTGTTGCTGTATGCTTTGTAAAATTTAGCTTTTCGGGGATCTTTACTTAAAAAGTGGCTACTAAACAACTTATGCCTATTTACAATTGAAGTAAGAATAGCTTTTGTGACCCACGGTTTTTTTGTTTGTTTACGTCTTTTATTTGACATTCGACGTATAGGAGCATGTTTATCAGTTATTATTTGAATAGCGTCATTAAATTTTGTCATGCTTTCATTGACGTTCATGCTAATGAGACTATCGAAATCCGCTTCTTCAATGTCTCGAAGGTATGCTTCATTATTAAATTTGGTAAAGTCTCGATAGTATTTAATGTTATCATTTCTTATAACAGTATTTGTTATTGAACAGAATATAGGTAGATGATCCGTTATGTCTGCCAAACATATCCCAGTTTTAGAAATTTTTTGAGGTACGTTAGTATATATATGATCTATTAAAGTTGATGTATGGTCGGTTATACGAGTTGCTTTGGTTATCATAGGCATATAATTAGCACTAAGTAGCATGTCAAGATAGTCTGAAGTCTTATTATCGGTATTATAGTTGAAAAGATTAACATTTATGTCTCCTAGTATAAATACTTCTTTACTACTATTATCAAGGTCATTTAATTGTTCTTTTAGCTTTTCATTGAATTCAACGCAATCTGAGGAGGGGTGCCGGTAGATACACCCTACAACAATATTCTTTTGTTTTTGCCGTGAAATTTCGATCCAGCACGATTCAAAAGCTGCAGTGGAGCATTCGAGATCATGCCTTCTAATGTAATCAAGATCTTTTGAAATGTACATACCAACTCCCCCAGAGGAGGTTTTTGAGTTGGTGTTTATGAATGAATAATTTGGTATGTTAATATTATAGATATTTTGATCTTTTAATTTGGTTTCCGAAATCGCGATTATTTCTGGTGCAGAATTAAAAGTTTCAAGTAAATCCTCTAGTAATGATAAGTTTTTTTGAAGGCTTCGGATATTGAAGTGAATTATAGAGAAACCTTTTTGATTTTTTGACTTTTGGAAAAAATTTCCTGTTTGCTTAATGTTATAGTATTTTGATTGATCAGAGAAATTATGCGTGTACTCCTGCAAGTCATTCTCATTATCTGGACTTACTATATAATCTTGAAAGAGATCTTTTGAATGGAGTATATTATCGGAGGATGAGAAAACCCAGCTCCCTATTGTTCTTAAGAGCTCCTGATGGTTTAGCTCATAGAAAGGTAGTTCTGAAAGCGTATTTAAGTTATTGCTATCTATACTTGTATTATGTAAGGTAGTTAATTAAGAATATTGAATTTGTAAATTTATAGCTGTAAGATATTGTAAAGAGATTTTAACATTATAGTCTGATCTTACTTTCAGAAGTCCTTTATACTGGTATTTTAGGTTTTTGTTCTTCATCAGTAGTAGTGGTTTTACTTAGCCATCGATTTGCTCGAGGTCTTCCTCTGTATTAAATGAATATGTCACTGAGTTTTCATCCTCCTTCAAGAAGATTCTCCCGTTCTGTGTCCAGATGAATTTCCAGTTTCTTCGCTTTTTGATCCTGTTGACTTCACCAAAGAGTTTCTTTCGTTTGGGTGTTAATGACTCGGAAATATATATCCTGGAGTTTGATGGCGAACCGAGGTCAGCTATGTCGTTCACTTTGGTCTTTTGTAGCATTTTTCTCTTGTTGTAGAATATATTTCTCTTTTTACGAGATATGAACTTTACTATAATTTTTGGAGGTGCTTTGGTGTTTTTTGTCGGCAGCGGGTGCGCTACTGAAATATCTTCAGCAGAGATCGGAGATCCAATGTGATTACCAATCGCTTTCACAATGGCTTCCGACGAAGCTTCATCTTTGGCGTATATGCCTGTAATCTCAACACAGTCCCGTCGTATGTATTGTGCGAGTTCCTCTATCTCATATTGGGCTTCGACTGATCTTTGGTCTGTAATTTTGATGTCTTGTTTAATAAGACTCACTTCTTTGGCTTGATTATGTAACTTCTTGTTGGTTGTTTTGTATTCATCGAGCAAGCTATCGTATTTTTCAGATAGATAACTGGCTGTTTGCTCTATATTATTTAACTTCACTTCTAATTCGTCAACTTTTAGTTTTAAGGGAGTTACTGCTAGAGAGATAAGCTCTTTAACCTGTTCAAGAGTGACCATAGCGTCGGTCGATTTGAGAGCGCGAAAGTACGTCTTCTCTCTTCAACGACATATGCTAATTCATATTCAATTGTGTATTTTACAGTCTTTCTTTTCTAAATTATGAAATATAATCTTAGATGTTTTTCTTTTCTTTTATGCAGCACTAGTTGGAACTTCCGACATCCCGGACTGGTAAGGATACTAACTTTATTCTTCATTTATACACCTATTTTAAAAACCGAAGCTGCAGTCAACACTCTGAAGCCTGCAAAGGATGTCGATTTTATCATCAACCACTGAAAGAACTTGTTAGTTGCAACGGTTTCTCTGTACCTAGTACTCAGTATACGTTAGACGTATTGTGTAACCACGCGATATCCGTTACGTCAGTAATAACATACTGGACTGTCAATCACCGACAGTTAATATAGTTAATTTGATTAACTAGATGATAAACAAACTGATATAAATCTTACAAAACTGCATCAAAACAGCAATTTTTTTTGCAGTTTTTGTCTATTCTTTGTTCGGTTTCCAATCCCCCCTCATTCATCCATTTATTGACAATCATTTGTGTTGTTTTCCAGGGGTTTCGAGGAAGCAGGTTTAGCCTTCAACCAAGACCTTCTAACCGACGCGGATACTTACTCAAAACTTCTTGCATGTAGTCCAATAAGCCACGCCAAAAAGGTAACGTTGAGTTTGATTGATTATTTAGCGCAATACACATCCATCCATCCATCCATTCATCCATAATAATTATAACATTAATTATTCATTCATTTATTCACCAATTCATTCTTTATGTACTTTATTTTTCCATTTGTTTGTTTGGTTTCAGATTGTTACTCCAACAATGTTAATGATAGGTGGTGTAGATTTGCGTGTACCATCCTCCCAGGGGAAAGAACTGTATCGAGCCTTAAAGGCAAGGGGTGTGGAAGTCAGGTAATCAATTCAACTATTCAAACTGGGATCAGTTAAATTCACTGGAGCGGATTAAGAACACGAAATCGTGCCAATCTATGGAATGTCATACTGAATAATTTAGGGAGACTATAAAAATGCCACAAACTCAGAATTAGACCTCTCTTCGCAAGTAGCTCTGGACCAAAGAAACTTATGAAGAAGCAATTAGGAAACGGGAGGGGCTGGGGGTTGTTAGGCCCTTCTTTTTGACCCACCCTCCCAACCCTAATAAAAGTCCTCATCCAAAACTGACCTCTCATTTCGGTTCGAGCAAACTGGATAATCATTTAGTGACAATGGTTTCCAGTTTCTCCCCGTGAACCGTGAATGAAAGGCCAGTTTGGATATAATACTAAACCCAAGAGCTGCGACCGCGAGGCATGCATGGATTCTTTTGCTGGACAGATGCATTTCATGGATCTGTCTAGCTAAACAATCCATGCATGAAACTTTTACCATTTCTCTGAACATTCCTTAATTGAAATTGTATAATTTTCTGGATATTGCTGGTTATAAAGTTGTTGTTGCATGCTTTGCAGTCGCAATTCGTATCAATTTCCCAACTCGTTTTTGCAATTATTAACCAATATTATTCATTGTTGAAAGAGACGTTAGTTTTTCATTTGTGTTTGTTGTTTAACAGGATGCTATTTTACCCTGAAGACAACCACCCGTTAAATAAAGTCGATACAGAAAGTGATGCACTCGTTAATATCGTAAAATGGTTTCACGAACATCGAAAAACACAAGAATAGACGCCAAACTACCACAGGGGAAGTTCATTTTATAATTCAACACAATACATTGGCTGTTATCAGTCACAATGCAGGAAAAGTGGGTTTTCTATTCAGATAATAAATAATTTGATAAAGAATCCTGACTTTGTATATGAATATGGTTTATTTTGACGTTATTTCTTGTAGTGTCAAGTGTACAACATACGTGATTAATGAGTTCAAATGTTTGACATAAAAAGTGATATTTAAAACTAATAACAATCACAATATTTGAAAAAAGGCATATTATTAAAAATACTAAAACTACTTAATTAATTCCCCTGTACATCGGATAAATATGTTTGGTATTTTGACACATGCGCAAAAACAGCGACTTTGTACCAATTAAGTCGTTCTTACTGGTCAGCTGACTTGGTCAGGTTTGATATTGACGCATGCGCAAGAACACACTGATTTAAAAAAAACTATGATCAAAGTCGTTCTAGTTATTTAGATTGCATTTGCGTAAAACATAAAATGTCGTAAAATATACATTTTGAATAACTTAGAAGTAAAACTTTCAAATAAAAATACTTGAAGTATTTTTTCATAAAAACTTTAGATAAAAAGAATATCTACATATATTAGGTTTATAGCGTTTCTCTGGTCAAGTCACAGCTCGTCTGAAATGGCGTGAGGCCTTGTATCTATTACTGTTCTTCTGGTCGATTCCAGGGCTGCTCTTCTGAATTCACCGGCGCAGTGGGATCTAGTTCCTCTCTGAGGTTCGTAATGGCGTCATTAGTTCCCAGGTGCACTCGTTTGAGTCTGTTGATCAAATCTTCCTCTTCTTCGTCAGGAGGTTTGTAGTCGCAACCTCGATACGCCTTTTTGTTGATGCAGTACTGTATAAGCCTGAGAAATGGGAGCACAAATATCAGTAGTCAGTTTGAAAAGCTTTGCAATACAATACTTTGTAGTACCATAGATTATTGGTCATTTTAAGTGTACTCGGACTGCGTCGACGTTTTAAGGAAACAATTGGAGTCAAAATGTACGAAAACTAGTGGTAAAACTAGTGTGGACTGCGTCATAAGGGAACAATTGAAGTGAAATGTACGATAACTAGCGGTTAAACTACTGTGGACTGCGTCGATGTTTCTATGGAAACACTTGGAGTAAAAAGGTACGATAACTAGCGGTTAAACTAGTGTGGTCTGCGTCGATGTGTGTAGGGAAACAATTGGAGTAAAAATGTACGATAACTAGCGCGTTAAACTTTGGAGGACTACGTCAAGGTCTCTTAAAAAAGAACTGGAGTACTTAATAAATGTACAATTGTGTGAGAACCTACCTTCCCCAGTGGCTGTCTTTACACAGTACGTAAGGGTTACCAATGACGATTAGTAAGGCCTGTGCTCTGGTTATAGCTACATTGAATCGCTGTAAGAAAATGGACATTGTTAGTTAAAAATGATTCTATGATGCAAAAAACTTTGACACCGCTGGACGATTTGCGATACGTTTCTAAGGTTACCGCTCAGCCATTTCCCCTGATCATCCTACCTTTCCCCTCCCCCTTCCTCTCCTTCTTCCCTTTCACTCCCCCTTTCCTCCCTAAGAAATGTAGCAACAATTTTGAACACAATGGTATATTAACGCGCAGAGATTTTTCATAGGAACAAAGTTGATACATTCGCAATACAAGAATACTCCAGTTGCACGTTATCTAGCACCGCTGTACTGTTTGACAAACGGCGCATTTGTACAGGTTAAGCCTTGATTTGTTGTAAAAATATTCACAAATTCAAAGCCAAGCACGGAAAATGCTATCGTTTAACAATAGAAATCACATTTGAATTTTCGTTGAATCGAGGTTATCCTTGTACAAATGCGCCTTTTGCACAAACAGTACAGCTGTGCCAGATAACACGAAACTGGAGTATTGTAAACTCACTGACGTTTCGACCGCTAACTAACCTTGGGATTCTTGAGAAAACCAAGTTTGAATCGTGCATCCATCTGTAGGTATTCTAGTGTACTGCGAACTGTTGATATAATGATAACACGTCTTTCTTGTCCTTGAAACTCCTCCACTGATCCTACTTTGGTATCGTGAATGTTCTCTTTCTCAAGTAGTTTACGTATCTTTGTTACCTATTGAAATATACAGCGTTAAAACACGCGTAAACGTAAGGCAAACATAGGCACATACGTAAGATATTCGTAGACGTAAGGGTGATATGGAATTAGTTATTTTATTTGTGCGCAAGAAGTTGACGTATCTTTGTTATCTGTTTACAATAGACAATAAAAGTTTAACGGCACGTAAACGTAAGACAAAGTAGCCATATACGTTAACCAGTCGTATACGTAAGAGTGGTATGGTATTTGCTATTTAATTGTGCAGAACAAATTGACGTATCTTTGGTACCTGTACAATATACGGTTAAAGTAAAAACGCGCGCCAACAGAAGACGTATAGCAGCCACATGCGGAAACTGGTCGTACATTACGACATTCAAATTAAATGGCACCATATATTGCCCAGTTGTTAATTTGTGTCGCCATGCAACGCTTGCGTAAGAGCATCCATTGCGTAAGAGCATCCATTGCGTAAGAGCATCCATTGCGTAAGGGTACATGACGTTAGCGAAGGAAGTGAAGAAGTGCTATTACGAGACCTACCTGTTTTTATACGGTGATATAACACCAATATATGCAACGCTTGCGTAAGAGCATTACGTCCAAAACGCTTGGAACATAACGTTAGCGAAGGATACTGTGCTATTTTGTCTCCACTACATATAGTTAATAACACCACACAACACTTGACGCATGGGCTGGTTGGTCAGCCTGGCCCACGATGACACATTTTATTGAAGACTGATTCAAAGATAATATCTATCATAACAAAATCTAATCATTATAGCCAGTCACGAAAACCCAAAACCACTTTGTGGAAAATAGGAACGTGAACCCCCTACAATTGCTATAATGCATACCTTTGGGGTTTTAAGGTTTACATGGTGCAATAACAACAATACAGTGTCTTCCATTGAGAATCTAAGCATCTGCTATATATAAATTATAGTGAAAACTTAAGCTAAATAAGTACACAGCGCGAGGCTGACCGTAGAATGACTATCACTACGGCCAACACCCTATATATACACTCTATTACACAAGGGACTAGACGCTCTATACGCACGGACTAACTAGACTCCGTGCCGGCAAAATATTAATTTATGTCAATCTCGATTGTCACAAATTACATATTACGAGACTTACCTGTTTTCTATACGGTGATATAACACCAATATCTTTAGTCAAGACCTTTACTCCACGTGTATCTCGTAACTCTTTAACATACTTGACCGTTGTGACCGCTTCCTCGGGGTTAAAGAACGATGGGCTGTTCTCTTCCCTTAGATCTCTGCCCTTGATCCCCTCAAATATGATAGGGAAGTCTTTAGCAGGGAGTCTACTCCACTGGCAGAGAGATGTGCGCTTCAGCTGGTCGGCACAGGCCTCGAGTTCGTCATCGTAGAACATTTCGTTAGGCAGCTATTGGAGGAAAGGGTGCATCAATACAATTTAAAGTCGTCTTAATTACGAAAATATTTGTCTCTACTTACACCACCTATGTAATCATCATCAAAACCAATAACACCATCATCATCATCATCATCGCCACCATCATCATCATCGCCAACATCATCGTCATCATCACCGCCATCATCCTTATCACCCAACATCATCATCATCCAACATCATCATCAAGAACACTATCATTATAATCAGTTGCCATCATCATCATCATCATCATCATCATCATCACAATTATCATGACCGTTAGCATGACCATTATCGTCCGTCATTGGTAAAATTTCCATCATAGTTATCATCGCCGTCTGTCACACCAACCTCTAGAATAGCTGGATGAGATCTGTAATTCTTCAACAGTTTTGTCAACATTAACGGGTTGTATTCTCCCAGTTCGTCTTCTTCGTCGTCTTCATCGAGAATACGACCATAGTGGGGTACTTTAGTCATCAATCTCTCCAATAATGATGTGCCAAGACCAAACTGAAGAGAAAAAAACTATTAGAAAAACACGATTCATCCTACGTTGTAGGTGAGTTAGGGGCCGCGAAGGACCTTAGTAGGGGGGATTTAATATATAGACTATGATTTTAAATTTAGACAAAAAACGGGGGGAGGGGGTACTCCCTTTGTCCAAGTGGTAGGGGTGATCGGCGGAGGTTTTGAAAACGGTACGCACAGATAAAAATAACTATTAAAGATTTGTTGATTTTAACCCCTAAAAGGTACGGCTGTGCGATGTTCTTGCCAGCCAAGCTTACTTTTAGCAAAATGACACTTACAGGTACGGAATCATGTTACGCAACTGACTTTTAAGCCAGAAACAAAAAGGACCCTAAAAGGTACGCACAGGAAGAAAAAGACCCTAAAAGCCATCCTCCCTCTCAGTGGCCCCTGTGAGTGCGTACCTTGATTGCTAAAGGTGATCTCAACACCGGGCCAAGTTGCTGAGGGTCCCCTGCTAAGACAAGCTGTCCGCCTTGTGGATTTCCAGTATTAAGAAGTCCAGTCAGGGGGATCAAGCACTCGGGTTCAAGACTATGACCAGCTTCGTCGATGAAGATGTGCGTAAAGTGGTGATCAGGTGTTCCAGCAGACACGAGCCTGCACGATAAATAGAAAAATATGCAGGTTAGTGAATGACAGCTGTGCTGGGTTTAACTGACAAGGGTTTCTTAGGATAATATGATGGTTGTGATGATGATGATGATGATGAATGATGATGATGGAAATGATATAATGATGGATATATAATGATGATGATGGCAATGGTAATGTTGGTGGAATGATGATGATAATGGCAAGGATGATAACGACAATAATGATGACAACGGTAATGATTATGATGGTGATGATGATGGCAGTGATTATGATCATGGTAATGATGATGACGATGATTGTGATAGTGAAATTGATTATTGTAAAGATGATAATGATTGTGGTAATGACGATAATGATGATTGAAGTGCTAATGATAACGATGGTAGTGATTATCATGATGATGATTCTGCTACTGATGGTGGTAATGATGCCGATTAAATCATTAACTTACCTTCCAGCAGTCACTAGTGTTGTCACTACAAGTCTTTTACTCATGATATCTTGTAGAGGAGGGAAGTAAAACTCTGTTCCTCTGATACAACATAATGGCTAAAAATAATAATAACAAAAAAAGGAATGCAAGTTATGGAACAACAATCAAAGAAAAAATTAGCATGAAAGGAGAGTAAAGTATAGGAAAGAAAATTGAAAGGATTGAATGGAAAAGGAAATGAATAAATGGGAGAAGAAAGGAATCATACAATAAACTGGTTTTCATCAATAATGATACCTTTATAGATTCAGGTAGTGATGCAAACGAACGTCCAAAGGCATTCAGTCTCAACATCTGAGTCTTGGGGACAACACTGTGCTCTATCAATCGTTCAAGAATAAGATCTGAAGCACTGTTTGATGGAGCACAAGCAAGGACACAGCTGTTTGGTAGCACGCCAAGCACCTATAGTAAAGTAATTGCTAATGTTATGAACATCCTATAGATCATTATTTTATGGCTGGATTGGTAGAATTCTAAATTATCTTTATTCAGACGTTATTTTCGGATGCTATGTAGGGGGTTAGGGTTTGTTACTAATTGTATGCTGTAAAAACTGGACAATTGTAGGGCAAACTGGACAAACTGTAGCATTCTAAATTATCTTTCTCTTATTACTGTTCGATGAAGTACAAGCAAGGAAATGGTTGTTCTTTAGCGCACCTACATGTATAGTAAAGAAATAGCTAACTATATAAACATAATAAAAACAATGTTTGGCTTGGTTGGTAACACAAAAGTGTTGTTGTGGGGACAAATATTTCCACATAAATTCAATGTGTCAATTGAAGGTAGCGCATGTAGCCGAACAAAGAACTCCAGTTAGGTTCCTAACCAGGGCTTTGTGTTCGACTGCATGCAGGCTAAATGAAGACAACTTCCCACCTTGTGTATACCAGTCTTTAGAGTACTGTATTAAATTGATTGAGGAGATTTAAACACTACTATTTTGTACTTGTTTCTTTTTACCTGTTTAATAGCTTCAACTACAGTAACTGTTTTGCCTGTCCCTGGAGGACCAAAGATGAGATATGGTGCAGGACGAGAACTTCCTGTAACTATGTTCTTTACAGCTTGAACTTGCTCTGGGTTTTGTTCCAGTTTAGTGTTGAACATCCTTTCAACAAGTACAAAATGTTTAATAAAAAATGAAACTTCTATTGGCAAAGAAAAGATGGAAATATATAAATTTAGCAACATAAAGATTAGCTGCGTCAATATTTTGTCTTCTTTATTACCAAGATTATACGTTTTTATTAATATTCATACATCAATCTAAAATTTGAGCTATAAATACCTTTGTACATTTTCAGGTTCACAAATGGCTGGTAGTCGCTGTATTTCTTGTCTATTTAAACCCAACACTTCCTCAGCATTCTCCATTTCTGCTTGCAGCTGAACAGCACGATGTGCAAGACGTAGAGGTGTTCGCCCAAATGTAAACCTAACCTTCACTTTCATTCCTTTGATGTATTTTTCATGGAAGCTGTAGAAGATTGAGATGAGTTGAATGGTTGCTTAGTTGGTTAACTATTATGTTGATTGTTGGGTGGTTTGTATGTTGGTTTATTGATTGGTTAACAATATGTTGATTGGTCGGTTTGTTTGTATGCCAGTTGGTTTGTTGGTTGGTTGGTATGTTTGTTGATTGATTGGTTAGTTTGTCTGTTTGTTGATTGATTGGTTGGTTGGTTGGTTGGTTTGTATGTTGGTTTGATGATTGGTTGGTTGGTTGATTAATTGGTTAGTTTGTTGATTGATTAGTTAGTTTGTCTGTATGTTGATTGGTTGGTTTATATGTTTGTTGATTGATTGGTTAGTTTGTCTGTTTGTTGATTGGTTGGTATGTTTGTTGATTGGTTGGTATGTTGGTTGGTTGGTTATTTGATTGGTTGGTTTGCCTGTACATGTTGATTGGTTGGTTTATATGTTTGTTGATTGGTTGGTATGTTGGTATGTTTGTTGATTGATCAGTTGGTTTGTCTGTTTGTTGATTGATTGGTTAGTTTGTCTGTTTGTTGATTGGTTGGTTTATATGTTTGTTGATTGGTTGGTATGTTGGTTGGTTGATTGATTGATTGGTTGGTTGGTTGGTATGTTGGTTGATTGATTGGTTAGTTTGTCTGTTTGTTGATTGGTTGGTTAGTTTGTCTGTTTGTTGATTGGTTGGTTTATATGTTTGTTGATTGGTTTGTATGTATGTTGGTTGATTGATTGGTTGGTATGTTGCTTGATTGATTGGTTTGCCTGTACATGTTGATTGGTTGGTTTGTATGTTGGTTGATTGGTTGGTATGTTGGTTGGTTGATTGGTTAGTTTGCCTGTACATGTTGGTTGGTTGGTTGGTATGTTGGTTGATTGGTTGGTTAGTCTGTCTGTATGTTGATTGGTTGGTTGGTTTATATGTTTGTTGATTGGTTGGTTTATATGTTTGTTGATTGGTTGGTTTATATGTTTGTTGATTGGTTGGTTTATATGTTTGTTGATTGGTTGGTATGTTTGTTGATTGGTTGGTATGTTTGTTGGTTGGTTGGTTATTTGATTTGTTGGTTTGCCTGTACATGTTGATTGGTTGGTTTATATGTTTATTGATTGGTTGGTATGTTGGTTGGTTGGTTGGTTATTTGATTGGTTGGTTTGCCTGTACATGTTGATTGGTTGGTTTATATGTTTATTGATTGGTTGGTATGTTGGTTGGTTGGTTGGTTATTTGATTGGTTGGTTTGCCTGTACATGTTGATTGGTTGGTTGGTATGTTTGTTGATTGATTGGTTAGTTTGTCTGTTTATTGATTGATTGGTTAGTTTGTCTGTATGTTGATTGGTTGGTTTACATGTTTGTTGATTGGTTGGTATGTTGGTTGGTTGGTTGTTTAATTGGTTGGTTTATATGTTTGTTGATTGGTTGGTTTATATCTTGGTTGATTGGTTGGTTTATATGTTTGTTGATTGGTTGGTTTATATGTTGGTTGATTGGTTGGTATGTTGGTTGGTTGGTTATTTGATTGGTTGGTTTGCCTGTACATGTTGATTGGTTGGTTGGTTGGTTTGCCTGTACATGTTGATTGGTTGGTATGTTGGTTGATTGGTTGGCTGATTGGTTGGTTGGTTTCCATGTTGGTTGGTTGGCTTGTATAATGGTTGGTTTGTTAATTGGCTGGTTAGTTGGTCTATTGGCTGGTTTGTTGTTTGGTGGGTGGGTGGGTGGGTGGGTCAGTTGGTGGTTTGGTTGGAGTGTTTAAAGATGCATGGTTCTATTGTAAGTTGTGTTGTACCTTTGGCAGAATCTAAGTTTTACTGTATTCATTTCTACATGATGTACAAAGCCTTGATACTCTTTATCTACATTGCCATCTTTGCGCTGTATTTGTACAAATAGATGATCACCTCTGATGACAGAAGGACGGTTTTCTGCAAGTCCTGGAACCTAAAATTTACAATAATAATGTACTTATTTTATTTTACCTAGTTTGGTAATCATCAGCATCATCATCAGCATTAATACCATCATATAATAAGCAGTACAATCATCACCACCATCATCAGCATTATCAATTTCATTTTTCAACAGCATCCTCATCAGCATCATCTTTATCATCATCATCCTCCTCCTCCTCCTCCTCATCATCATCATCAGCAGCATCTTCTTCATCATCATCCTCCTCATCATCATCATCATCCCCATCATCATCATCATCACCCCCTTCATCATCATCATCATCATCATCCCCATCATCATCATCAGCAGCAGCAGCAGCAGCAGCAGCAGTAACAGCAGCATCACCACCTTCTTCATCAGCAGCAGCAGTAGCAACATGTCACAACATTTATGTATGGTAGTCGACAGTGAGTTATCTTGTAGATTACTTCAAGCCTGACAAAATCTTAACTAACTTCCTTCACTCTGCTTACCTTTAAAACCAAGAATTTCCCTTCTTTGACCATTGTTTCATTCTCGACATCATAATGTCTTATATCAACTTCCATTTGCATTTCCTCTATGTGCATCATAGCTGAAAACTTGTCCTGATAATTTCTCTCAGTGAGTTCTGATGCTAAAAGCTCTTCAAGATGTGCACTGGGTTCACCTTTGTTAAGACTAACCCTTAGGTCAAATGGTATACGGTATTGTTTTAGTGGGACTTTGTAGATAAGCTGACTTTCCAGCCTAAAAAGAAACAGATATTAATGAAACTGTACTGCTGTGAATTGCTGTAAAATGTTATTTCACATCAGAACAATGAACACTTTTAGCCTAAGTAGCATGATTTTCACTCTGAGTGTAAACAATAGAGTACTCAAGTGATGGCATCATACAAATTTTTATTTTTTAATAGGCAATTATAAGGACGTTCACACAGCAAATTTGAGCAGAATTCTTCAAATAGCAGCTTGGTCACTTGAATATATAATTTCCCCATACAAATCACAGTATTTTTTTTCAAAACTTTTGGACCAGAGCTTAAATTGCAGTGATTTGTATAGGTAAATTTTCTATTCAAGTGGCGATATCTCAGCTGCTATTTGACTGATTCTCATCAAATTTGGCGTGTGAACATCTTTTGTGATTGTCCATTGCAATTGGTAACCAAAAATTGTAAAAGCCAAAATTTGTTTTTTTGTGACGTCACACTTGAGTACTCTATTTGTAGATGTGTTATGGTCATCCAAAATTATGTAGTCTTAGTAGTGCTCACTGTTGTTGTCTGACATTTCGTATCCCTGAGTGGAAGTCATGACTTCCACTTGAAACATCAGACAACAACACCAACAGTCTTTTTCAAGACTACATAAACCCGCCAATGATAACAACGCATCTACATTGCTTACACCTTGTTTCAGGCTTATAAGATAATTTAGTGAAAACGTTTTTTATATTTCAAATTTTATTAAATAAATATATATTTTAAATTCACTGTATATTTTTATTTAAGGTTGTTTTAATAAAGCTATTATTATTATTATTATTATTATTATTATTATTATTATTATTATTATTATTATTATTATTATTATTATTATTATTATTCACTCTTAATGTAAACAATGTAGTACTGTCTTACACAAGTTACACACATTCAAGACTTCTTATACTTACCCATCTGGTGGCACACCAAATATGACTTCAACATTGGGATCATACATTTTAGCAAGAGGGGAGGGGTGATGATATGCTTTCGTCGGTAACAAACTTTGGACATCATCATTTGTTGCCTGGCCAACAAGGAATCGTGCAATGTGAAATGTCTTTTGTTCTGGTTCTTCTTCTTCAAACTCAAACACTATAGGGAGCTTAAAGTTGCCTAAATGCAGTGGCTTGAACAGTACAGATATGCTATATTGTTTTTGACTGTTGACTTTGAGAACTTTGAACTTTTCGCTCCTCATTTGTGTTATGCCATATTTGTCATTTAGAATGAACTCCGATACTTTCTCCAGTGCAGAAAAACGTTTGATCTTAACAGGGGTTGTGCCAGCATTTTTGATAGTTATTTCTAAGACTTCCGAACTGCCATTGACGGGGAATGTGCCCAAGTTGATAACTCCATTTGATGTATCTAAGTTAGAGAATATCCTGACTCCACTTTTATCTTCTACAATTGCCTCCCTGTAAATGAACAAAATATGATTATTTGTGATGGACTATTAATTATAAAGGGATTACATTGATTGAGTGAATGAAGCTATCAAGACAGTAAAGTCTAATTAATAGACAGAGAGACTGACTGGTTAGTTGGTTGGTTAATTGAGTTTTTGACCGACCGACTGAATGAATGACTGATATAGAGTGACTGACTGGCATGTTGATTGATTGACTGACTGATGGACTGAATGACTGATGGCACTGACTGATGGCACTGAATGATGGGACTGACTCAGACTGACTAGCTGACTGACTGACTGATGGGACTGACTGACAGACTGACTAGCTGACAGACTGACTGATTGGCTGAGTAAATATATAACTGATCATCAGTCATTTTAGCAACATACTTGTTTGCAACAAAAGCCTTTTTCAGATCATCCATGAATGCTTGGTTTCTTGGCACTTCAACAATCTGATCCTTTTCTTTCTTAGTCCTTCGCCTTTGCACATAGTTCTGATCTATGGCAATCACCATCTTTCTTCCTCTCCTTTCATAGTACAAGATAGAGTCCCCTCCTTCTCCCTTGGTCAACTTCTTCATTCTTTTAAGTTGATACAAAACAGATGAAAACGCCGCTGTAGGAGATCCTGGGATACTTTTCTTGTAATCGTCATAGTAGATTTGTCTGAGCTCAAGCTTCGTTGGAGGTTTAAGGTTTTTTGATTGTAGATATTGCCAGAATTGCTTAGAGATTTCTCTCTGCTGTTGGTTATTCCTCTTTGGCATCTTGACTTGTCTTTTCTGCAATGATAATACCGAATTGTCGTATTTCGGTTTTGAGAAGCCGGCTACTAAGCTTAGATCAGCAGTTTTATGTAGTCATGATGACAAATCAAGAAACAAGCTAAACTTGGGCGAATATTTTTGCCAAAAAAACCCGTCTCTATGGACTACGTTGTATGATTCTTTGCTAAGGCTCAGTTCAAAAGTATTCCCAAGAAATATTATTCGGACGATGGTTTTCAGTTTCTGCAAATCTTGTAGACAAAACAGGAAGCCCAATTGAGAAATACTCAAAATAGATAAATACTTATCAGAAAATATTCCTTTATAACATAAATGTAAAGTGTTATTAATAATTTAAATGCATGCATGCGGTGGTTCTATTATTTTTGAATATTTTTGTTTGATTATTTTCCTTTAATTTCGGATTTTGTCAATTTCATTCAATAAACAATAAACTTGGGCTTCCTGTGGTATAACTCAAATTTATTACCGCTGACTGAAAACAAAAATAGACGTACGTTTTTGATCTTTTTTCATTCAAAAAATACTTAAAATCTGAGAAACTTAAGAATAAATAACTTCTGATTATAAATCTATTTCATAATTTGAATTTATTATTATTATTTTTTAGAAAGTACGCAAAGTGTTTCGGGATATACTAGTGTGCTCGTCTCGCAGAGGCTACTGGGAGTTGTTGTTCTTGGAGAAATCCAAAATGGCGCAGTCGTTGTCTGCGGAAGAATTTACTCGAATACAGGCAAGTGTACACAACATATAAAGACTAATAGAATAATGCAGCTGATGAAACAAACTGCTCTATATCCACAGGAACAAATCATAGAACTACGTACTTTGAATTACGAACAAGAAGCGCAAAACCAAAGGCAACAAGCAGGTATAAGCTTATGATCGAAGTTGAACAGTTGTTACATGATACTTCTGCTTTCGTTTACTAAAACTCGTGGTTTCATTGTTAATTGCAATACTGTAAGAAGTCATTAATGTTATGTAAGTGCGATATGTTATGACAAGTTCGTCATTGTTGTATTTTTAGTTAAGTGCATGAAGCGTTGTGATTTTTGGTTGAAGTTATTTCGATCGTAATAAATTTGATTTGATTTGATAGTTCCTGTTTCCTTGTGTTTTATTATAATATATTTTGTCAAACATATGATAAACTTATATATATTAAATTATAAATCTTTAATTTGCAATAAAAATGTAGGCTTCAGTCGCGCAACTTTGATTATTCCACAGTATTTCCCCGGAATATTTGGAAATGTAATATCTGTTTTAGAACAAAATCAAAATTATATCATTCAAACATCTAAGTTTTGATATATATTATATCATTCATGTTTTTTTATTTATTCCATAGAAATCAAAAATCTACAAGAAAAGTTTTCATCTCAAGAAAAGGAACTCCAAAAATGCCAAAAAGTAAGGGGTTATATTAATATTATTATAATAATATTTTGTAAACATTTTGTACGCATCAGTGACTTTAATATCAATGGGTCATTAATTTGATTTTGAGAACTTTTATGTCAAAATGAACAGTTTTAAAATTTAGTGTTTTTTTCTATTGTCACTCACAGTGAATATAATTTAACTCTGTTTTTCTAGATTATCAACAAAAGCAAACAGAAAAAGGTAAATAAAATATAAAAGTGTAATATTTTTTTATACAATCAGTTGATGTATAATTATTTAACTGATGATGTCCAATAACTCTTATCAGACGAACTTTGCTAATACAATTTAATAAGAAAACTAGCGAAAAGAAATTACGACGTTTCGTTGTCATCCCAACAACATTATCAAGTAAATGATGGTGCAAAGAGAGAAATATTTATAGTGGTGGACAATGGAAAAAATACAATAAGTTAAATAAACAGTAATTATAAAACAGTTATTAAGATGTCCAATAAACTGGGAAAATATTTCCTTTTTGTTATGTTTGTTTTAGGAGTATGCACTGTTGGTAGAAGAAAATGAAAGTTTTCAAAGACAATTTCAGGTAAATATCACTTTTTCTTTCCTATTTTCCATTCATCTATATAACCATTTCATTTCTCATGTTGTATTCATTTTATTCTCATGTAATTATTCACCATTTATTTCTCTTTTCCATTTCCCATCCATTCATTGTACCATTTTATTTCTCCTTTTTGCACCTAGTTTCTTCTCATAATCATCAACCATTAGCTAACAATTTTATATATCTTTTTCCTTTTCCATTTCCCACCCTTTCATATTAACATTTCCTTTCTCCTTTTTGTGGCTTATTTTTCTCACAACAATCAACCATTAGCTAAATATATCTACTTGGAATAATGTATTGGAATTCTGAATTGCTGTTTTGCTTTGATAGGCTCAAGAAGAGAATTTTAAACTACAAAACCAGACACTTTTACTGGAAATAACAAGGGTGAGAAATGTATAACACACTTGGGCTTCCAGTGGATCTACCTTATGATCACGATAGCATTACAGATGGCTTTTGGTGTTGATGATGACGATGCTGATAATGGTGGTGATTTCTTTTATGACGATGATAATGATTATGATGATGGTTATGTTGGTGATTACAATCATGATGATGATAATAATAGTGGTGATGATGATGATGATACTTGTGGTGGATATGATAAAAAAGATGCTGATTATATGCATCATGATGGTTATGTTATAATTAAGATGATGTTGATAGTGATAGCATTGATGACAGATTGGTGATATTGATGGTACTGATACTATGACTGTCCCTTGGGATATATTTTGATTCCTTTAAAGGTGATCAATAAGGATTTCGTCCTATTTTTCTGAAACATTTCTATTTTCTAAACTAGCTGGATGAAGAGAATGAAGCCTTGAAGAAAGATTATGAAAAGTTAAATAAAACAGGACCACAAGAGACAAGTGGTAACGATAGCGAGATTATTAGATTGAGAGCTGAAAATGCTGCACTACAGAAAAGTCTAGCAAGTAAGTGATGATCATGATCATGACTATACTGATGATGGTGATGATGACAATCATGACTGTAGTGGACATGATGATGATGATAATAAAGATGATGATGCAGGGCTGTCAACCCCGGACGAGTTCAAATCTGGAGATTGAGATATCTTGTTCGATGATTTCTGAATTTCTGCCATTTTGTTTTTCTTCTTAAAAGTTCCGAACCAAAAAAAGGCCTTCGTACCGATTTTTACCGATTATCCGGGAGATTTGGCACCAAAATCTTTAAGACCGGGAGAAACGATCCAAAATCTGAAGCATTTTACCGATTATCCGGGAGATTTGACGCCGAAATCTGGAGACCGGGAGAAACAAACCAAAATCTGGAGACTCCCAGATAATCCGGGAGAGTTGACAGCCCTAATGATGTGTTGATGATGACAATGATAGTGGCCGGTAATGATGATGACAATAAAGATGATGATGATGCTGGTCATAATGAAAATATCAATTTAATGGTGGTATATTGGTGCTGGCCAATGATGGTGATGATTGTGAATATAATTATGTTGACTAAGCCATCAAAGTGATCTAGCTAATCAACACAATCACCATCATCATTATACAATTTAGTCATTATCATCATCATCATGTCAATGATGTGGTGATGGTTACAGCGATGATTGAATATCTGTGTACTAACAGATATAAAGTCATTATAAAGATATTGCATAACTAAATTAAATAAAATGTTTCCACATCAAGGTGCACAAGAAAAGTACAGCCAAGAGTTGAATGCCCTGCAAAATACATCACAACATGCTGTGAACATAGAACTAAATAATTCTGAAACTACATCTACAACAATCAAGGACCATCTTACTGAAAACCTGAACAATACTGATGGGAATACAAATAAAATAGAAACTAGTAACACTGAGGACAACAATACTAAACTACAAGATATTTTAAATCAGGAATTCAATGAACTTAATAACAAGTTACAAAACCTACAATGTAAAGATAATAATGTCAATGGAGATACAGAAATGAGTCTGGTGGATAACAAACACAATGATGATGAAGAAGAACAAGAAACTAAAGACAATGTTGATATTGACAGTGAAATACAAGCTGTTAAAGACAGAATATCAAAGGCTTTGTCACCCTTGATGTTGTCTTGTGTTGAAAGTAAGTGAGAAGGTCATTCATGGTGCATAATATTGTTCTGTGTTAATTTGGTTTGTTTTGTACAGGTTTACAGGTCAATGGGAGTGGAAGAATAAACAAGGAAGCTTTACAACAGGTAATAATAATCATGAAGGTGATGATGATGATGATAGTGATGATGATGATGATGATGATGGTGATAATGATCGTGATAATGATGATGGTGATGAAAGCGATGATGAAGATGATGATAGTGATCATAATGATAGTGATAATAATGATGGTGATGAAAGCGATGATGAAGATGATGATAGTGATCATAATGATAGTAATAATAATGATGGTGATGAAAGCAATGATGAAGATGATGATAGTGATCATAATGATAGTAATAATAATGATGGTGATGAAAGCGATGATGAAGATGATGATAGTGATCATAATGATAGTAATAATGATGATGGTGATGAAAGCGTTGATGAAGATGATGATAGTGATCATAATGATAATGATGATGGTGGTGATGATGATGATGGTGATAATTATGATGATAATGGTCATAATGATAGTGTTGATGGTGATGATAATGATGATGATGAATACTACAGATGAAGATAGTGATGATAATGATGTGAAATCTTGATAATAATTATTATACTTCTCTTTCCAGTCTGAAGCTAAAATTGCATCATTAGAAAAGCAACTTAAAGAAACGTCAGGTATGCTAATATACCAGATATTCTTTGAGGACTATAACTTTAATCAAAATATTGTTTCACTGACAGTGCTTTTCTCTTTGTTTATTGAAAGGTCTACAGTTACGCCTGGATACTGAACTAGAAGAAAAACACCTTCTACAAGAACAGCTACAACAAAGAGATGTTAGTGATAATTTATACAGGATGGCATGCACATTGAGTTAGATATATAGCTGTCACTTTTACCGTCATCCTGTTTTCATTTATTTAACCATTCATTCATTTATTATTTCATTCATAGTGATTCATTCTGTCAGTCATTTATTTAATTCTACATGTATTCATAATAATAACTAGTTGTGTAATAATTATTATAAACAGGTTCCCATTTAAATCTGTACTTTCCCATTTAAATCTGTACTTATGCAAATTTTGTTGATGTGTGCTAAACACACAGATCAACCAATCAGAGAAGTTCACTTCAGAAATGATATACTCTGATTGGTTGATCTGTGTGTTTAGCACACATCAACACAATTTGCATAAGTACAGATTTAAATGGGAAAGTACAGATTTAAATGGGAACCTGTTTATAATAAGTATTCATTATAATTGTAGTCATAATAATTGTAGTCATAGTAATTGTAGTCATAGTAATTGTAGTCATAGTAATTGTAGTCGTAGTAATTGCAGTCATAGTAATTGTAGTCATAGTAATTGTAGTCATAGTAATTGTAGTCATAGTAATTGCAGTCATAGTAATTGTAGTCATAGTAATTGTAGTCATAGTAATTGCAGTCATAGTAATTGTAGTCATAGTAATTGTAGTCATAGTAATTGTAGTCATAGTAATTGTAGTCGTAGTAATTGTAGTCTGTCTGTCATTGTAATTATAGTCATAGTAATTGTAGTCATAGTAATTGTAGTCATAGTAATTGAAGTCATACAATGTAGTAATTGTAGTCATAGTAATTGTAGTCATAGTAATTGAAGTCATACAATGTAGTAATTGTAGTCATAGTAATTGTAGTCATAGTAATTGTAGTCATAGTAATTGTAGTCATAATAATTGTAGTCATAGTAATTATAGTCATAGTAATTGTAGTCATAGTAATTGTAGTCATAGTAATTGTAGTCATAGTAGTTGTAGTCATAGTAATTGTAGTCATAATAATTGTAGTCATAGTAATTGTAGTCATAGTAATTGTAGTCATAGTAATTGTAGTCATAGTAATTGTAGTCCTAGTAATTGTAGTCATAGTAATTGTAGTCATAGTAATTGTAGTCATAGTAATTGTAGTCATAGTAATTGTAGTCATAATAATTGTAGTCATAGTAATTGTAGTCATAGTAATTGTAGTCATAGTAATTGTAGTCATAGTAATTGTAGTCATAGTAATTGTAGTCATAGTAATTGTAGTCATAATTATTGTAGTCATAATAATTGTAGTCATAGTAATTGTAGTCATATTTAATATAATTTCCAGTCATCTAATATATAAACCAATGGAAACTTAGCTCGATAACTTTAGTTTCTCTAAGTTCCAACACTTGTATTATATTATTCCCTTCCTTTTTTTTAAAAAAAATATTTAAACAAAGGGTAAGATAAAGGCATTATTATTATTATTTTATCCACATTTATTTATTTAATATTCATTCATTCGGTCATTCATTCAATCATTCATTCAGTCATCAATATATTTATTCATTCATTCATGTATTCATTCATTTGGTCAGTCTTTCACTTATTCATCTATTCATCCATTCATCCATTCATTCAATCATTTCATTCTCTTAGGAAAGCAGTCAAAAAGAAATAACACAACAAAAAGATGAAATAGCAAAGGTAATACAGCTTCTACAGCTTTCTTGCATTTATACATTTCCAATCATAACTCTACTTGTTGCAAAAAAAAAGCATGCCTGTACCTTTACAATATAAATGCTAAACACTGTACGAAATATAGTTTTGACTTTGCTGGATCAAATAATACAATTCATGGGATATTTTTGTTAATAGTTGACAGACAAGCTTAAGAAGAAACAAGAAAGGTTAGTTATTTCCACAATGAACAGTAATGAACTAAAATATACACATCTGATTATTGGTCAAAATAATACAATCATACAATTGACAATAATTATACTTTTTTTTCAGCTACTTACAAATACAAGAGGAAAAAGAGAAGGGCTACTCTAATAGCAAGTATGATGATGATGAAGAAGATTGATGATGATGAAGAAAATTGATGATGATGAAGAAGGATGATGATGATGAAGAAGATTGGTGATGATGAAGGAGATTGATGATGATGAAGAAGGATGATAATGATGATGAAGATTGATGATGATGAAGAAGATTGATGATGATGAAGAAGATTGATGATGATGAAGAAGAAGGATGATGATGAACAAGATTGATGATGATGAACAAGATTGATGATGATGAAGAAGATTGATGATGATGAAGAAGGATGATGATGATGAAGATTGATGATGATGAAGAAGATTGATGATGATGAAGAAGATTGATGATGATGAAGAAGAAGATTGATAATGATGAAGAAGGATGATGATGATGAAGAAGATTGATGATGATGAAGAAGATTGATGATGATGATGATGACGGTAATGATGATGATGATGAAGATGATCATAATTTATACGATGGTGATGATGAAGAAGATTATGATCATGATCATGAAGAAGGTGATGGTACTGGTGATGGCAGTGTTGATGATGATGATAGTGATGATGATAATGGTAGTGATGGTGATGGCCTGGGGAGGAATATTTTTAAGAGGAGGAGGAGGATGGTGATGGTGTCAGTTTTAGTGACAAATAGTGTTGATGATGTTGGTGATCAATAGTGAAGATGCTGGTGTTTATAATGATGAAGACGATGATCATAATGATGATTATGATGCTTATGATATTATTGTTAATAATGATTGTAATGTACTTTTTCTAGGAAATCACTAGATGACATGAAAAGTAAAAAAGACAATGAAATAAGAGTAAGATAACTATTATCATCTATTAATACATAATATATAAAATATGAGCGGATGATCTGTATGAAATATACAACGACAAGTTGAAGATGAGACATTTTACATTGCATACAGATCAAATGTAAATATTTATAGTACTTATTAAAGTCCAAAGTTAGATCTTTCATATTTTACTAACATTGTCAAGATAAAAGTAAATCTGGCCAAGAAATTGAAGTTCAAGGACGTAATCTGTATGAGATTTACAGATCTCGCCACGGACGTGATTTCTTTTATAAAATTCTCATGAATTATTCATGAATTTTATAATGTTTTTAACGTTATAATAAACAATATGGAAACCATTTTTATTGTCCCTCTCTTATGCTGTAGATACTTGCAGAGCAGATCACTAAGCTACAAGAAGAGTTGGGAATAGGCAATCAGGTAATGTATAAAAATGATTTTGAAAAACCTTTTCTTTATATCAAGTTTACACTGTAACTAAGCTGTCTTTTGCTACTGTATAGAGATACTTTGAGCTTCAAGAGGAGAGCAGTCAAACCATTAAAGAACTGCAGAACTCAATTGTCACACATCAGAGCAAGGTAGGTTTACTAAACCACTAAAAAAATACAACTTACAAAAATATTTAAAAACAACTGAAAAAATTGATTTACAAATTAGACAAACCTTTCAGTATGTATGATCAGCATCCAGCATCATCGTGGAATAGTAGCAATGTTAATTTTAAGTTTTAAAAAGCAATTGCAATTATTATTATAGAAGGATCAATTTGAAGTTATATGGTCCTCAATTATATTGACTAGAGATGAAAATATTGTACTTTAATTTGTATCTTTTTTACCTAAATGTCAAAGTTTTACTTGTGAACTCTGAATGCATATTTTATTTTACTGTAACTACTATTTCCATGTTTGTTAGGCTTCATCAAGTGCAGAAGATATCGTTTTAGTCAAAATAAACTCTGATTGCATATTTTGTTTACTGTAGCTACTATTTTCATGTTTGTTAGGCTTCATCAAGTGCAGAAGAGACAGAGCATCTTGTCCTGCAACTAAGGTAATGCACAATGTAACTCAGACAGTGAAATCATTCTGGGTGACCATAGAATATATTCTTGATACCCAATCACTGTAGTCATGACCTGCATTGGGTCAGGTCCAGGTCAATGTACTTACAGTGCAAATCGAAAAACCGTGGGCACCAAAACAAATTTTAGAAATCGTTAATTGTTCGTTGAACAACTCACAAACAACTACAACTACAAAAGGTTTATCATACTACACATCTGTCACACTTCTTGCGGTGATATAGTTGTTTCTGAGTTGTTTAACAAACAATTAACGATTTCTAAATTATTTTTGGGTGCCCACGGTTTTTTGATTCGTACTGTAAGTACTTTGACGTATGAATCATAATTCCATGTAATGGTCATCTTACATGTTATCTGTGAATTCCTTTCAGATATGAGAAAGACTCAATGGCTAAAGAAATGGATAAGCTTAACAAGAAACTTCTATTGAATGCACAAGAAGCAGAGGAAGCGGCGGTAACATTGTTCTATTGTGTGTTCTAGAATGAATGATCATGGATCTAATTCATGTTTATTTCAACCTAAATAGGACTTGTTATCCAGACTTGAAGAAAAGCTACAGTCAAGTGAAACAAGATACTTAGAAATGAATGGCAAGGTTGATGAACTGAGAGAGCATGTTAAGGAACAACAAACTGCTATTGATGGATTCAACGAACAAGTTGAACAGCTGACAGAAGAAAGAGACAAACTAGCAGCATCTTATGATGAAACGTCAAAGGTAATGGACTGGATGGGACACAGAAAAATGAAATAAATACATGTTTTGTAGAATTGTTGGGTGAAAATGAACGAGAGGGAAGAAAAATGGGAAAATGGAAAGTAAAGTAAAAATGAATGGAAAATAAACTAAGATAGGGAGAAAGATATAGAGCAGATTTCGTATGACTATGAAAAGGTCATGGCAAGAGCACGGTCAAGGCACGGCAAGGCAAGGCAAAATTTCAAGAAACATCACGGTCGCGGCAAGGCACGCACACGACACTGAACTTTTTTCACACTCATACGAAATCTGCTGTAATGAGACAATGTAAGGAATGAAGAAAAAAGAAGACAAAATGATAAATGGGAAAAATGAAAGGGAAAACAATACAAAGTAAAAAAAGGACCACACAATAAAGATAGAATTGAAATAACGAAAAAATGTGAAAATTGCTTTTTTGGATAGTTTTCCTCAAACTTCAAATAGCTACGCTCATGGTTCCACTTGAGTTTTGCACATTTTTTGACGCCATCAATAACAGGACAGAATGAACAACTATGTTTTTTGAAATATCTTGAGAGTGTTTCTGATATTTGGCTTCTAACAAATCAATAATTGATTGGTTTTCAGCTTGCAGAGAAGCGTAAAAGTGCGTTGGACCAGATGGCAATAGAACGTCAAGAAGTAGACCAACTCCATCGGGAACAAATAGACAAGATACACGAAGACCATAAGGTTTGTTGGTTAACCTTGAGACAAATAGACTAGACTCTTTTGGGAGTATTTCTCTCTATGTAATGAACACATGCATGAGAAATCTCATGTTTTTCATTATTTTATAATTCTTTCTTTCAACGTTCTCAAGAGTCCTCTGTGATTTGTTTACCCCTTCAGGATAACATATTATGTACTTGTAAACAATTGCAGTTTGTACACTACACTTGCTTTTCTAAGCAGCCTGAAACTCCATATTCATTTTCCATGTGTGCTGTTAAAAATATGGTTGACCTTACCGCTTACTATTTTACACAAAAGTATATCATTATTTTTACTGTTTTCCTACATGGCGATTGCTCGTTTGCCAGCATGCAGTTTTCAGGGCATTTATATGTGTTTGAAAACTTGCCTTATCTATGGCACCATCCTCATGGTCTGCAACCCTAGGGGTACATAGTTTTGTCAGTCATAAATAGGTATTGTTTGTTTGTAGAAAACTATGACAGAATTGTCAGAACAACTTACAGGAGAAAAGGTACGCCAATAAATACTAGATATCGTCATCATCACAACCATCATCAATATCATCTATAGATGCCATCATGATTATCATCATCAAAAACATTATTACAATCATCGCAACCATCATCATCACAACCACCATAATCATCATCAGATGCCATCATGATTATCATCATCACCATCACGCCAAATACATTATCATCATCACAACCATCATCATTTAATATTTATTTATTTAATATATGTAATCGTCATATTATCATTATCATGATTAGAGAAGTTCTTTTAATATGTTATTTATAGAAATTACGTAAAGAAAACGAGGACCTCCAGCAAAAGTTAACGGATACAAAGACCAAAGTACAAGCTTCAGAGGAAAAGTGTAGTTGGTTTGAACGGACATTGGCAAGAACTGAGGAAGCAGCTAGTGCTGAGAAAGAACAAAACAAGAAAATAACAGAAGACTTGATTGAGAAACATAACCAAGATATGGCTAACTTGAATGAAGAAAAAGACAAGCAGTGTGAGGTATTTCTGTTAGTTTCAATGTTTTAGAACTTTGTGTTTATCTGAAAGTGAATGGCCAAAGGCATAAAAGACAGTTGGTAAAACCCTTATATAGCTGTGGTAATGGCTGTTGGTGCAATTGCTTACGATGTTGGTGATGAAGATGATGATGGTAATGTTGTTGGTGCTATTGGTGATGGCAATGATCATAATGGTGATGGTGACAATAATGGTGATGGTTCCGTTGGTGATGATGATAATGATGATAATGTGGTGGTAATGATGATGATGATGATTGTGGTGGTAATGATAATTGTGGTAATGATGGTTGTGGTGATGATGGTTGTGGTGATGATAATGGTGTTAATAATGATGATGATGATGATGAATGTGTTGGTAATGATAATTGTGGTAATGATGGTTGTGGTGATGATAATGGTGTTAATAATGATGGTGTTGTTGTGTATTGTTATTGTTGTTGTTGTTCGCGCTGTTTAGCTGTGCTACTGTTCATGGTGTCATCTTTATTGATGTTGTTATTGTTGTTAAAGCAATGTGTTCGTTTCCCAGGAAATGACATCACAAATAGAAGAGCTCAATAGTCGTATTGAACAAGAAGCAGAACAACACAGTAAAGACATTGAAGAACACAATGAACAGATAGCCAAGCTAACACAAGAACTGAAAGACAAACAGGTCGAGAACAAGATAGCAGGAAAGAAGGGAGATCAACTGGTAAGTGAACTGTTGTCGCACTAGACGGACATATGGCATTATGATGGACAAATCGTCTTATGATGGACAAATCGTCTTATGACGGACAAATCGTCTGCTCAGACAAATCGTCTTATGACGGAGAAAATAATTATCTAAATTATCTGATTTTGTTGAATTCACACATTTATTAGCTGTATGCAACACAATATCAACAATAACTATCATGTTCTTGACCATAAATGTGTTATTGTTTTGTTAGGTAAAAGACCTCAAGCGACAGTACAAGCTGGAACGTAGACGAGCTGATCAACTACAACAAAAACTACAAGAAGCCTTGTCAGAAAATAGAGCAAAACAAAGTAAGATTGTTGATGATGACGATTATGATGATGATGATGATGATGATGATGATGATGATGATGATGATGATGATGATGATGATGATGATGATGATAATGATGACGATTATGATGATGATGATGATGATAATGATAGTGATGATGATGGTGGTGGTGATGGTGGTGGTGATGGCGATGACGATTATGATGATGATGGTGATGATAATGATGGCGATGATAATGATGGTGATGATGATGGTGGTGGTGATGGTGGTGGTGATGGCGATGATGATAATGACGATGATGATGATGATAATGATGGTGATGATGATGATGGCGAAGACTGATGGTCGTGATGATGATGATGACGATTATGATGATGATGATAATGATGGTGATGAAGATGGTGAAGACTATGATGGTGGTGATGATGGTGGTGGTGGCGATAACGGTGATTGTGATGATGATGAAGATGATGTATTAAATGATAAATATATAGTGTCGGTTATAACGAAAACCTACAAAACTAAAGTTGTTCTCTTTTTCTTAGACTTTGATGAAATCTTTAATACTCCAACACAGCGTAGAAATAGTGGGTAGGTATCACATATTGGTACAATATATAAAGACCTTGAATTCAGTACAATATTATAAAGACCTTGAATTCAGTGTTACAGTGTTAGTAAGGCAATGAAGACCTTGAATTAAGTACAACCTTGCTGTTCATTTCAGTGACTCGTCGATACTTAGCCCGAACAGAAGTGATATCGATAGTCCAGACTACAGAGTAAGTATACGTTGTCATTTACAAAACAATATTTCTTTCCGTTTTCCCATTCAATATTTCTCTCCATTTTTCCATATGTGTGAACAGAATAGATCAAGTTTGAATAAGAAACATCTTAGCCTGTGAGAACCCTCTAAAAGATTTTTGTTTGATCTCAAATATATATATATATTAAAATTTGTTGGGGTGACCCCAGTTTCAGTAGTCGCACTGTAAACTGTTTTTCCATTTTCCTTTTCATGCATTCATTCATTTAATTGTATTCTTTCATCCATCCAATTCTCTCCCAGCCTCCAAGTCCATCGTCGTCCATCTCTGGTCTTCTCAGTGAAGACACCACAGACCTCATTGAACGACTCGCTGATGTACAACAAGAGAAATGGCTGCTTGAAGAAAAGGTCCGACATCTTGAAGAGACCGGTGGTGCACTGGCTGATGACTTGATGCAGAAATCACATATCATACAGTCATATGCTATGCAAACAAAACTAGGTGAGTGAGTGAGTGAGTGACAATAACCTCTTTCATAATGATTGCGAAAAGTATCCGTGCCTTTGCATCTAAATGAGAGGAACGGCGAGCTTGAAATGATACAGACTTTTTTTAACACCTTCGATAATTCATATTTCTGCAAGCTCATCATTATAATCACCATCATGATTAATAATGGTTACATAACTGGGATGAAACCGCAACGTTGTAACTTAATTCCTTTAATTTTCTTAATAAAATCAAATTGAGTGGAGTGCAATTTGGTCTGAAATCATAGGAGTGATTGCAAAAATTGCACGACCATATAGCGGGAATGATGGTGACTACAAAATAGATATGATTATCGTGATAATTATCGTCATCATGGAATCACAATGGAATCACCATCATTGTCATCATTATTTATTATTCTATGGCACTGTTTCCAGGTCCTGTCAACGAGTCGCCCATGTATTATTCTCTATTTATCTTTATGATAATCATCGTCATCATTGTCATCATGGAATCACCATCATTGTCATCATGAAATCACCATAATTGTCATCATAAAATCACCATCATTGTCATCATTATCATCATTTATTATTCTATGACACTGTTTCCAGGTCCTGTCAACGAGTCGCTCAAGACACCCACCATGACATCGTTGAAAGAGAAAATGAAATCAAGTTTGAATATTGGCAGAACCAAGGCGGATACGAGGAAAATACAGATAATGTTGGAAGAGACTCTGATGAAAAACGTACAGCTACAAGAGGTATGTAGTCCTAGAATCAATCAATCGGATAACTCGTTTTGACCTAATTCATATCTTTTGGGAATAAGATTATTTTTCTTATGTATTTCAATATCACGTGGGAAGTGTTTGGATCAAGCGTTTTTATTCCCAGAGGTTTTGAATTGTGTCTATTAATGTACGGTAGAGGGACGAATAAATAGATACATGAATGGATGAATGGATGAATGGATGGATAGATGGATCAATAAATTGTGTCTATTAATGTACGGTAGGGGGACGAATAAATAGATACATGAATGGATGAATGGATGGATATATGGATCAATAAATTGATGGATAAATGGGTGAATGAATGATTGAATAAATGGATTCATGAAAATATGGTTGGATGGAAAAAAGCGATTGAAAAACTGAATATATGATTAATTGATTGAAAACAAATATATATATATTGATTGAAAACAAATATATATTGATTGAGTCTCGATATACGTGTTAATGGATGATTGATTAAGAGATGGGTAAATTGATGGATGACGAAATAAAATGATGAATGAACAGGAATAATAAAGAAAAGTACATAAATGAATATCAATAATTTGCTCCATCATTGCATTACTGCGGTTTTCGACTTTCTTTAAACTCAGACATTTTCCAACAGCTTGTTGTACAATACGTATTTCGCTGCCGTTAATCAAGGATTTAAAAGGTACCGACATATTAATTTTGATTGACGGCATCTAAAAACGTATTTCACAGTAATCCGTGGGAATGTCTGAGTTCGCAGAAAACAGCAATAACGTAAGTTATGTTTACTTCAGGATATCGACAGACTGTCAAAACAATTAGAAAAATACACAATCAATGAGGAAAACAGCCAATCAGGGACTAAAGAATCCCAACATTTACAACCCCCTGCAGACACGAATAAATCCACACAGGAATCCCAAAATACTTCTACACAGGTAACCCAAAATAGCGAAAATACGTCGACACAGGAATCCCCCAAAAGCGAAGAGACGTCGACACAGGATAGATCTTAATACGTCAACAAAGGAATCTTAATTAAGGGTGGTATTGTTGTAAATAGGATAAAGTTAACACTAGTTAGGATATATTTACAATATAAACAATTATTTTAATTGGTCCAAATCGGGTTTAATATCAAATGATAAATAATGTCAAGTGAGGATTTAGATTTAGTCTGTCTGTCTGTCTGTCTGTCTGTCTGTCTGTCTGTCTGTCTGTCTGTCTGTCTGTCTGTCTGTCTGTCTGTCTGTCTGTCTGTCTGTCTGTCTGTCTGTCTGTCTGTCTGTCTGTCTGTCTGTCTGTCTGTCTGTCTGTCTGTCTGTCTGTCTGTCTGTCTGTCTGTCTGTCTGTCTGTCTGTCTGTCTGTCTGTCTGTCTGTCTGTCTGTCTGTCTGTCTGTCTGTCTGTCTGTCTGTCTGTCTGTCTGTCTGTCTGTCTGTCTGTCTGTCTGTCTGTCTGTCTGTCTGTCTGTCTGTCTGTCTGTCTGTCTGTCTGTCTGTCTGTCTGTCTGTCTGTCTGTCTGTCTGTCTGTCTGTCTGTCTGTCTGTCTGTCTGTCTGTCTGTCTGTAAGTGTATCTGTCTGCCTGTAGACTGTTTGTCAGTCTGTTAGTCTATCTGTTTGTCTGTAAGTCTATTTGTCTGCCTGTAGACTGTTTGTCAGTCTGTCTGTCTGTCTGTCTGTCTGTCTGTCTGTCTGTCTGTAAGTGTATCTGTCTGCCTGTAGACTGTTTGTCAGTCTGTTAGTCTATCTGTTTGTCTGTAAGTCTATCTGTCTCCCTGTAGACTGTTTGTCAGTCTGTAAGTCTGTCTGTCTGTCTGTCTGTTTGTCTGTCTGTCTGTCTGTCTGTAAGTCTGTCTGTAAATCTGTTTGTTTTCCTGTCTGTAAAACTGTCTGTCTGTAAGTTTGTCTGTAAGACTGTTTGTCTCTGTGTGTCTGTAAGACTGTCTGTCTGTCTGTATATCCAAGTTTTTGAGAATGCAGGATATTTTGTGACTACTTATTCATCCATATTTCACGTGTTTTAATCCAGGTCGTTTTAGGTTCCTTCGTTAGAAGTTGATTTTTATAAGCGTTTTTAACTGTTACGTTAGTTGAGTACAAACATTAAAAGAGTGCAATATGTTGAGCCTAATTAGTACTTATTAGACAATAGAAAACAATAACAATATTTACTAATAAATGCTAATAGTATATCTCTGAAACAAATCGTAAATAGTACACTTTTCTATTGTTTAATGTAACAATGTTTTGTATATTAATTTAGTTTTGTATTTCACAGATATATTGTTTGGCTTCTATCAATGTTGCGTGCTTTTACTATTTGTACTTTAGAAAACAGTATAGGTAACACTAATTGCTTCACTAGTTGTACTGTACGTTTTTACTGTCTGTGCTCCAACTTACCAATCCAGTATTTACTCGTATTAAATGCTTTAAATATTCAAATATTTTTTAATAGCACTAACACTCAATATGTACATTACAGTAATCTTCACACACTTATATGGTGTCAAATAACAATTGATATATCTATAAATTATGCAATGATAAACACTACATTTGTAATAAAAACCTATAATAAATTACAGTTGATAATCATTTGTTCGATTTACTATAAACGCTTAAAAATGATCTATATTCAACCATGACCCATTTGGACGCATTTTAGTGGGCTATAGCCCATGCATGCATTTTTATTTTATTTGAAAATGACGCATTTTGGTGAGCTATAGCCCATGCATTTTGCTCGAAAATTGCCCATTTTGACGCATTTTAGTGGCCAATAGCCCATGCATTTTGGTCGAAAATGACCCATTTTGACGCTTTTTAGTGGGCTATAGCCCATGCATTTTGCTCCAAAATGACCCATTTTGACGCATTTTAGTGGGCTATAGCCCATGCATTTTGCTCGAAAATGACATATTGTGACGCATTTTGGTGGGCTATAGCCCATGCATTTGCTCGAAAATGGCCCATTTTGACGCATTTTCGTTGGCTATAGCCCATGCATTATGCTCGAAAATGACCCATTTTGACGCATTTTAGTGGGCTATAGCCCATGCATTTTGCTCGAAAACGGCCCATTTCGATGCATTTTAGTGGCCAATAGGCCATACATTTTGGTCGAAAATGACCCATTTTGACGCTTTTTAGTGGGCTATAGCCCATGCATTTTGGTCGAAAATGACCCATTTTGACGTATTTTAGTGGGCTATAGCCCATGCATTTTGCTCGAAAATGACATATTGTGACGCATTTTGGTGGGCTATAGCCCATGCATTTTGCTCGAAAATGGCCCATTTTGACGCATTTTAGTGGCCAATAGCCCATGCATTTTGGTCGAAAATGACCCATTTTGACGCATTTTAGTGGCCAATAGCCCATGCATTTTGGTCGAAAATTACCCATTTTGACGCTTTTTAGTGGGCTTTAGCCCATGCATTTTGCTCCAAAATGACCCATTTTGACGCTTTTTAGTGGGCAATAGCCCATGCATTTTGCTCCAAAATGACCCTTTTTGACGCTTTTTAGTGGGCTATAGCCCATGCATTTTGCTCCAAAATGACCCATTTTGACGCATTTTCGTTGGCTAGAGCCCATGCATTATGCTCGAAAATGACCCATTTTGACGCATTTTAGTGGGCCATAGCCCATGCATTTTTCTCGAAAATGGCCCATTTTGACGCATTTTAGTGGCCAATAGCCCATGCATTTTGGTCGAAAATGACCCATTTTGACGCTTTTTAGTGGGCTATAGCCCATGCATTTTGCTCCAAAATGACCCATTTTGACGCATTTTAGTGGGCTATAGCCCATGCATTTTGCTCGAAAACGGCCCATTTCGATGCATTTTAGTGGCCAATAGGCCATACATTTTGGTCGAAAATGACCCATTTTGACGCTTTTTAGTGGACTATAGCCCATGCATTTTGGTCGAAAATGACCCATTTTGACGCATTTTAGTGGGCTATAGCCCATGCATTTTGCTCGAAAATGGCCCATTTTGACGCATTTTAGTGGCCAATAGCCCATACATTTTGGTCGAAAACGGCCCATTTTGACGCTTTTTAGTGGGCTATAGCCCATGCATTTTGCTCGAAAATGACCCATTTTGACGCTTTTTAGTGGGCAATAGCCCATGCATTTTGGCCGAAAATGACCCTTTTTGACGCTTTTTAGTGGGCTATAGCCCATGCATTTTGCTCGAAAATGACCCATTTTGACGCATTTTCGTTGGCTACAGCCCATGCATTATGCTCGAAAATGACCCATTTTGACGCATTTTAGTGGGCTATAGCCCATGCATTTTGCTCCAAAATGACCCATTTTGACGCTTTTTGGTGGGCTGTAGCACATGCAATTTTGTGAAAATATGTCATTTTTGGACCAAAATGCTTTGAAACTAAAGTAACACAATGTTTGTTTTGTAAACCGTTTATTTTCATAAAAGACAGAACTCTATAAAAAAGACCTTCGCTATACTATACTGTTATTAATGAAGAATTTCATGTGTTTTAAATAAAGCACTAATAGTGTGTTGCAAATAGTAAAATGATATCCAGGCTACACACGTTTTTATACGTTAGTTATAAATTATCTCTTAAATATTCTAATTTAGTGTTGATATATATATATATAAAACACTTAAAACTGTTTGATAACTCTTCGAGTGTCGATATAAAACACTTAAAACTGTTTGATAACTCTTCGAGTGTTTAAATAAACTTAATCTATGATATTTAGTGTTATAAATAGAACAATATACATGGAAATGGGTTAATAATAGATTACTTTTCTAGGCTTTAAAATGATAGAAATGGCAAGATATATATGTGAAATGAACGCGCGATATTACACGCTCGTAACATGGTATATGGGATCAGGGATTAAGCCCAAAAATTAGGCCCGGATCAGGGATCAGAGGCCAGGACTCAGGGATCGAGGATCAGTGGAAAATTGAGTCTGATTCGGGGATAAAGGATCAAAAGTTTGGAAAAAATTGGGGTCAGGGATCAAAAATTCCGAAATGATCCGGGATCAATAGGTTCAAAATAAAACCATGTTACGAGCCTGTTATTACATCCTGAGCGTACTTCACAGAAAGAGGAAACATAAGGTTGAATCATGTGGGAATCAATGGGAAATAACGAAGAAGTTTTTCGACACTTTTTTCTCACCAACAGAAAAGTTGATTTTGCTGGTCGAAATTGCCTCAGCCCTCAGCAGTGCAAGGGTTTCTAGCTTGAAATTGAAAACTTTCTATACTTGAAAAGTAAAGCTAGCTCAAGATTGGTTTTGTTTAAGTACAAATATCCCAACAGTTTTGGATACGAGTGACCACAAATATGTGCACGGAACAAAACTATGTTTTTCGACTTCGTCGAATTCGAGAGTTTGTGTTTTCTTAATTCTAAATTATCATTCTTTGCTTATTATATTACCACTAATATTATCACATTAATATCAATTTGTAGTGGTTGTTTGGTACTAAAAATTTACATCCTTTTTTTACAAAAATGTTAAGCTTATTACCAAGCTTTGAGATGGCAACTTAGTCCTTGTAATGTCTTAGACTTGAATCATTGCGGCATCCTGAAAAAAAACACCAATATTTGTTATCATAAGAGTAGACATTGTAGACCAATGGTCAATTACCAGCATGCACCGCGCGAAAGACTGAGTTTCGTGAATCATAACACCGCACATTCAGACATTTTGATATCTTTACGAGAATGAATTTGTGCAAGATATCGCATGTGCAAGTGCTTGTGCTACATCAAAATGACTTGAGGTATGAGCTAGTTAACGTTTTGCAAATAAAGAATAAAGACGTGTAGAACCTTCCACGTCCCCTCCCCCCCCCCCCTCAAATGAATATGGAGGCACCTACCTCATCATTGTAGGGGCTGACATTAGGCGTCGAGTCTCCAAATATGTCATTATCTGATTGTTCATCTTGCGTGGTGATTGGTTCTTGAGAAAGCGTTGTGTATTGGTAGGACGGCTTACTGAATAGACAAAAACAATATGATATCAATTATAACCATATTAATCATCATCACCACTATCATTATCATCATCGTCATCATCGTCATCACCACCACCACCATCATCATCATCATCGCCAACAACATTATCATCATCATCATAGTCATTTACGATGACCATCTTCATCATCGACGTAATCATCATCTACATCGTCATCATCGTCGTCGTCATCATCATCATTGTTGTAGTAGTCATCATCAACATCGATCATCGTCGTCATCATCATCTACATCTACATCGTCACCATCGTCGTCGTCATCATCATCATTATTGTAGTCGTCATCATCAACATCGATTATCGTCGTCATCATCATCATTGTCGTCATCAGCATCATCATTATCGTCGTTGTCATCATCATCATTGTCGTCATCATCATCATCATCATCATCGTCGCCATCATGACCATCATCATTATGATCATCATATTAAATTGTTGTTATTCACTTACGTTCTGTAGATCTTCCAGCATTTCCTTGCATAGTAAAGTGAAATTCCAAGAGCAACGAGAATAATAGGAATTACTACAGCTGCAACAACTGACTGAGAATTCTGAATAAACATTGAGCAACATCAATGAATCAATACACCAAAACAAATAAAATGATAAATAATCAAATGGATGAGAAAAGAAAAAGTACAATATATTGAATATATTGATGGATGATTTAATAGAATGATAATAAATGGATGAATGAATGAATAAAATAAATGAAGAATTAATGGATGAATGAACGGGTGAATTAATTAATAGATAAATGAATGAATAAATAAATGAATGAATAAATAGAGACATGGATGGATGAATGAATGGATGCATAAATAAATGAATGAATGAATGAACAAATAAATGAATGGATGAATAAATAAATAAACAAGTGGATAAGTGAATCAATCAATCAATCAATCAATTCATGACTTTTAATTGATGTATTTTATTCAAAACGTTATTCCAGTGGTGCTGACCTTCTTTTTCGGTTCTTCATCTTTCAAGCCATAGCTATAGAATGAGGCATTCTGACATTTGATGTGTGTGTCTATGTATTTCTCGACCTTGGTGTTACGCTTGTCACACATATCACCCGGCACAAGACGATACCTACACACAGCAAAAAATACAATTACACCACCTTTCATAATAACGCGATCACAGACGTTCAAATATCCTGTATACAGTTATACGGTAGTGGGAAATTGAAAAAAGCAACGATAAAGGGTTATGTAACACTATTGCGCTATCTCGTCCCCGTTCCAAATGTCATCTCGCCCCATACCATCTCACTTCCAATAAACCATCTCGCCCCCATACCCACGTATCAGAAATACCGTATGCAATCTTGAAAACAATGCCATTACCTTATATGGTATTGTATAGGTGAGAAGTAACAAAAGAATTTGATTAGCGCGCGAGATTTTTTTAGTTTTTTAACTAGGTTGAGGCTACAACAGAAAAATAGGGCATATCTTTGATACGATAAGCGAATTTGCTAACTTGTAAAACAAGGAATTAACACTTAGTTCGAGTATAACCTTAAACAAAGCAACAGTATTCGGTTTATTATTTTATAAAACAAGTAACGACTTGTTCTAGTATTATTAAAACGACCCGAATGTCGGCGAACTGGTACGTCGGCGAAACGACCGGTATAACAGACAGAAGAACTTACCCTTTATGCTCTGGTTTGACGACGTCACCATGGAGACAGATCTTTGGTGTTTTACCTTTGTCAGGTTTACATGTTGTTTGACCAACCTCGCGATAATAGCCATATTCACTGAAAAACAAATAAGACAATAAGAATATATTTCTATTATTTTACGAATACCAACAACCATGTTCAAAATTGTTGGGACATTGTCACATTTTTATAAGCGTTTATGCTTGAGTTTTTAAAAATATACAAAATGAATCAATTTGATTTGCAAACCTCCCCCCCCCCCCCCCCTTTCCGAGCAATGTTGATTGGCCTTTCAAATGACAACTGTTTCATATTTCCAAAACTCAACATTGATTCGGGGTAAGGGGGAAATGGAAAAATGATGAATTTTTTTTTTTATGTAAAAACACAGATAATGTCCAAAGGTATTTTGCACATGATTGCAGTTTAATATACAATATGAGCGGTCGATGTGTACGGGATAAATCTCATACAGATCGGTCGCCAATATTGCATACAGCATAGTACATATGAAACTCCAACGTCCAGAAAGACACTAGGATATGTTGTATGCATAACCACAATGCCTTTCGGTCGTAACAGTTCCTTTAGGTCGCCATTTACCGTTCAGTCCGTCAACGTTGTTTGAAATATGCGGTGTATGTGGATAAATATGCACACAGCTTACCATTCTAGATCATCTGGAGTACACGGGCAGTAGGTAATAGTTGCGCTTGGTCTATAGTCTTCTCCGTTGAAACATCTGATGGGATATGTTGATATATATCAGTGATTGGAACGAATGATACATGATATGATGATGACGGTGATGATAATGATATGATGATGACGGTGATGATAATGATATGATGATGACGGTGATGATAATGATGATGATGATGGTGATAATGATATGATGATGACGGTGATGATAATGATGATGATGATGATGGTGATAACGATATGATGATGAAGGTGATGATAATGATGATGATGATGGTGATGATAATGATGATGGTGATGATGATGGTGATGATAATGATGATGGTGATGATGATGGTGATGATAATGATATGATGATGATGGTGATGATAATGATATGATGATGACGGTGATGATAATGATATGATGATGACGGTGATGATAATGATGATGGTGATGATGACGGTGATGATGATGATGATGATGGTGGTGATAATGATATGATGATGACGGTGATGATAATGATGATGATAATGGTGATAATGATATGATGATGAAGGTGATGATAATGATGATGATGATGGTGATGATAATGATGATAATGATATGATGATGACGGTGATGATAATGATGATGATGGTGATGATAATGATATGATGATGACGGTGATGATAATGATATGATGATGACGGTGATGATAATGATGATGGTGATGATGACGGTGATGATGATGATGATGGTGATGATGACGGTGATGATGATGGTGATGATAATGATGATGGTGATGGTGATGATAATGATGATGGTGATGATATGATGATGATGGTGATGATAATGATATGATGATGACGGTGATGATAATGATATGATGATGACGGTGATGATAATGATGATGGTGATGATGACGGTGATGATGATGATGATGATGATGGTGATAATGATATGATGATGACGGTGATGATAATGATGATGATAATGGTGATAATGATATGATGATGAAGGTGATGATAATGATGATGATGATGGTGATGATAATGATGATGGTGATGATAATGATATGATGATGACGGTGATGATAATGATGATGATGATGATGATGGTGATGATAATGATATGATGATGACGGTGATGATAATGATATGATGATGACGGTGATGATAATGATGATGGTGATGATGACGGTGATGATGATGATGATGGTGATGATGACGGTGATGATGATGGTGATGATAATGATGATGGTGATGGTGATGATAATGATGATGATGGTGATGATGGTGATGATAATGATGATGGTGATGATAATGATGATGGTGATGATGATGGTGATGATAATGATATGATGATGACGGTGATGATAATGATGATGATGATGATGATGGTGATGATAATGATATGATGATGACGGTGATGATGACGGTGATGATGATGATGATGGTGATGATGACGGTGATGGTGATGATAATGATGATGATGGTGATGATGGTGATGATAATGATGATGATTATGGTGATGATAATGATGATGGTGATGATGATGGTGATGATAATGATATGATGATGACGGTGATGATAATGATGATGATGATGGTGATGATAATGATATGATGATGACGGTGATGATAATGATATGATGATGACGGTGATGATAATGATGATGGTGATGATGACGGTGATGATGATGATGATGGTGATGATGACGGTGATGATGATGGTGATGATAATGATGATGATGGTGATGGTGATGATAATGTTGGTGGTGATGATGATGGTGATGATAATGATGATGGTTATGATGATGGTGATGATAATGATGATGATGATGGTGATGATGATGGTGATGATGATGGTGATGGTGATGATAATGATGATGGTGATGATGATTGCGCTGATGGTGATGATAATGATGATGGTGATGATGATAATGATGATGGTGATGATGACGGTGATGATAATGATGATGATAATGATGATGATGATGGTGATGATGATGGTGATGATGATGATGATGATGGTGATGGTGATGATAATGATGATGGTGATGATGATTGCGCTGATGGTGATGATAATGATGATGGTGATGATGATAATGATGATGGTGATGATGACGGTGATGATAATGATGATGATGATGGTGATGATGATGGTGATGATAATGATGATGATGGTGATGATGATGGTGATGATAATGATGATGGTGATGATGATGGTGATGATGATGGTGATGATAATGATGATGGTGATGATAATGATGATGGTGATGATGATGATGATGGTGATGATGATAATGATGATGATGGTGATGATGATTGCGCTGATGATGGTGATGATAATGATGATTGCGGTGATTGCAGTGATGATAATGATGATGGTGATTAGGACGATAATAATGATGATGATTGTGGTGATGATAATAATGATGATGATTGTGGTGATAATGATAATGATGATGAAGATAATGATGAAGATAATAATGATGATGATTGCGGTGATCATGATGATGATCATGATGCATGATAATAATAATGATGTTGATGGTTGTGGTGATGATAATAATGATAAGAATACTTACAATATTTCAGGTTTTGGTCGTAAAAATGTACACTTTTTCCCAAGGAGACATCCTTTGTTCTTGCCTTTACCATGGGGTGTCCATTTAGTGTAGTCAGACGTGTTGGGGTCATCCTTATAAATACCTATAAAAAACAATCCAGTTTCAAATTAATTACAAAAATAATCATTTTGATAGTTACAACTTTAGTAGAACTAATATAGGTGATAAATTGCATCGTTAAAGATTTACAGTACATTGAGTAAGTTACGATACAGTAACAAACATGAAAACATTTACTGGAAGATGTATACACCTACTTGCAAGAACGTTGTCATACGAAAAAAGAACATTTGTATTTAGTGTGTTAGGAATACATTAAAAGTACAAAAGAAAGAGTTCAGCTTCAGTGATCATCTTTTGTACTTTTAATTTATTCCTAACCCACTAAATACAAAAATTAATGTTCTTTTTCGTATGACAACGTTCTTGCAAGTAGGTGTATACACCTAATTCAAAAAAGGTTGAAGGAGCGAATGGCGATTTGCACGACCAAAAGGAACTGTGGGTAATACGGATTTCTTCTTATTCCTTTCTAAATTACCTAAACAATGCCTCCATCGTTTAGCAAAACCTTCGAGACACCCATTTAAGGTCATCGCTGAACGGTGGAGGCATTGTTTGGGTAATTTAGAAAGGAATAAGAAGAAATTCGTATTACCCACAATTCCTTTCGGTCGTGCAATCGCCAATCACCAATCGCCCCTTCATCCTATTTTGAATCAGGTGATATATATATAGAAACAGAAAGAGAAATGATTTGTATTATTATTATTACAAAGTTAACATGAACTACAACTACAAAATGAGAAAAAAGAAAAGAAAGAGAAATGTGAAACAGGAAAGTAATCAAGCAAAAGACAAGAGAGGGAGAGCGTTACATCACAAATACAAATGTTGTGTGATATAAGACTATATTTATTACAATTATCACACTCTAAAATTTCAGTAATCCAGCACAAGTCGAAAGCTGCGTTTTGGTTGGCCCCCTAATACAGTACCAGGGCTGCAAATAATTTTCTCTATAAGCTGGTCATTTGTCAGGCCAGGGGCAAGTTTGACCTGTCAAAAGCCCAGTCTGGTCGGACAAAAATATTAATTTTGAGTAAACATAATAAAAAAGAAAGAAAGAAATACCTTATTCATACTATTTTAAGCGAAATTTGATCAGTCAAATGTCCGAACAGAAGCGGTCATTTACCAGTCAAATTCCGCTTTTTATCGGACATTTGTCCGATGACTGGCGCTTATTTGCAGCCCTGCAGTACCGCTATTGTTTGGTTAGGTTTAGGGCAATTGTTTGGAAAGACTCTATTGTTTTTTAAACCAATCCTAAACGATGTTTCGATTTGGTGCTGACTGTCCCTAAAATTTCAACTTTAGCACTACTTACAGGATCTAACGAGCAACTGTCTAAAGTTCAGTGTATAAACCATCCATTGCTGTCCTGAACTGCCTTTCTTGTAACCCCATAAACTTGCCTTCATAGACACTGCACCAGGGGATGTAACTAGTCCCGTGAGCTGAAATGGTTCCTTTGTGAAGGTATACTTGAACCAACATTCACCCTCGTTCACTGAATAGCTGTAAACATACAACATGATGACATTACAAAGATGATGGTAAGATGAAGATGATGATGATGATGATGATGGTAGTGATGATGAAGATGATGATGATGATGATGAAGAGGATGATGATGATGATGAAGAGGATGATGATGATGGTAGTGATGATGAAGATGAAGATGATGATGATGAAGAGGATGATGAAGAGGATGATGAAGAGGATGATGATGAAGATGATGATGAAGAGGATGATGATGATCATGGTAGTGATGATGAAGAGGATGATGATGATGATGATGGTAGTAATGATGAAGAAGATGATGATGATGATAAAGAGGATGATGATGGTAGTGATGATGATGATGGTGGTGATGATGAAGATGATGATGATGAGGGTAGTGATTAGGAATAATAATAATAATAATCATTTATATTGCGCAGTATACATGTAATGATCTATTGCGCATAACAATAATATAATGTAAAATGTAAGGTAATCAATAATTATATAAAAACTTATAAAAAAAAAGATTTATATGTAACTTATATGTATATATTAATAAAATATATTATGTAAAAATCCTATAGGTAAAATATATATACTTAATAATTACAATTTAACTTTATAAAACGTCTATTGAGAAAGAATATTAAAACATGGTTATACTAAAGTTCGTAAGCTAATTTAAACATGTGGGTCTTTAATTGTCTTTTAAACGTCCCTAGAGATTTGCTATTTCTAATATTGTTTGGCAACGAAATTCCATAATAATAAGGAAGATGATGATGATCATGGTAGTGATGATGATGATAATAATCATGGTGATGTTGATAATGGTAATGATGATGATGATAGAAATCAATACAATCATCACCTTCACCACCATCATCACAACGATCATAACCATTGTCATTAACATTGACATCATCATCATCATCCCCATTATCATCACAACCATGATCAAAATCATCATCACCACCACCATCATCATCACAATGATCATAACCATTGTCATCAACATCAACATCATCCCCATTATCATCACAACCATGATCAAAATCATCACCACCACCACCACCACCACCATCATCATCACAACGATCATAACCATTGTCATCAACATCAACATTGACATCATCATCATCAACATCCCCATTATCATCACAACCATGATCAAAATCATCACCACCACCACCATCATCATCATCATCATCACAACGATCATAACCATTGTCATCAACATCAACATTGACATCATCATCATCAACATCCCCATTATCATCACAACCATGATCAAAATCATCATCACCACCACCATCATCATCATCACAACGATCATAACCATTGTCATCAACATCAACATTGACATCATCATCATCAACATCCCCATTATCATCACAACCATGATCAAAATCATCATCACCACCACCATCATCATCACAACGATCATAACCATTGTCATCACAGTCATCGCTGCCATTATCATCACCATCATCATTATTCACTACATTTGTATTATAGGTATTCTACTTACAACAGTGATTTGACATCTCCTTTATCTGGAACAGCTAACAATAGACTTCCATGGTCAGCAATAGCATAATGATGACCACCAGTCAAACCATTCTAGAATCACATCAACAAGACATTAATATGAACTGCATTACAGCAATCTATATGAATACCCTATGAATACCCTACGGATACCCTATGAAAACCCTATGAAAATCCACCAAAAACCCATGGAAAACCTATGAAATTCCTAATAAAATGCTAATGAAATACAACATTGTATACTGTATGAAATCTATATGAAATCCCCTCAGGAAAACCAAAAAAATAGGACTGGAAATCCCTAATGATGAAATCCCTATGATCCCTATCAAATTACCTATACAAAATACTTCAAAATATCCCTATAAAATTGTCAACAAACTACTGAATATCCAATCAAGCACTTGTAAGTGATTGACAGCTAAGGCCTGTAATATTACACTCTTTACAAGATGTTTCTATAATACATCCAAAAGGTTATTTGAATACAATACCTCTGCATGTTTTTTCCAGGAATAGCCACCATCCCTTGACACCCAAATACCAATGTTTGTAGAGAGTAAGGCCTGTCCAGGATTGGCATGCGCTATTATGATACCGACTGCACTTCTTTCACTGACAGGGCCCATCGCTACTCCACTTATATGTCTACTTTGACTGAACTTGTTGTGGATTTGTAGAGCACAGACATCTTGCTGTAAAATATAAACAATGGAAACAATATTCATCTGTAAGTAAATAAATAATATGATGGATAAATAGACTGATTAACAAATAAATAAATGAATAGAAGAAGGATGGATGAATGGAGAGATAAATGAATGGACAAAAATAGAGATGAATGGATAAATGAATAAAAGAAGAGATGGATGAATAAATGAATGAATAGATGGATGAATAAATGAATGAATGGATGGATGAATAAATGAATGAATGGATAAATGAATAAAAGAAGAGATGGATGAATAAATGAATGAATGGATGGATGGATGAATAAATGAATGAATGGATGGATGAATAAATGAATGAATGGATAAATGAATAAAAGAAGAGATGGATGAATAAATGAATGAATGGATGGATGGATGAATAAATGAATGAATGGATGGATGAATAAATGAATGAATGGATAAATGAATAAAAGAAGAGATGGATGAATAAATGAATGAATGGATGGATGAATAAATGAATGAATGGATTGGATAGCTAATGCTAGTATTGAGAACCTAAAGCCAACCTATCTAATATCTTGGACATTTCTTTTAGTGTTTATGTCTTATATTTTTTTGGTGGACTATATTAATGACATAAAAAATAAATACTTCACTTTTTTTAATGTCTCAATGTATTAAGCATGCAGACACAAGTGCCTTATTAATTGGGGAGACTCAGACTCAGCACCTCTACCTTAAATATTTGAGTGAGGAAAACAGGATATATAACAGAAACAGAAACAGAAATACGCTGGACCACAGCGGTGAGAGGCACAGGGTAAACCCCTATGCCACATGTATACACCTATTTCAAAAATCGTTGTCGCAAACAAATCCACAGTCCACACTCTGAAGCCTGCAAAGGATGTCAGTATTTCTTCTCTTGTTATCGATTTATTCATAGCATATTTTGGTTGAACATGTTTGTGTTATATGACCATACCAAGTTGTTGTTGTGGTAGAAGATGAAACAAATGTTTGCTTAAAGAACGTGTAATAAATCATAAATTTAAGTCCATGTAACTGACATCCTTTGCAGGCTTTAGAGTGTGGACTGTAGCTCTGGCTGCGACAACGATGTTTGAAATAGGTGTATATATTGACTGTGTTTAAAATACTTACTCCAGCAGGCATTTTTGGGCACAGACTTTTGTCTAATTTGATCAAGTTCCACTCTCCCCCTCTATCAAAGGTTATTACGGTAGACATGCTGTTATCTGTAGAAATAGAGAAGGATTAGGGATAACTAGGGGCATTCAGTACATATTATAAAATAATTGGGATAGTACGCGCTCCTTGATTGGTCAAAAACCTGTGTATCATGAGCGAGTGAAATACACTCTTGCCATTTTCAAGTGCGCGTCATCATTCAATGGTAAGTTTATTAATTGTTTTGATTTTTCGCGAACGCTTATTGGTCATTTTTGATGAAATGTATCATAGGGAGAAATGACATTATCAAACAAATAAAAAGGTATTTTTTGTCATTTCGAGTGATTGTTATTTATTTTATAAAAGAAATGAAACATGTCTCTCAACCTTGTCTCGTTTTGGATTGGTCTGCTCTCAAATACTCACAAACCCATCTCAGTTTTCATAAGCGCATGAAAACACAGAAGACATATCTCATTTCTTAAATGAAGTTATAATCACCACAATCATTATCATCAGCATCATCATCACCATCAGCATCGTCAAAAAACCATCAATCATCATCATCATCATTGATCAATATCATCAACATAATAATCATCATCATAATTATCATCATTATCAACATCAACATCATCATAATTATGATCAAAATTATAAACAGATCAATATCATTGACGTGATCAACATAATCATTATCATCATAATTATCATCATTATCATCATAATTATTATCAAAATCATCATCATCATTGATCAATATCATCAACATAATAATCATCATAATAATTACCATAATCATAAACATTATCACTAATCATCATCATAATTATTATCGCTCATCTTCATCATCATAATTATTATCGCTCATCTTCATCATCATATCACTAATCATCATCATCATCATCATAATTATCAATATCATTATCAATGTTACCAGAATTCATTTTGCTTGTGGTATAAGTTCCATTCATGGATTCAACTTTGTAGAAATCAGTAACTCCATCAAAATTGGTATACTAAAGAACCATTATAAAATATCTATTTAAAATCATGTATTTTGATTGGTTGAGGCGCATGCTTTATGAGAGCACACAGCACGCACGTTTGCATGTTGATCAATTTGTATTTTATAAAAGAAATAGAAAACTTGCTTTTTGTGCTGTATGCAGTTATAAAGCATGTGGGGTTGTCAGAACACGAGAGAAGTGTTGAGAAGCACTCCGCTTTGTGTTGTGCTTCTCTTAACACTTCGCTCGTGTTCTGACAACCCTGCGTGCTTTATAACTGCACACAGCACGTGCGTGCATTTTCTATTCCTTCAATATTAAACAAATAATTATTCTGATCAATAAATCTAAAATCAAGAATATTGCAGTTTTACAGTCAAACCAGTTCTGTCTAGGTTAGAACATTCAATTTGTTAATCAAAATGTGATTTTTCATTTGTTTTGAAATTTTCATAAATAATAATGATAAAAATGCAAGGCGCTTATATAACACACTATACGTAGTCTCAGTGCGCTTTACAGGCTGCATATTAAGGCACCATTGGCAGCTGTGCAGCTTACAATCATGAGATATTATAATTAGTATGTTTAACTTAGTATGTTATGCCTCCAATTAGAAATAGGCTGTTGAACCGGGAGACAATCCCCTACTATTTCCAAATAGTTCAACAGGTTCTTTAATGTCCCCCATATGCAGATTAGTCAAGGGTTAGGAGACAAGACCTACAATTTAACGTCATATCAGAGAAGACGTGAAAGTCTAACCATTTGCAGGTTTTATCACAAAGGCAGCACTTTCTACTCAGTTATTAAGACCCTGAGTGTTGGTCCGGCCGGGAATCGAACCTGAGCCTCCTGCACAACAGACAAGATGCTCAACCAACTGAGCCAATCGGGCGGCAGTAAACGAATCAAATCTAACTTCTAAATTTCAAAAAAATGTAAATCTAAATAATTTCCAAGAAATAAATTGGATCTTCTAACACTGATAGGAATGCTTTAGCTGGTTTGACTGTAATTTGGTTTCATGTAATTACCACATGGTGTTCCAGAGATATATCAAACACGATACCATCAGCATCTGATGTGTAGAGAGTACCCTTACCAGTATCTGGACAAGAAGCAAATAATACAAAATAAAACATTTTTTTAACGTCTCAAATATTTTAGCTGGACACATATTTAGTCACCCCACTCACACTCACTACCTACAAGTTGTACAATTTGCATACAACTTGGCTCACATGATCATTTTTGCAGAGGGAAAAAATCCGGATAACCTGGAGAAAAACCCTTGTGACATAGGATAGACGAACACATCAAACACACTCAATTCACATATAATGCCCGCGCTGGAAATCGAATCTGGATCACAGCGGTGATCTAACCACTAGCAAAGTTGAATGTGTTTGTTGGTAGTGATAATGCAATGTAAACTGGAAGCCATGTATGTTTACTTTGCATTATATAATAACTATTAACTATTAGAAATCACGCTTTCTGATTGGCCGAGGATGATTCTGCTTTAATTGTGCCATGCTTCTCTTATAACACTTCTCCCATCTTCTGTCAATCCTCGCATGCTTTATAACTGCACACAGCAGAAACATGTTGTTTATTTGATTATTAGTCTTACCGTGTGGGTCATCTACATGAAGAAAGACCATTCCTTCAGACATGTCCATTATGGAGTAAAACTAAAAGACAAGATAAAGCATGAGGGTTGATGATGGTTATAGAAATACAAAGACGTAAAATGATGGCAATTTAATGATGATAATAAAGATGATGACTATGATAATGGGTATTATGATGATGTTTCTTATATAATGGTGATGATGATGAACACTTTGATGATTGTTATGATGATGTTTATGATGGGCGTGATCATGGTGTTGATAATGATGGTGATGATTGTGATGATGATCATGGTGGTGTTGATGATTGTGATGATAATGATGATAATGATCATGGTAATGATTGTGATGATGATGGTAATGATTGTGATGATGATAATGATGGCTATAATGGTAATGATGATTGTTATGATCATGGTGATCATGGTGATGATGATGATGGTGATAATGATGGTGATGATGATGATGGTGATCATGGTGATGATGATGATGGTGATAATGATGGTGATGATGATGATGGTGATCATGGTGATGATGATGATGGTGATAATGATGGTGATGATTGTGATAATGATGATGATGGTTATAATGATGGTGATGATGGTTATAATGATGGTGATGATTGTGATGATGATGATGATGATGATGATGATGATGATGATGATAATGATGATTGTGATGATAATAATGATGATGATAATAATGAGTATTAATACCTGTGTAGGTGTAATAGCTGGGACGCTGGGAACATCCTGAGTATCTCCCCCATCCTTCGATACATGCATGATCCTTGTATGATTGTTCTGCCATGACAGACACAAAATACATGTATTACTCCAACATAAAGAACAACAATACCAAAGAACACAGTCACAAAGTAGTTAATTACAAACAAACCTTATTGTAATCCACAGTAAAAAAGAGGAAAGGTCCTTGGACTCCAAAAGAGTACACATGCTTACTGATTACTGAAAAGATAATTTGTGAATCAAATTAATTAATTGTACATTCTTATATCCTGATATAACTGGTAGACTAAAGTTAAGCTATACAACAAGTCATTTTTTATTTCATATTTTGAACTCTTACATGATCACGTTTTCTTACACAACTTCAATTGTCAAAGTGAAAATGTATATTGATATTATTGGCGCTTTACAATTTATTAAACATTATTATATTTGCATATGATTAGCTGTTAAATAAAACAAAAACACTCAACTTCTTCAACAGGTTGGCTTTTTTGTAATACAAACATTTGTAAAGTACAGATGGTACTAGTTTAGATCTGTAATATGCCTGAACTTACATTTGAAAGTTTTTCCTAAGTCTCTTGATCTCCATAGTTGTAAATCATAGACATTGATGATACCTAAACATACGAAAATGAGACATTTAATGTAAGGAGTGATTTACAATTATGCACTACATGTTCCTAACCAAGTAACTTGAATATTTTCTAGCCAATTCATTGTAAGGGCAGTTCAAAAGTATAAGCCTGTGGCTTCTTTTTGAATTGTCTTGCCATCAGGGATTTATATAAAAGCATGTGTGAATATGTATATAGATATAGATATTTTAATATCTGAATGTTTATTTTGTAAACAGTGTTTATCCTGTAAAAAAAAAAAAATGTAACCTCCCCCTGATGGTTTATAGAAATAAAGATGATGATATAATTATTTGAAGTCAACGTTACTATGGTTCCCAGCCAACTAGACCTACAAACACAGACCAAAAATAGAGCTTTGGTTGGAGGTGTGAATCAACTGTATTTCCAAGGTAAGACAGCAAAATTGTCTGTTACTGATTGGCAATGAATTCATTAGTACATGAATGATTTGTGTAATTAGATTAGATCTAATTTTGATAGGAAAGTTTCTATTTGTCTTTTTGCTGAACCTTTCTTCCTAGTATTTGCTGACCTCAACTTCAGAGAGTTTGAAATCAATTTAATCATTTTTACGCAATCTTTTTACGGTTCATTGCTGATCTGCAACTGACATTTTAGTATTTGTCAACTGCAAAATATCAATATTTAAATATTTGTTGCCCTGAAATTACAGTCCAAAACAATGTTTTTCATTTGTGTGAATGAGAACCTTTCTTCCTAGTATTTGCTGACCTCAACTTCAGAGAGTTTGAAATCAATTTAATCATTTTTACGCAATCTTTTTACGGTTCATTGCTGATCTGCAACTGACATTTTAGTATTTGTCAACTGCAAAATATTAATATTTAAATATTTGTTGCCCTGAAATTACAGTCCAAAACAATATTTTTCATTTGTGTGAATGAGAACCACAGTCTGTAATACTTATTGATGATACATGAAGGGGCAAAAGGTACACATTTTGTGTCTTTAGTTACCATTTTTTATTGGAGCCGTTGTTAGGAAGATTGTTTGTTCCTCTTTGTCTTTTCCCTCGTACACGTCTTGTCTTGCACCCCTGTAAAACATCAAATCACATGAATCATGCTTATTTACATAAAAGTTTCAATAGTATATTTTAACTTGTTGCTTTAATTTTGACTGTCAAATCAGCAGACATCATCATCATAAATATTTTGGTGAAATATTAGGTGAAACTTTATGAACTTTGAAAAATAAATGGAAACTAGTGAGTAAACTGGTCGGTGTTTGATATAAACGATAGGTAATATAATAAAATTTGTAACACCGTAAAAAATAGAAACTAGCGAGTAAACTAGTGTAGGCTGCGTCAGTGTTTGATATAAACCATAGGTAATAGAATGAAATTTGTAACACCTTTGTAAGCCCTTCCCCAGAACTTTGGAAATATACTTTACAAGGGCATGCTAACTTGAGAAAGAGTTCTTGAAAAAGAGACATCTTACTGACTGTATAATGATATAATTCTTATTATAATCAACTAGAAAACTGACTGTATAATGATATAATTCTTATTATAATCAACTAGAAAACTGACTGTATAATGATATAATTCTTATTATAATCAACTAGAAAACTGACTGTATAATGATATTATTATAATCAACTAGAAAACCTACCATTTCACACTCATGACATATGGTCTCAGTTTTTTCCATGTAAACCCAAAATCAGTTGACAAATATGCCTGTTGTTTGAATCAAAGGTTTTCAGTGACTATCATGGCTTAACTGATTGATTGGTTTACTGACTGATTGACCGACTGTCTATCTTACTAATTGGTTTACTGACTGATTGACTGACTGATTGACTGACTGATTGACTGACTGTTTGACTGACTGTCTGATTAATTGATTGACTGATTGATTGACTGATTGATTGACTGATTGTCTGATTAATTGATTGACTGATTGATTACCTGATTGACTGTCTGTCATTAATTAATTGACTAAATCACTGCCTGTCTGATTGTTTGAGTGACTGACTTATTGATTATTTGATTGACTGATTGATTAACTGATTGATTGACTGATTGATTGACTGACTGTCTGATTAATTGATTGACTGATTGACTGTCTGTCATTAATTAATTGACTAAATCACTGCCTGTCTGTCTGATTGTTTGAGTGACTGACGTATTGATTGACTTACTTACATGTATTGATCAAAGACTAATAGTTTACCTGACTAACCGCCTGCTGCATTTAATTTATTGAAATGTCTAATGCGTCAGTAACATTCTTCATACATCAGACTCTCACCCCTTGCTGTAATGAAGATCTGACTAACCGCCTGCTACATTAAATTTATTGCTTGTCTAATGCATCAATAACATTCTTCATACATCAGACTCTCACCCCTTGCTGTAATGAAGATCCCTGAGCTATTAACCAGTTCTTATTATGTGGATAGAACTCAATACCGCCTTTAACTCTAAATGGTAGATTAACTCTTTTCCATTTCATTGCACCATCTTGAGATATGTAAAGACTTGAAGGCCTTCCAAAAATAGGCATGCTAAATGAAACCAGAATTACCTAAAGAATAGAAAAATCATGAAAGTGAAGATAATGACAAATTGGTGCCTTTGTTATTTTACAAGATGCTTCTATTTTTGAGCTACATGTACAGTGAACGTTTTCAAAAAAAATTTCAAAAATTTTCTGAAATTGTCAGTGGTGTCCCTATACCTCAAACCAACTTTAAGTTGTTTTCCTTTTTCTCTTTTCTTTCATGTGATATTATTTTATTGATATTTGTGGTGAAACTTTATAAATAAATAAATGAATAAATTGTGTATAGTTTAGAATATTTTGAAGTTACAGGGTAATTGAATGAATAATATTCTCTTCTCAGACAAATAAAAAAGGTCTAAAAAAATATTTCTCAACCTATTGTCTCTAGTAGTCTTCGCTGTAGCCGTTTTTAGGGGAGAGAAATGGACTGCAGGGGAGTAGAATGAGACTAAAAACGGCTGTGGGGGAGACTACCTATTGTCTCCATTGCAAGTAAATTACAAGTGAACAATAAATTTTACAATTATATACATGTATAGTAAGGGATATTTTATAACGAGTAGTTAGTTATAATTATAGTTACCCAGTCAGAGTCAAGAGGACTTCTTTGGATACCATAGTCCTTTCTTATATGACCACCAAATATATCTGTGTTGATTTCTTTGAATGTTACACCATAATCAGTACTAGACAACAAGGGAAAAGATTTATTGTTGTTGACAATATCAATATCACTATCATCACCATAATAAATATTGTCATTATTGTTAACGTTGTCGCTATTGACATCTAATTATCATAATAATAATAATAATAGTCCTTTTCACAGTTCCGTCTCAATACACAAAATAATGATAGTTACAAGTCAAAGTTAGCGTTGCTGCGCATGATAAGTTATAATTTTGCTATGTGCATCAACTCAAAACACAACTTGAAACTGTTATGCGTGGTCACTGTGAACTGCGGAACTGTGAAAAGGACTATTTTCAATTTTATCATCATCTATATCGTCATGCACCACCACTACTACCAGGAACACAATCTTCATTACCACCACCATCATTGCCATCATCATAATTATCATGATAATAATAATTGTTTTTTATTATCATCTTTATTGTTATGCACCACAACTAATACCAGGAACACCATCTTCATTACCACCACAATCATTGCCATCATCATAATTATCATGATAATAATAATTGTCAATTTTATCATCACAACCACAATCATTGCCATCATCATCACTGCCTGCCTGCTGCCTCTCTTTGGAACACTTTGCCTGCTGATCTCAGGAACATAAAACTGTTATCCTCCTTCAAAAACAAGTTAAAAACTTTTCTTTTTGACTCATAGTAATTTTTCATTTTTCGATTTATTTTTGTAAAGCGCACCGAGATTTAATGGGGCGCGCTATATAAGAAATGTATTATTATTATTATCACCATCACAGGGCTCGAAATAGCTGCCTGCCAATGGCCAAATGCAATTAAGGTTTGGCAGACAAAAACAATTATGAACTGCCAAATAGATAATAAATTTGCATCCAAAATTAACTGAAACTCATCTATCACTGTTCATTTATCTGGAAGTGGCAGGACAAACTCTTTTCCTATTTCGAGCCCTGCATTAGTACCATCATCACCAATAATTACAAACACAGCAATCATCATTATCTCTGACATCATCATATCATTATCATCATTGGGTCCTAATAGTGAATCCTTGTTCTAGCTGTGGGGATACCCTGTTCTTAATTAAGGGGCAAAGATTATAAATATAAATATACCTATTCACAAATATTATCATCACCATTAACATTATTATCAATTTAACATTATTGCCTTGATCCCTACCTTCTGTAGAGGGCTGATCTTTTTATTGCAAACATGAAGAATTCTGTTGTTGCCAGTAGCAAAATAGTCTACAAAAAAAAAAAAAAAATAGCTATAATATTTTGAATCAAGTTATGTAATATTTATTCCCCACTCAACTTCCCTGAAAAAATGTTTTTGTTTGAGAAAGAAACTAAATATTTTCCTTTTAAAAATATTGTCCCTGTAGTTAAAAATTGCAACTAAAATGACTAGCTTGTTGAGAAGTTTTTTTGCTTGTTTGTTCGTGTATTACAAAGTAAAAAGACGCTTGTCAAGCGAATTAGCATCACAAATTAATGCAAATCAGATGCAAGTCTCGGTGCAAAACAACGTCATATTCATTTTCCTTTTTGCAGGTTGCGTACTGTTGAAAATGAAATTTTCTTGAGCTGGAAACTTATAACAAAAGACATAATTGAAATTATCACACTTTGCTTTACCTTATTCAATGGTAACAGAACTTTTGATGCGAAAAATGATTTTAAACTTAAAGAGCAATCTTGCGAATTAATTAAGTGCAACTTGGCGAAACAATATTTCGTCAAGGCTAAATATAAATTTTCTTGGCCATTAATCTTTGAAGTTGAAACTCACCTTATAATGCTCTCCAACCCATGTCATAGAGAAAGACACATGATTATCATTATCGGGAAAATTGAACTAAAATAAAAAACAGAAATATTAAAAGTTTTAATGTTGAATTTGCAGCCATGATTCATATTCAAATTCAAATTTTATTCAGACAGATCTACACTTAGACCTTCATCGGTGATCGTTACAAACTGAGTGATTCACTGATGAAGGTAGGTCTAAATGTAGATCGAAACGTCGAAATAAATTTAACCAAAATCAGGCCAGAGTCAAACCAATTTGTATTTTTATTAAAAGTTTAATAACAAGTTCTACAGATTGTTTTTTCCGATATGGTTTGTTACAATACAAGTAGCTTTGAGTAGTTTTTCTTTTTACTTACCTTATCCTGTATAATTGTTTTCATGTCTGTAGGATTCGGGCATGAAGAATCGCGTCGAAATCTTCCTCTTTTGAAAGGATAATTTCTTTGTGTTTTCAAACGTCGAGTTTCACTTCGAGTGAATTCCATTCTGTGTTTGTCCATTTTGGGAAGCTCAAAATTATCCTTAATCAGCGATTTTGAACGGAAATCTCTTCCCTGCGCTGGGAGGAATATCCCAAGTAGTAATATACTGAACGTTAAGATATTTAGATCCATTTTTCTGGTCTTTTTCCTACTTCATAGTTCGATTGTTTGCATTTGCATGCAGATAAAATAGATTGAAATTGATTATGTGCATAAATTAATGATATTGACCACTGACCATAGAAACTGCGCAGTCAGTAATAAACAGGAAACCCAAAAGCTACTTTTTTCTTTTTTTGTTTGAGATTTTTTACGGTTTTTTTTTTTTCTCGTAAAATTCCCCTTCCTAAAAACGTTTTGAGAAATTGATTGAATTGTACATTTTTGAAAAACTGGATAAAAAATGTTTTATTTTCTCAGTAATTTGTTTGTAAATAAATCAAAGTATATATCTATCGTTTTGCATTTAATAATTGTGACGTCACTAATTCGATGTAGATTTTCTTCAAAATGGTGGAGACAACGATCGGTTATGACAAGATATGATGCAGTTGTTATTGTTTGCATCTTGGCTTTTAGCCTTCAAGGTATATCATTCATTTATTCTCTCTTCTTATTTCGAATTTCTTCGATGTTTTTCTTTTATTTCATTTCTTCATTCACTCATTTATTATTTCATTCGTTTATCCACGTATGAACGTACTTCATCAACTCATTAAATCGTTTGTTTATTCAATTATTAATTCACTCGATCAGTTTATTCAATCACTTCGATATTCATTCATCCATTCGTTCATTCATTCATTTATCCATCCATTCGTTCATCCATTCGTTCATTCATTCATTTATCCACCCATCCATCCATTCGTTCATCCATTCGTTCATTCATTCATCCATCCATTCGTTCATCCATTCATTCATTCGTCCATTCATTCAATCGTTTATCCATCCTTCCCAGTGGCGGATCCAGTGGTTGGTGCAGGGGTGCGCACCCCTCCCTGAGATGACCTTATACCCTCATTTCCCCTGCTTCCATCCATCCATTCATTCATTCATTCATTCATTCATTCATTCATTCATCCATCCATCCATTCATTTATTTTTGTAATCATTCATTCATTCATACATTCATTCATTCTTTAGTTCGGTCATTCAATCGTTCATTCGTTCATCCATCAATTCATTTTTTCAGTTCGAGGGATTTCTAGTACCAAACAAGAAGTAAATAGTCAAGATTCAACATTATCAGACAAGAAGGATGAAACACCGAGTAAATTGACTCTAAACCAGGACTTCACGACACCACTTAATGTCAATAAGACTCATTTACGCTTTAGAAGAAATCTAAGTAAGTTGTCAATCTAAGTTACCTTAATTGTCGGCTACCTACGCCACACAGGACGACCAACGTCAAAGCTGGAAAAACAACGTTTAAATTGATCATGCCATGCCATGTCACTTTAATTTGACCAATGCAAATTACATATAATTGTTCTGTATCCTAATTCATATGCACAATATTTATATTGCTTTCATTAAACCATTCAACTAAAAAGTTCTAAAAGCGCTTGAAAATCACAATCCATGGTTATACATCTTTTTATTAAACAACTCAATCATATTTGACTTGTACAAACCAACTTTTCATAATCATTTCAAACCGCACTTCAATCTCCTAGTTACTATGCCTACTCCGGGTGACCAGGGTAATAAGATCGCCCAAGAACGCTCAAAATCGCCTAAGATTGCCTTAGATTTTAGGAGCAAATTACGGCGATTTCAGAACTCGGAGTAGGCCTGTTACTCGTGTGAGTTCCCTTTCTTTGTACAATCCCACTTTTCATTTCAAACCACAATCTCTTAATTACACATGTAACTTCGTCTGCTATTCACAGTTGAAGATGCAAGAAAGAAAGTTAAATATACTACCGATAAACTACTGTGGATCAAGAATAATTTTCGTTATCTTTTCCTGATGGCGGGCTCAGGGATGGCGTTGGTATTTAGCTGCACTATGTACAGAAAATGCATGCGAGATACTAGTGGAAGCAATCAGTAAGTTGACACTTTGACTTAAATACATGATAATGATGATTGATGATTGATGATGATAATTGATGATGATGGTGATAATAATATGATGATTGATGATGATAATTGATGATGGTGGTGATAATAATATGATGATTGATGATGATAATTGATGATGATGGTGATAATATGATGATTGATGATGATAATTGATGATGGTGGTGATAATAATATGATGATTGATGATGATAATTGATGATGATGGTGATAATATGATGATTGATGATGATAATTGATGATGGTGGTGATAATAATATGATGATTGATGATGATAATTGATGATGGTGGTGATAATAACTAATATGATGATAATCGATGATGATGGTGATAATTGATGATTGATGCTGATAATTGATGATGATTGTGATAATAATTAATATATGATGATAATTGATGATGGTGGTGATAATATGATGATTGATGATGATAATTGATGATGATGGTGATAATATGATGATTGATGATGATAATTGATGATGATGGTGGTGATAATATGATGATTGATGATGATAATTGATGATGGTAGTGATAATATGATGATTGATGATGATAATTGATGATGGTGGTGATAATAATTAATATATGATGATAATTGATGATGGTGGTGATAATATGATGATGATTGTTACACAGTTTCTGCATCATCTTGAATGGTAGCCTTTGCATTGATCACATGAAGCGAGACGAACCTTGAGCTTGCAATGTTAGAGACCCGTAAGGTGTTAAAAGGTCTCTATCATTGCAAGCTCAACGTTCAATGCAAAGGCCCGGCTACCCTAATTAAAGATGGCGCAGGGAACTGTGAATGGGACTATTGATGATGATGGTGATAATATGATGATGATGATTGATGATGATGATGATGATGATAATTGATGGTGGTGGTGATAATATGATGATGATTGATGATGATAATTGATGATAATTGATGATGATGATGATTGATGGTGGTAAACAACAAATAATGGAGTTGATTTTGTTACCTCTAATACCGTGTTCCTTGTTTCAGTGGAGACGAAGGAGTACAAGTAGTTGTTGTAGGAAGGCCACAGCAACATCACACCCACATAAACAACCCTCCACCACCCACACAGCAACCACCATCCCGATCCCCTCCCCCACAGCAACCACCATCCCGACCCCCTCCCCCTAAACAACCTCCTTCTCGACCCCCTCCCCCTAAAAACCCCAAACACACGAGAATCCCACAATCAAAGCCAATGGGAAGAACCAGGGCAATCGATCGTAATGATGGGGATACATCGTGTGTCAATCATTATGATGGATACGATGGGGATACATCGTGTGGCAGTGATGACAGTAAGGAGCCGTTACTCAAGCACGTCAATGAAAGTACAGTTGTTAAAAACGAGCCAAGTGATAGTTCACTAGGAGAATCTTCATCGAGCATTAAAGTCCCGCTTACCCAAAGACAACTCGCTTCATGTAACACGCGCGATCTCACTCAACTCACCACCAGCGATGAAGGACAACTCGATACTCAAGATGCCATTCAACACGCTCCACCCACCACCAGCGACGAAAGACAACTAAATCAACTAAACTCTCACGATGCCAATCAACACGTTCCACCAACTATCCACGATGTCGGTAAACACGCTCCACGCATCATCCACGATGCAATACCACTCTCCTGCTTCATGTCGTATCAACAGATAACCGACGCGAGCCCACACGTGAGTCATCTTTCGCAGTACCTTGACGAGTTACGTGTGCACGCCACGCAACTCCACGCAAAAGATGGAGCCACCGCGGGATACACGAGCGTGGACGCGTGTCCAATCGTGAGTTATCTACACGAGAATGATCGTTTGGATGTATCGTTACACGAAAGACGAGGTCAATACTATCCATTAGCCTCTACTGACACATACCTGCCGATTACTGCTACAGTTAACTGAATATTGACCGGGCAATACTCGCGTTATTGCACGGGTTGGATATGTATCACTGTAAATGAATTCACTAAAATGAGATACTGTAAAATATTCACTTCTGTAAACGAATTTACTCCAGAATCAAGAGAATACTAAGCATATTTTCTTGTCTGAATATTACAATATTGACTGCAGACTACATTACTTTATTTGACATCGGTTGTAGAATGGCTTTGTTGAATAAAATACTACGAAAATCCACCTCTCAAGATTGATTTTTTAATTAAGAATTCCACTCTTGTTTTTGTACAGAAAATATAATTGACCTATATTAAGATTCATCAGCTGCGATATTAAGCTATAAAAAAATTTAAGATTGTCATTTTAAAATAAGACAGATAATAATTCCATGCTCTCTTATGTTTTTGTACAGAAAATATAATTGACTTATATTAGGTTTCATAAGTTGCGATATTAATAAGCTATAAAAATCTATGATTGCTATTATAAAATAAGACAGATTAAGATTATAAATATAATTTTGTAAAATTCTATGATTGTACATGGACATAGAGAATTGCTACGCCCTTCGAGTAAATTTGTACAAGTACTAACTTCTTCAAAATTAAATTTCTGAATTACTTGCACGAATTATTTTTAAATAGGCATTTTATCAAAAAATTATAATTGTTCCAGCCATTATCGTTAACATTCTTTTAACCCAGCTACCTTTCTTAAATACTAAACATTCCTTAAATATTGAATTGTCTGAATTGTAAATTGTTTTATCCTAATTCTTCGTGTGTAAGATACTAACACTGCAGATACACCTATTTCAAAAATCGTTGTCGCAGCCAAAGCTACAGTCCACACACTGAACCCTGCAAAGGATGCCGGTATTTCGTCTTTGTTATCAATTCACGGCATAGCATATTTTGGATGGACGTGTTTGTGTTATATGACCATAATACTGTTACAGTGATAGATGAGGAAACACTGATATTTCTTTAAAAAACGTGTTATATATATTTGCTATCACAAATTATGCTCATATTACCGACATCCTTTGCAGGATTCAGAGTGTGGACTGTAGCTTCAGCTGTGGCAACAATTTTTGAAAAAGGTGTATATTCAGGCTATCTAGCTATTGCTGTTTGTGACACTAGTGTTGTTTTATCATTGACGTCGATTATCTTCAGTGTACGGACGATCGTGGCCTTGAACTGTCATGGTGCCGTGTTCGATCGTTCGGGAATCTTGACATCAACAAGGTTTTTTCCAGGGTGGTAGGTTTAGTACGCTTTGGAGATGGTTTTTCTGACACCAAGACGAAACGTCTATTAGGAAAATTAAAATGTTAGTTATGAAAGCAGAAATGAACGAAATGGATGAATGGATGGATAGATGAATGAATGAACAGGAACAAGTGTAGCTAGGTTGGTTAGTGCGCGGCTTTCGGAGCGAGAGGTCACGAGTTCGACCTCTAGTGACCTCACACTTGTTTCGACTTCTTTCCATTCTGTGTAGCCTTGAGTAGCTTTAAATACATGTAAAACGGAGCATTGATGGAGAGAGGGGAGAAAGAGCGCACCGTCGGCTTCCTGAGAGACCAGTATACTTATAGCTGAAGGAACTACCGACGCTAAATAATACTACTTTTCCTTTTCCTTAATGAATGAATGAATGGATAGATAGATAGATGGATAAAAGAATAAATAGATGTATGAATGAATAAGAGACTCAAGAAGCGAATGAATAAAGAAATAAATGGACTAATGAAAATTTGAATTAGAAAGGGTAACTGAAAAACCAGTGCATGAATTAATAAACCTACACCACCCAAACCCACACACTGTTCATTACAAATCGAAAGACAAAAAGAATAAGTGGATATAAATCTCAGTTACCTGCATTTACTAGGGATCGATGCAGCTGTGCTTGGTCTTGCAAATACCTTAGCTACATCAGCCACAGTATGATTATTATCAGACGTTCTCAGGTGAATAAGAGAGCGTGCTTGTTTGGTCAGGTTATCGCTGTTCTGACGGGGGTGGATACGAAGACGATACGGACGTTCCGACTTTAGTTCTTTTTCTTTAAGTTGTTTCATTGTATCATCGATGGGTGTTGGGGGTGTGGGAGATTCGTTAGGTGGGATGAACTCGATGGCTGGTTCTGGTTTAGTTTCATCGGCTGTAGAAAAGACATCGGTATTGTGAGGATTGTAGGAAATGAAGCTAAAGAAATATAGTACTTGATGATAATATACTCATACTCACTTTCATCATAACATCATAATCATCAGCCATTATTATCATCTCCATCATCACCAACATCATCACCAACATCATTATCGTCATCATAATTAGCCATCATCACCATCATTATCATCATTAGTTATCATTATTAGTCATCATCATTATCATCGTCATTATCATCGTCATCATTACCAGTCATCATCATTAGCAATCATCACCATCATTATCATCATTAGTCATCATCACCATCTTTATCATCATTAGCCATCATCACCATCATTATCACCATTAGCAATCATCACCATCATTACCATCATTAGCAATCATCACCATCATTATCACCATTAGCAATCATCACCATCATTATCATCATTAGCAATCATCACCATCATTATCATCATTAGCAATCATCACCATCATTATCATCATCACCATCATTATCATCATTAGCAATCATCACCATCATTATCATCATTAGCAATCATCACCATCATTATCATCATTAGCCATCATCACCATCATTATCATCATTAGCAATCATCACCATCATTATCATCATTAGCAATCATCACCATCATTATCATCATTAGCAATCATCACCATCATTATCATCATTAGCAATCTTCACCATCATTATCATCATTAGCAATCATCACCATCATTATCATCATTAGCCATCATCACCATCATTATCATCATTAGTTATCATTATTAGTCATCATCATTATCATTGTCATTATCATCGTCATCATTACCAGTCATCATCATTAGCAATCTTCATCATCATTATCATCATTAGCCATCATCACCATCATTATCATCATTAGCAATCATCACCATCATTATCATCATTAGCCATCATTATCATCATTAGCAATCATCACCATCATTATCATCATTATCACCATTAGCAATCATCACCATCATTATCATCATTAGCAATCATCACCATCATTATCACCATTAGCAATCATCACCATCATTATCATCATTAGCAATCATCACCATCATTATCATCATTAGCCATCATCACCATCATTATCATCATTAGCAATCATCACCATCATTATCATCATTAGCCATCATCACCATCATTATCATCATTAGCAATCATCACCATCATTATCATCATTAGCAATCATCACCATCATTATCATCATTAGCAATCATCACCATCATTATCATCATTAGCAATCATCACCATCATTATCATCATTAGCCATCATCACCATCATTATCATCATTAGCCATCATCACCATCATTATCATCATTAGCAATCATCACCATCATTATCATCATTAGCAATCATCACCATCATTATCATCATTAGCAATCTTCATCATCATTATCATCATTAGCCATCATCACCATCATTATCATCATTAGCAATCATCACCATCATTATCATCATTAGCCATCATCACCATCATTATCATCCTTTGCAATCATCACCATCATTATCATCATTAGCAATCTTCAACATCATTATCATCATTAGCCATCATCATCATTATTATTGTCATGATTATCATCATCATCATCACTATATCGCTGTCGATGATGCATGCAGTGGAAAAGAAAAACAAATACTATATCTTACAAGGAGCACAGTCAAAGTGGTTGGCCTTTTTCCATCTCTCTTTCAGCTGATTCTGTTGGACTTCTCTTCTTTCTTTAGCGCTCTTATGTCTCGCTTGACGTTGTTCTTTGAGTAGTCTTGCTCTAGTAACAAAATACCGGTAATGAATCAATAGATAGATAGATGAAAGAATAAATAGACGGATGGATGAATGAATAAGTGACTCGATAAGTGAATGAATAAAGAAATAAATGGACGAATGTCTCGCTTGACGTTGTTCTTTGAGTAGTCTTGCTCTAGTAACAAAATACCGGTGATGAAATGAATGCACATCTTTTTCAAGTAAGGTTGACATGATTGATCGTTCGATCGAATGATTGATTGATTAATTGACCAATAGATTAATGAATGATAAAAAAGCATAGATAAATCTACTGATTGATTGATCGATTGACTGATTGATTAGTTGATTAAACGACAGACTGATTTATTTATTATTTATTGACTGATTGATTGTTCGATATATCGATTGTTTTGTTTGATAGATCGATTGTTTTGTTTGATAGATCGATTGTTTTGTTTGATAGATCGATTGTTTTGTTTGATAGATCTATTGTTTTGTTTGATAGATCGATTGTTTTGTTTGATAGATCGATTGTTTTGTTTGATAGATCTATTGTTTTGTTTGATAGATCGATTGTTTTGTTTGATATATCGATTGTTTTGTTTGATAGATCGATTGTTTTGTTTGATAGATCTATTGTTTTGTTCGATATATCGATTGTTTTGTTTGATAGATCGATTGTTTTGTTCGATATATCGATTGTTTTGTTTGATAGATCGATTGTTTTGTTTGATAGATCTATTGTTCGATTGTTTTGTTCGATATATCGTTTGTTTTGTTAGATAGATCTATTGTTCGATTGTTTTGTTAGATAGATCTATTGTTCGATTGTTTTGTTCGATATATCGTTTGTTTTGTTAGATAGATCTATTGTTCGATTGTTTTATTTGATAGATCGATTGTTTTGTTCGATAGATCTATTGTTCGATTGTTTTGTTCGATAGATCGATTGTTCGATTGCTTTGTTCTTGATATATAGTTGATACCTTGCTAGAACAATGTCTTGCCAGTCATTACAATAGTCGTCGACTTCCAAAGACGGGAAATCAAGAGAAGAAAATGGCCTGAAGTAAAGAAAAAAACATCTTAGAAAATGTACATTCCTGTAATTGACAAGTTCATCAATCACGTTAATAACTCACCTTCCTCCTACAGACTGACATCTAATGTATGGATCAATGGCATCTTTATCGTAATCATTCTATGAACGAGAGAATCATGCAATCATGTATTATTTATTCATTCATTGCTGCCTATATTCTTACAGTCATTGCTCATGCATTCACACATTCATTATTGATCAATCTGCACATTGATTCATTGATACATACATGCATTCATTCATCCATTCACTTATTCATTAATCACTTATTAATTCAGTTGAGCGCTTCAATCTAACGTCGTCCAAGATAAAAGCTATGTACTTACCCCAGGTTTTTTAAAATCCACCCTTTCGTACAACGATTGATAAGGATTGTTCTCGATATCTAAACACAAATATGAAGATATGCAAAATAGAAAAATAGAAGAAAAAAATAGCTACAACTACAACTACAACACTGAACAGCAACAACAATAACCACAACAACAATAATTCTGACAACAACAACAACAACAACAACAACAACAACAACAATAACAACAACAACAAATGCAAAAAACATTCAAAATGTTCATGACATTTTCGCCTCGTTACGTACGTTCTTTAGTGTATCTCTGCCTTGCTGGAGCAGTCTTAGCTCGACTAGACAGCCTCTGTGAAGACGAGCTCGGCCCAACTGCTACTGGTTGTCGTGGAGATGGATCCATCAGATTCTCATAAGGAAACATATCAAACTCGTCTTTGTTTTCATGGTTAGACGTCCTGGTGTCAGGTCTTTGTTTATCCATAAACTCGTCTTTGTTTTCATGGTTAGACGTCCTGGTGTCAGGTCTTTGTTTATCCATTGATACGTTGATAAAGAACATGTTTCCTGCATTAAAACATAACTGTATTATCAATAAAGCAATACGCAGTAAAACACACGGAGACACTGAGTAAAGGATTGAGCGGCCATGAATGATAGGAGATTGTTTTACACTCTGCAGATTGAGCGGCCATAAAGAATGATAGGAGATTGTTTTACACTCTGCAGATTGAGCGGCCATGAATGATAGAAGATTGTTTTACACTCTGCAGATTGAGCGGCCATAAAGAATGATAGGAGATTGTTTTACACTCTGCAGATTGAGCGGCCATAAAGAATGATAGGAGATTGTTTTACACTCTGCAGATTGAGCGGCCATGAATGATAGAAGATTGTTTTACACTCTGCAGATTGAGCGGCCATAAAGAATGATAGGAGATTGTTTTACACTCTGCAGATTGAGCGGCCATAAAGAATGATAGGAGATTGTTTTACACTCTGCAGATTGAGCGGCCATAAAGAATGATAGGAGATTGTTTTACACTCTGCAGATTGAGCGGCCATAAAGAATGATAGGAGATTGTTTTACACTCTGCAGATTGAGCGGCCATGAATGATAGGAGATTGTTTTACACTCTGCAGATTGAGCGGCCATAAAGAATGATAGGAGATTGTTTTACACTCTGCAGATTGAGCGGCCATGAATGATAGAAGATTGTTTTACACTCTGCAGATTGAGCGGCCATAAAGAATGATAGGAGATTGTTTTACACTCTGCAGATTGAGCGGCCATAAAGAATGATAGGAGATTGTTTTACACTCTGCAGATTGAGCGGCCATGAATGATAGAAGATTGTTTTACACTCTGCAGATTGAGCGGCCATAAAGAATGATAGGAGATTGTTTTACACTCTGCAGATTGAGCGGCCATAAAGAATGATAGGAGATTGTTTTACACTCTGCAGATTGAGCGGCCATAAAGAATGATAGGAGATTGTTTTACACTCTGCAGATTGAGCGGCCATAAAGAATGATAGGAGATTGTTTTACACTCTGCAGATTGAGCGGCCATGAATGATAGGAGATTGTTTTACACTCTGCAGATTGAGCGGCCATAAAGAATGATAGAAGATTGTTTTACACTCTGCAGATTGAGCGGCCATAAAGAATGATAGGAGATTGTTTTACACTCTGCAGATTGAGCGGCCATAAAGAATGATAGGAGATTGTTTTACACTCTGCAGATTGAGCGGCCATAAAGAATGATAGGAGATTGTTTTACACTCTGCAGATTGAGCGGCCATAAAGAATGATAGGAGATTGTTTTACACTCTGCAGATTGAGCGGCCATAAAGAATGATAGGAGATTGTTTTACACTCTGCAGATTGAGCGGCCATGAATGATAGGAGATTGTTTTACACTCTGCAGATTGAGCGGCCATAAAGAATGATAGAAGATTGTTTTACACTCTGCAGATTGAGCGGCCATAAAGAATGATAGGAGATTGTTTTACACTCTGCAGATTGAGCGGCCATGAATGATAGAAGATTGTTTTACACTCTGCAGATTGAGCGGCCATAAAGAATGATAGGAGATTGTTTTACACTCTGCAGATTGAGCGGCCATAAAGAATGATAGGAGATTGTTTTACACTCTGCAGATTGAGCGGCCATGAATGATAGAAGATTGTTTTACACTCTGCAGATTGAGCGGCCATAAAGAATGATAGGAGATTGTTTTACACTCTGCAGATTGAGCGGCCATAAAGAATGATAGGAGATTGTTTTACACTCTGCAGATTGAGCGGCCATAAAGAATGATAGGAGATTGTTTTACACTCTGCAGATTGAGCGGCCATAAAGAATGATAGGAGATTGTTTTACACTCTGCAGATTGAGCGGCCATGAATGATAGGAGATTGTTTTACACTCTGCAGATTGAGCGGCCATGAATGATAGGAGATTGTTTTACACTCTGCAGATTGAGCGGCCATAAAGAATGATAGAAGATTGTTTTACACTCTGCAGATTGAGCGGCCATAAAGAATGATAGGAGATTGTTTTACACTCTGCAGATTGAGCGGCCATAAAGAATGATAGGAGATTGTTTTACACTCTGCAGATTGAGCGGCCATAAAGAATGATAGGAGATTGTTTTACACTCTGCAGATTGAGCGGCCATAAAGAATGATAGGAGATTGTTTTACACTCTGCAGATGGAGCGGCCATAAAGAATGATAGGAGATTGTTTTACACTCTGCAGATTGAGCGGCCATAAAGAATGATAGGAGATTGTTTTACACTCTGCAGATTGAGCGGCCATAAAGAATGATAGGAGATTGTTTTACACTCTGCAGATTAAGCGGCCATAAAGAATGATAGAAGATTGTTTTACACTCTGCAGATTGAGCAGCCATAAAGAATGATAGGAGATTGTTTTACACTCTGCAGATTGAGCGGCCATAAAGAATGATAGGAGATTGTTTTACACTCTGCAGATTAAGCGGCCATAAAGAATGATAGAAGATTGTTTTACACTCTGCAGATTGAGCGGCCATAAAGAATGATAGGAGATTGTTTTACACTCTGCAGATTGAGCGGCCATGAATGATAGGAGATTGTTTTACACTCTGCAGATTGAGCGGCCATAAAGAATGATAAGAGATTGCTTTACACGCTGCAGTATCTGTTACATAAATAGCTGCATATGATAATGATGACGATGATAACGATGATAACGATGATTGTGGTCACGATGATGATGAAGACAACGATGATGACAATAATGATAATTAAAATGATGATAATGATGTTGATGATTATGGTCATGATGAAGATAACAACTACGATGAAAATGATGATATTGATGATGGCGACGATCACGATGATAACCATGATGATAATAAGATGATTGTAAAAATGGTGACAATGAAGACGACAATGAGGATAATATAAAAAGCCTGTGAAAAGCCTATGAAAAGCCTATGAAAACCTTCAGAAAAGCATATGAAATGCCTATGAAAACCTTCAGCATTTGTGTAAAAATAATTCAAGCCTATATTCTATGGGGTATCCTGAGATTTGGCGCGGTATTCAGTTTAGAATTATTAATACCTTCCTGCGTTTTCACGCTATCTTGTCCAGATTTGACTTTCCTTTCATCACTAACACGATAATTGCTTCTGGTACTACTCTGTGTACTTCCTGGACGAACTGGCTTGGCAGGAAAGTGAATTTGTCGATGTGACTTCTTGAACACGTTCAAACACCATTTCATGACGTCATCTTTTGTACCATTACTATCAACCGCTGACATAATAGACCGTGAGCCTGGTCTGAGGGCTTCTTCCTTGAATGAAGCTTCAACGCTTATGTTCGATGGATCAAAGTCTTCTTCACGGGGTGATACGTTAGTTTTGTCAATGGTGTAGACGGAATAATCGCCGCGTTTTTGTTGTTGTTGTCTGTCACGTCTTGCTTGTTTGGCCGCTTGTTCTTTTCTACTTCGAGCGAGAGCGAAGATCGTTAAAGGGGATACATTATGGTCCGTCTGTTGCCCTCTCGATATAATGTTCCCTTGTAGATAAGGATCCTCAGAAGGGACTACATACATCTTTCCATCCGAGCCCCGTACGCTTTGGTTCCTTTCGCCTTGGAAATTAGGTCCCCTTGGGTTTGTGGATTGTCGTTTTGTTTGTTGTTGGATATTAAACTTAACCGTTTTTTGTTGCTTAGTCCTCGACGATGTGCGTCCTGAACGGCTTGAAGTGCTGTCATTGTCACCTTTGTCGTCATCAATTTTCAGTATTTTTGCACCCTCCGGCATTTCATTCAGGGTACTCTCTACCGGATACCCGGTATCCGGGTCGATGTATACAACACGTATAGCCCCAGGGTCTACGTCATCCGGTAGTTCAAAGTCTAGCTGTGTCCAGCCTGCATCGTTGTCCATGTTTTTAGTGCCAACATGTGTGTTATCTCTAGCGGTGAGGTGAATTTCGTCAGGATCTCCATCATGTTCGCTTTCTAAATGTTGTGGAGAAGTGTTTTGATTTTTTGACTTTTCGTCTTGTTGAGTTTGTCCATCTTGTTTCTCTGCAGCTGCAAAAGGGAAATAAAAAAAATGAATGTAATGAAAGTAAATTTAGCTTTTCACCGAGCACGGATTATATGTGAGTTGACTTTGTTTGATGTGTTGTAAAAAAAAACTATTTATATACACATGGTAATTGATTGATTGTATTTTTTTTTATTGTAAAATTGTCCAATTTAATGTTAATTTAATGAGCAATAAATTTGATTTGATTTGTTTGATGTGTAGTTCTCTCCCAACCACGAGGGTTTCACGGTTCTCCGTTTTCTTCCCACTTCAAAAATCAACTGAGTCGAGTTTGCCCATTAAGGGCTGTAAAATATTCGCCAGTCAGTCAGTCAGTCAGTCAGTCAGTGAGTCAGTCAGTGAGTCAGTCAGTGAGTCAGTCAGTGAGTCAGTGAGTGAGTGAGTGAGTCAGTCAGTGAGTCAGTGAGTCAGTGAGTCAGTGAGTCAGTCAGTCAGTCAGTGAGTCAGTGAGTCAGTGAGTCAGTGAGTCAGTGAGTCAGTGAGTCAGTGAGTCAGTGAGTCAGTGAGTCAGTCAGTCAGTCAGTCAGTCAGTCAGTCAGTCAGTCAGTCAGTCAGTCAGTCAGTCAGTCAGTCAGTCAGTCAGTCAGTCAGTCAGTCAGTCAGTCAGTCAGTCAGTCAGTCAGTCAGTATATTTTCGTGTATTTTCTTCCATACATAGCCTCCTCCGCAGGTTACTCCTTTTTCTCCTTTGGGATTCCTGTGGGTTTCCTGTGGTATTTCCGAGAGAAGGAAGATTGAGGCCGAGAGTGAGGGAGAAACGGAAGAGTTCCAGTCTCTCTTCAGCCCAAAAGTAAAAAAAGTTGCCTGCGGAGAAGGCTATTCCATACCTTTGTTGCCTTGATTTTCACCTCCTTGGGATTCCTGTGTATAACCATGCACTGGTACACTGTCTTTTCCCTTCAACACATCTCTACCAGCTTGACCTCGTTGCCATATATCCTTATTCCCCGCTATTAGTCCATCATTACCTTTAGTATCCCCTGGTTTACTCTGTCTACTCTCAGTTGCCATCATCAGGCCTTCTGCGCCTTCACTACCCTGGTTTGGGTTAGCATTATTATCATTATCGATAGTGTTGTCATTTGTTTGTTGTGTTTCTGTAGAGGAAGGGTTATTGGGATCTGAAGGATCGCCGTTATTCTGTTCTTTTTGTTCTTCTTTGCTTTCGTCGAGTTTTTCTTTCTGTTTCTTGGTTTTCTTGGGGATGTAGCGTGGTGGTTTCCGTGGCTGAAAACGAATGCAATTTCTTAACTTAACAACGATTTCAACGAATGCAATTTCTTAGAAAAAAAACCCGACTTCTAAACGAAGAAATCACATCGATTGTAACGTAACATTCCAAAACACAAACCAATGGAAAAATGCGCGCGCAACCTCCGCGCGCGCACTGCTTTTGTGTGTGTGCAGCATTTTTAAATAACGTAACTGATATTGCATGACACGTAGAAAAAGTAATGTACGTAACGTATTGGTAATAGAATGAAATTTGTAACACCCTAAAAAATGTTAACTTATATTTACTGACGTTTCGAGCTCTAGCCCTTCGCTTTAGCCTAATACGTAACGTTAAAAATATGATTGTTGTAGTCAGGATTCATGATTTTTAGAAAAGAATTAGGTTTTCTCTGACTAAATTTGATGATATTTAATAAGACGTTTCGGCTAAGTCTTTAGCCTTCATCAGTTGAATTTGTACAAGTTTGCGTGCGCGAGAGAATTTTTAAAAATAACGATGTACAATAAATTTGCGCGCGCTAAGATGTTTAGAGTAACTAGCTCGCGCTTTTATTTGTCAAATGAGAATATATAGGTGGAATGTTCATTCTATCATTTCCAGAGTTCTTGTCCTGGTTGGAATACCACGCTTCTAGAAAGACTCTTCTGTGATAATTGATCTCATTGTCTACCACTGTAGCATTGTCAAAGTCGAATTCATGTTCGGTGTTATTAACATGTTGAGCTATTCTTGATGATGGCAAGTTACAATATACGTAACGTATTAGTAAGTATTGTTGCGTAAAAATTAGGTTGATATGTTTGAAGTTGTTATGGTGCTGCGTAACTGATCAGCTCCTTGGGCTGATTTTGTGCGCGTTCGGGCTTGTTGCGAATAATATACTGCGTACATCAAATTGCTAAGGTTTGGTTAGATGTATGTTTTACGTTTACGTTAGGTAAACTTGCGCACTGACACGTGTTTATTGCATAAAATGTACTAAAGCATACATTGTTTAGTTAAATGGAAACTAGCGAGTAAACTAGTATAGGCTGAGTCGGTGTTTGATATAAAAGATAGGTAATAGAATGAAATTTGTAACACCGTAAAAATAGAAACTAGCGAGTAAACTAGTATAGGCTGCGTCGGTATTTGATATAAACAATAGGTAATATAAAAATGTACTGCAGCATACCTTAAAGGTCTTAGGTTCAGTTGGTTGATACCCTTGACGCTGCACTGGTGCTGAGTAACTGGGCCCTGCGTGTGAGTTCCGTAACGATTTAGAATCGATGCGTACGGTGGAAAGCTTGTTCCCTCTCTTGAAGGATGGGAAATTCACCGTCTTTTTACTCTTGTTCGTTGAAGGGAGCTGACAGTTCTCGCACTCCTCTTCTTGTTCCTCTTTCTTTGTATCTAAACAGTTTGATGGATATCATGTTACTATCATCATTATCATTGCTATCGTTATCATCATCATTGTTACCATTATGGTCATGACCATGACCACCACTTCAATCACTATCATCATAATCAGACGATCAACATTATCATCATCAACATCATTATCACCACCACCACCACCACTTCAATCACTATCATCATTATCAGACGATTATCATCATCAACATCCTTATCACCACCACTACCACTTCTACCAACATCATCATCAACACCTGATCATCATCATCATCAAGATCATTATCACCAACACCACTACTGCTACTATCATCTTCATCATTTCATCATTTCACCATAATCATAGTCATCAAAATCATCATCATCATCATCATCATCATTATCAACTAACCTTCGACTTCAGGTTCTTCCTCGTCTTCAGACGGTTCTTCCTGGAAAACCAAAAACAATGGAAACAAAACTCAAAACGGAGCACTCTCAAACTTTTTTCACAATTTCATACTAACCGGGGGAGGAGTAGGGGGAGGAGTAGGCTCTGGCGGTGGTGTTCGTGGAGGGGAGGACACGGGCGAGTCACCAAAGTCAGGTAGTTGCCAAATGTCTCCCGTTGGTAGCTGAATATCGATAGAACTTTTCCGCTGTAAGAGTGGACCACCAACCAGCGATGTCCGTGGCGTCGAGTATGGTGAGAAGTAGATCTCAGTTGGAGCTAAAGACATTGCATCCGTCATGGAACTCAACGTCTGTTGGGAGAAAACAGAAACGTTTCGGTATAGTAGCAATCAAATATAAAAGGAAGGAAGGAAGGAAGGAAGGAAGGAAGGAAGGAAGGAAATTATTAACCTCTAAATCATCCTGCTGATTCTCTTGCTTTAAATCTGGAGGTGGTTGGTCTTCCATAAAGAACGATGTCTTGAGTTGTAAATTAGGAAATGGAACCTGAAGACATATTCCAAAAGATTACATTACTACAAGACTACATTAAACAATTCAACATTCTACAAAACATTTCGGCTTCTTAGACTATGTTTGCAAGCAAGTAATACAAACACATCTCCTTTTTTCTGTTTTGTTTATCATGCAGTTTCTGCAGTGTTAGAGTGTGTTGCTGTCCCGTAAATCAAAAGAAAAGTGTATATAGAACAACTTTTTTAACGTCTCAATCTTCTAGCTGGACGCAGTGCACCCTACTAATCGGGGAGACTCACTCACATTCACAACCTCTACGTTTAATATTTTGCACACAACTCGGCTCACATATTCATTTTTGTATTTAGATTATTCATTGAATTACCAAGTAGTTCTCCATGTTTGTCGGGTCAGGCTGCAGGATCTTTTGACCCTCATACCTGACAGAAGGATCTTCGTAGATATCAGATTCTGCAAGAAAAGAAAACATTAACAAACTTCTACAAGGTTAATCTTTGTGAATAATAAATGAATCTAAAGAGACACACAGGAAGTAGGCGAAGGGTTGCACGTTTAGTATTATATAGTATTAGAATTATATCATTAACTATTGATATTTTACAGTATCAACACCATCATCATCAAAAAAAAAAAAAAAAACCACCATCATCATCAATCTATCATCTTCATGAACATCATCATCATCATCATCATCATCATCACCATCATTTCTATCATTATCATCATCATCTTCTTCAACATCAGAAACAATACTATATCACTATCACTATCATTATTATCATCATCTCCAAGAACACCATCATCATCATCCTCATCACCATCATCCCTATCATTATCATCTTCTTCAACATCAGCATCATCAACAACACTACTATATCACAATCATTATTATTATCATCATCATCTCTATGAACATCAGCAGAAGCATCATCATCATCACCATCATCACTATCATTATCATCATCATCTCCATGAACATCAGCAGAAGCATCAGCATCATCATCAACAACACCATCAAAATCACTAACCTGTTTCGAATGATTCATCGTCTTCAAATCTAGGATCTTCGACTCCTGGTAGAGACTTGACAGGAAAAACTACAAAAACAACACCACAAACTGGTTTAATAAACAAACCTTTTATTAACAAATATACATATATATTTGTGGAGACGTAAAGTTTCTGCAGTTCTGTACCTTTACTTCTGGAAACGAAGAAGATATGCTGGTTGAAACCAATTAGGACATCACCTGGTTATTGAAAAAAACATCAGCTGAAACGTGCCACAGAAAAACAAACGAACGATTGAACGAACACCGACATGAATGAACGAACGAACAAAGAAAATAACAAACAAACAAGCAAACAAACAAACAAGCAAACAAACAAACAAACAAACAAACAAACAAACAAACAAATAAACAAACAAACAAACAAACACCAGACCAACAAACAAACAGACCAACAAACAGACAAACAAACGACGTTACCTCCTTGGTTCAGAAAGCAAGCTGCAGTCAGCGAACTATCAAGATGAATCTCTCGTAGTAAAGTCTTTGTCTTGTCCCACAGACGTAGAAATCCATCAGAACTACAACAGAACAAATAACAAAATAGTAAAACAGCATCCTGCCATGTTGAGCCAATATTTAACAATTATTCGTCAAAGGTGAGGTGAAAATAACAAATAACAACCGAGACAATGTCGAGAAATTATGCATCGAGCCTGAGGAGAATAATTGTTTTAGTATAAATACAAAAGTGATTATTTCAAAAAGTAAAAATAACCAGTCTTTTTGAAGGAAAACTGTTCATTTCTTATATCTAAAAGCGCGCGAAACGCTGTAGCTGACTATCGAAAAATAGTCCGAGGTTTTCGAACCAATCAGCAAACGCCATTTCTAGGATCACTTGTGTATTTGTATAGTAAATCGCACAATCTTGAGTACAATTCGTAGTTAATAGGTACGCGTGATGTTTGGAAAAGTTTTCAAAATTGATATTGATATTTCAAAATTGATAACTTTCAAAACATCACGAGTATCTATTGATTACAAATTGTACGAGAAGATCGTGCGATTTTTTATTTATGATATACTGAAAAAATAATTGGTACTCTGCAGAGTACAATTTACGATTTGAATGTACTGCTCTTGTCCAAGCAGAATCGAGTAATTTTGTACAGTATACAGTGGAACCCCGACTTACGGCCACCCGCTTAATACGGCCACCCCGTTATTGCGGCCAGTTTTTTTAGGAACCGACGAAATGCATGCCCATACGTTTTTCATAAAATTCACCCGCTTATTGCGATTGCGGCTACCCCATTAATACGGCCACTTTGGGCTGTCCCTTCGGTGACCGGATTAACGGGGTTCCACTATATTATTTATACGTACCTTGTGCTACAAAAGATCTGTAATGCAGGATTGGTGTCAACACTGTTAACCGGACCTTGGTGATCAAGTGTTCGTTTACCCTCTGTTGGGTTGATTTCTGCAATCAAACAATTGAAAACATAACCGACTTAAAAACTTTGTAAACTAGTGTGGAATGCGTCGGTATTTCTGAGAAAAAAGCGGGGTTAAAAATGTACTATCACTACTGGTTACCATGGTTACTTAGCAGCATACACCGTGCGAAAGACTGAATTTCGTGGACCATAAAAATCGCACACTCTTATATCTCACGATGTAAGTGGATATTTACGCTTTTACTTCTAAATCGTTTTATTTGTTTTATTGTCATACGACTGAGTGCGAATAACACTCAAATAAAAAAAATAATAAAAAACGCAAAGCATGATGGTAAGTGACCATGGGTTTTATATTTTAGCTATATATGTTACCATGTGAGTGGGTATTTACAATCTTACTAAATCCTATAGCGTTTTGTTTTATTTGTTTTCTCGTAATACGACTGACTACAATGAATCATAACACTCAAACCATCATAAACAACGCAAAGCATGCTGGTAAGTGACCAGTCTCTTAAACTAGTGTAGTGTGAGCAAAGCATTCTGGTAATTGTAATCATGCAAACGCCCTTGTTAAAGTGAAGACAACTGTTACAACAAAACCCGCATCGGTCTTCCTGTGGTATCATTTGGAATAGTGACCTGGCCTTATTTAATACCACAGGAAGTCCAACGAGTCATACTTACCATTCTGGTCGTTAACATCGGTTGTATGAACAGCCAAATTCTGAAAAACCAAACTATGAAGAACAAGCGAACCGCTCTCGTGTCCACAGAGAAACACATCATCCTGTGAAAAAAGAAGAAATCACATTCACGATATTGTTTTTTATTGTGAATCCACAGGCAGCCCAACTTGTCTATCTCAGGAATTTTTTCATATTTTTTTACAAAAATACCACAGGAACCCCAAACGCGCGCTCAAAGAATAATAAAATACTTTTTTTAATATTTCTCTCCAGTCGCGAGGTATAAAATAATAATATTATTCGGTGAATCTAGAGCAATGCTTCTTGTAGTTTCAGTTTGGCTAACCGCCACGTATTTATCTCTTTCTAATTTGCACTTTTCCCTTAATTGTTTCTTTAATTTTTCCTTTCTCTTTCTTTCCTTTTTCGCACTTTTTCATTCCTCAATTTTTATTTTTAATAATTTCTATTCCTTGTCGTTGTAATTTTGTCATTGTTATTCCAGTTTGCTAACACCAAAATACCGGTGTTATGAATTATTATTTATTCAACATGTAAACTGAAGGTGTAAATAAACATATTGTCATTGTAATTTTTCAGTTTCCACACTCCACCTTTCTCTCCATCCCATTCGTATTTTATATTCCCTTCTTTTCTTCTATCATTTATTTTCTTCCCTTTGATATATATTTCTTTCCTATTGTTTCCCCTTCTATTCTTTACTAAATCATCCCTCTAGTTCTTCCTTAACTCATTGAAAACAAAGTCAATAAAAGTTGAGAAATAAAATACCCGATTGTCGCCAATAATGACTAAATGTTGGATCACAATAATGCTCGGTATAAGATATTGACAACGATGAAGGGTAAGCTCTCATTGTGTCGGTAAATGCGTTCTCAAGTAAATAAACCTACGAAATAAAGACTTTACACAACAACGGAAACGACATGATTTTGGTGGACATTACCTATTGAAAGATGACATTTCGTTGGCACATGTATTCAATGTTGACTGAACGTGAGAAAACCGCGAAAATTACAGGAAGTTTGAATAAAAATCCAAAAAAATTTGAACAAAAGGGAATGTCTTGGCACGCACCAAGAAAACTCGCGCGTAAAGCTCAACAACTTGGGAACTTCATCGACAGCTTTTCATCTTTACACTCATTTACGCGCAGTCTTTCCACGTAGTTGTAAGAAGCTTTATAAAATAACTATTTGAAATCACGTATTTTAATTGGTTGAGGCGCGTGCTTTATGAGAGCACACAGCACACGCGTTTGCATGTTGATCAATTTGTATTTTATAAAAGAAATAAAAAACTTTCTGTGCTGTATGCAGTTATAAAGCACTTGGGGATTGTCAGAACACTCGAGAAGTGTTGAGAAGCACTTTTCTATTTATTCAACTGCGTGCGTGCGTGCGTCAACTACGTGAGCTGTACTAGAGTGATTTTCCCTCGTCCGTGCAACGAAGTAGACTACTTAGTGAGTAATAGTCGAAATAAAACAAAAGAAAACAATGGGATTAGTGTGTGCTACTATGTATTACGTTGACTATTCTTTCACAGACGAAGGAAAGTCGCTCTAATCCCCATCGTCAAATAAGTTGACAGTAGTTGACAGAAGCTACTGCGTGTGTGTGTGTGCCGGTTCGAGTACTACGTGTGATGGTTTGCTTAAACGAACCCATCTTATATTAGAGAAAGGCAGGAAGTGTAAACATAGACAGTACAAATCGAAAATTTGAAATCTGAACAACGCTTCCTTATTGACGGTTATTCACAGTGGGAAAGCACGTTTTTGACGGACCTTTCCAAAGTAGAAGGCAATTCTAAGATTGTAAAGAATAATAGGTATACAATTTAGAGGTGTTTACAATCATTATTGTAGATAATATGGAGGTTATATGTAGGTTAAGAAATAATGAGCACACATCCCACACGAATAATCGAGGTGTTTACAATCACTATTCTCGTCAAGAACATCCTTTTGTGTAAGGTATTATATTGAGATATAATGGGCTCTCATCTACGAATAATCAAGGTGTTTACAATCATTATTCTCGTCAAGAACATTTTTTGAGCAAGGTATTATATTGAGAAATAATGGGCGCTCATCTACGAATAATTAAGGTGTTTACAATCATTATTCTCGTCAAGAACATGGAAATAATCGTTGAGATATTATGGGCGCTTATCTTCGAATAATCGAGGTGTTTACAATCATAACTATTTTCAAAAACATCCTTTCGTAATGAGTTATGCCAATATTGGGAAATTATTGGCACACATCCACACACAAACCATCGAGGAGTTGATCATTTTACTCTCGTCAAAAACGTCATTTTTTTGCAATGTATTATATTGCGAAATTATAAGCATTCATTCAAACACGAATGATTATTATTCTTGTCAAGAATTATATCATTTCTTTGCAAGATATTATAGAAATACTTTTAATATTTATAATAGATAATTGGCGAGCTAGTTGTTTACAATCATTATTTTCATTCAGAACATGGAGTTTTCTTGAGATATTAAGTAACTCTTTTAGCGGTCAAATTTACATCGGTTCCATAACTTGTAACCTATAATCCCCTATTGACATCCTTTCAGATTGAAACAGTTTTATGAAAAGGAAACTGAAACTAACGATGGCAATTAGTGCAAAATAATGGCGATTAGTACAGATCAACAGACTCTTTATTTGTAGAACTGACCCATAGGACGAACTTATGGGAAAACGATAATGTAAGCTCTTTTTTGACAACCTTTTTGAAACAGTTTTATGAAAAGGAATCTGAAACTAGCGACTGCAATTAGTGCAAAACGATGAGGATTAGTACAGCTCAACGGAGCCTTTATTTGTAGAACTGACCATGGGACGTACTTATGGGAAAATGATAATGTAAGCTTTTTTTGGACAACCTTTTACAAACGGTTTTATAAAAAGGAATCTGAAACTAACGACTGCAATTAGTGCAAAACGATGAAGATTAGTACAGCTCAACAGACTCTTTATTTGTAGACTAACCATGGGACGTACTTACGGGAAAACGATAATGTAAGATCTTTTTTAAAGAGGCTTAAAAGAAGGACATTAGTCAAAAAGATATAAACAGCGTTTACTCCGACGAAGGGCATTTACATATAATTGATAATGTTGTCATGTTGTCAATGAAATGTCGTACCCTACTATCGCTTATCGTTTTATTAAAATGAATATCAAAAGTCACACTTAAAATATTTAATATAAAACCTATAATCATCTGTCAATTGGTATGAAAGAAAAAAACAGATGAAGAATTGGGCAAAATACTGGGGGGAAATCATGTAAAACCGAAGGTTGAATATTAATGTTTTTTCCTTATTCATTTATTTTATTATTAAAACATTTATTCATTCATTCATTTAATTAATTGAATATTCATGTATTATTATTGTTATTGTTATTATTATTATTATTATTATTATTATTATTATTATTATTATTATTATTAATATTATTATTATTATTAATATTATTATTATTATTATTATTAATATTATTATTATTATTATTATTATTATTATTATTAATATTAATATTATTATTATTATTATTATTATTATTATTATTATTATTATTATTAATATTATTATTATTATTATTATTATTAATATTATTATTATTATTATTATTATTATTAATATTATTATTATTATTATTATTATTATAATTATTATTATTATTATTATTATTATTATTATTATTATAATTATTATTATTATTATTATTATTATTATTATTATTATTATTATTGATTTTCAAACACATAATCATAAAAATGAGACTTAGTAAAGAAATACATTTTTGACGTCAAAAATTTATTTCTTTACTAAGTTTCATTTTCACGTCATTATTATTATTATTATTATTATTATTATTAATTATTGTAATTGGTTATTTATTCATTCGCCGGTTGAGAGTCTAGCCAAGAGGAAAAAAGGTTGATAATGTTAACACATTCAATTATTTCTTTTCATAATGCAGCGCCCATTAGCTTCGGCTATCTACTGTTATATGCCCCAGCAGCAATCCTATTAAGGAAGTTGATATTTTGGCGAGCTATAAGCACCGAAAGGCTGGAATTAAACGATTTAATAGATCCAATATTACAAAACAGCCACTATACAACGTCCCTTCTCCCGGCGACAGATGGTAACTTAAACACTGACGTTTCGGCCTTTTTATAATTTATGTGAGCACTAAAGACGGCAACTTAAGGCCCGGGCAAACGGTTTCAACATTTACTTCAACATCCGTTCAATTTTGTTGAATGGCAATGTTTAATCGCTTTTAAACTCTTTCAACATTGTTTAAACGTCTTTAATCGATGTTGAATTGATGTTGAAAGAGTTTAAAAGCGTTTAAACATTGCCATTCAACAAAATCGAACGGATGTTGAAGCAAATGTTGAAACAGTTTGCCCGGGCCTTTTGGCCTAGTTCAAACGTCCCATCTCCAAGTGCCGAATCTAATGCAAATGAATTCAAACAATAAGTTAGCTCGTTTACATTTGACTCGGCACATGTGAGATGCGACGTTTGAACTAGGCCTTGTACAACGTATAAAAACTGTTACAGACGTTTTCGGCGTTTATTCGTATTAAAAGAGATATACAGTGGAACCCCGTTGATCCGGCCACCGAAGGGACAGCCCAAAGTGAACCTGAGAAACTGGCCCCAATAACGGGGTGGCCGTATTAAGCGGGTGGTCGTATTAAGCGGGTGATCGTAAGGCGGGGTTCCACTGTAGTTAGTAATCACGTTTCGAGCATAGTAGGTCCTTCGTCGAACTAAAAAAAACCACTTTTATCTGACATTTCAGATCAGTGTAAATCCTTCTCCAAAGTGAAATTGAGGAATTCGTTGATAGTTCCCTGGATAATATGGGTGTTTTTTATTATCTATGTTGTTTCTAAGAATTGCATGAATAAAAATGTACTATAACTGGTAATTTCAAACTTAACTTGTGTGGACTGCGTCGATGTTTTGAAGTAAATACAAGTGTATGACAGCTATTCTTCGTTTGCAAGTGACGTCACCACCAAACCGAAATATTTTTTATATCTCATATTAAAACATGCATTATAAATGTTATAGTTTACTGTTTTAAAAAGACATTTCTAAAGTTTGGGTTTATAAAAGTCTTTGGTTCCCGAGGTATTCAAGTTAGAATTGTGTCACGCAATGCTGGTCACGTATCCGAATCGGGCGATAAAAATCAAGAATAATCTGTGCTTTTTGAAAAAATTTGGTTCGTAAAGACTTTTAGCATATAATTCAAGTATATTTTAACGAAATCTTTTAAAAATGATTCAGTTTCCCTCCATATTAGACCTTTGAAGTTTTGTCCGCCATCTTGGAGGATATGCGATGTCCTCCAGCATGGCCGCTCCATACATTCTTACCAAATATCGCTCAACTTTGATCGCGAATAATTCTGCATCCAAATACTCTACAGATTCAAAAATCGGTCAACATACTCAGTATAAATTTCATTTTTTAATACGACTAAGAATTGAGCTTGTGAAATTTGAGATCGACAGAAATTGGCTTATTATGTCCCGATTATCACGTGGTTGCAAACGAAGAATAGCGATATATTAGCGTGGAGTGAGTCGATATTTAAAAGGAAACAAAAATGAGCGATAAATAGAGATTAAATCAATAATAGTTGCCTTGAGGAAACAATTCATGAGTAAAAATGAAACTTTTTTATCGTTCAGAGAAGAAAAGACGTCTATTCATAATAGCCGCCATAAAACTAAGATTTTAGATACAAGAACGATTGAATTAATAAGTTGCCTTGAGGAAACAATACGAATAAAAATAAAACTTTTTTTTTATTTTTCAAAGAAGAAAAAAGACGTCATTTATTCATATTAGCCGCCATAAAACTTAGATTTTATATACAAGAACGATTAAATTAATTATAATAGTTGCCTTGAGGAAGCAATACCAAAAGTGAAACTTTTTTTATCGTTCAGAGAAGAAAAGACGTTATCTATTCACAATAGCCGCCATAAAACTAAGATTTTAGATACAAGAACGATTGAATTAATAATAGTTACCTTGAGGAGACATTACGAATAAAAATGAAACTCGTTTATCGTATTAAAGAAGCAAAGATGTCGTGTATTCATACTAGCCGCCATAAAACTTAGATTTTAGATACAGGGCTGCTTAAGTTATATAGTTGTCTGAGGAGACAATTCGAATAAAATGACACTCTTTTATCGTATTAAAGAAGCAAAGACGTCGTTTTTTCATACTAGCCGCCATAAAACTAAGATTTTAGATACAAGAACGATTGAATTAATAATAGTTACCTTGAGAAGACAAGATGAAGCAAAGATGTCGTGTATTCATATTATAGCCGCCATAAAACTAAGATTTTAGATACAAGAACGATTGAATTAATAATAGTTGCCTTGAGGAGACAAGATGAAGAAAAGATGTCGTGTATTCATATTATAGCCGCCATAAAACATAGACACAACACTACTTATGGTAAAAGTCACTTAACAACATAGAAGACCATTATCTTTATGTTTTTCCGGTTTTAATTCTAAGAACTACTTCAAACCGATTTAGTCCAATATGTGATTTTTCGAATTATAACGCGTTTCCACAGAAACCAAATCCCAATCTTTTTGGATATGGAATTCATAATTATCACATTTTATATTTACAAAGTTTGTATTAAGTTTACACGGGCTAAAATTAATCAAAGATAGAAACTTGATTGCATTATTTTTGTGTTAAAATAAAACCTGATTAGCATTTTAGAAAATTAAAAGCAAACAAACACGAAAAAAATAATCAAATCATTTACATTTTCGCTGCGTTGATTGTTCATTTGATTTAAATTTACCGAGATTGTTTTCTTCAATTTCACCTCTGTTTTTGATATTGCTTTCTTTAATTCGATTCAGCTTCAAGGAACTTTAGCTTTTGCGGGAATTTCGTACAATACGCGCGCTAGATGACCGGATTTGATATCCGGAGAATATTTGCAGAAAATACGATTAAGATGTGAGCAAATTAAAGACGCTGTTTTATCGAAATACGATATATCGCTAATTTCGATATATCTTGAAAACCGGATTAATCATCTGTTTAGGTGCGATATTAGACTGAAAATTCTACACCGTATCTACAAAACTGAAATCGAGATAAAAACTTATAAAAGATTGACAGTGGCACGTACGCAACTTATCTCAGCTTGTTGCCACTGAATCAACAGACAGAAACTAGAGACAGAGACAGAGAGTCAAGTGAACGACAAGAGGAGATAAATAATGAAACAAATAAAACAGATGTGATAAGAAGGAGGAAGAAATGAGACTGAGATGAGATAAGCAGGGACGAGAAGAGAAGCGAGGAGCCTAGAAAAGAGAAAGGAAGAGAAGAGAAATGGAGAGAAGAGAAGAGAAGAGAAGATTAGAGAAGAGAAGAGAAGAGAAGAGAAGAGAAGTGAAGAGAAGTGAAGATTAGAGAAGAGAAGAGAAGAGAAGAGAAAAGAAGTGAAGAGAAGAGAAGAGAAGTGAAGAGAAGAGAAGAGCAGAGAAGATTAGAGAAGAGAAGAGAAGAGAAGAGAAGAGAAGAGAAGAGAAGAGAAGAGAAGAGAAGAGAAGGGAAGGGAAGGGAAGGGAAGGGAAGGGAAGGGAAGGGAAGGGAAGGGAAGGGAAGGGAAGGGAAGGGAAGGGAAGGGAAGGGAAGGGAAGGGAAGGGAAAAGAAGACATAAATAACTTGAAAATAACGTGACATAAGCCTGCATCAGGTTATATTGGTAATCCACCCACGAGTTACTTATTAACAAGAGGACACTTTGGTAGGCATAACGGGTTGGTCACGTAGATAACCTGTCGCGGGTAACAACCGGTTATAAGTGCATGGTGTGGGCGTTAGCAAAACACGTGGCACGATTAACAATAACGCCACCTATCTTTAACTACCATCAAAGCCATAATACCAATCGTAATCATCATAATTATCTCTATCACTCTATCATTACTTATAATAATATATATAATAGTAAGTCTTATTTATAGCTGTAGTAGTAAAGCACTATGAGCTTTGTAGTAGCGCTATATAAATGAGGCATATTAATTATCATCTTTATTATTATTATTAATCTTAGTCATCTTCACAATCATTATTACTATAATCCCCAAATATGATAATCATCATCATTACCTTATAAAGTTTCTTTAAGTTTTTTTAATGAAGTTTCTGTGATATCCAATATGAAGGGCCAGATTGGAAAAAAGCCCTGCTTTATCTGTAGTACCCAATAAAGACTTATTATTATTATTATTAATTGTATAGATTGTTTTAAATAGAGAAAATAAAGCAACAAAACACTTTCATGCACGTTGAACACAAGTTTTTTCTAGTAAGAAAACTACAAAAGTGGACAATAATTTGATTTTTTCTTGCGAGCAACCTGTAGATTACTGAAAGGATTATGGGCTATCCAGTTAGTCATCGATAACATGGTTGTGATTGTTCTCAGCCAATCAGATTGTATAGATAATGTATCAGTAAAATGTGTAATAATGATCATCATCATCATAATTATCACTATCACGTATTAAATGACCAGCCGTTCGTTACAGGCTATCTATTTGACAACGTCACGTGAGAGGAAGCGAAACACACCCTGTAAAAGATATTTATAGTTTTGCACTTGTAAGTGCAAGTGCCGTAAGTGCAAGTGCAATATATTAAGTGCCAAAGAGCACATGGAAGTTTTTAACCGTATCAGAAATACCGCATGCAATCTCGAAAACAATGCCATTACCATGTATGGTATTGTAGGTGAGAAGTAACAAAATATTTGTTTCTTTTTTTATCTGGCTGAGATTACAACAGAACAATATATCTTTGATACGCGGAAGTGATATTCGTTCAAGCATGCAGTACAAGGCTTGCTTTAGATACACTACTTTCTCTTCTCTGCTCTTCCCTTCCCTTTTCTTCCCTCCTTCTCTTCCTTTCTCTTCTGTTCCCTTCCTTTCTCTTCTGTTCCCTTTTCTTCTCCAATGTTGTTTTCGTTTCAAGTGCCGACCACTCAACTTGAAGAAAAGTTGAATGCCAATATATTATTTTCATTTAGTCACTCCATTAGAACCGCAAGATACTAATAGCCATTGTTTTGATACGGTTGGTGCTTTTGCCCCCGAGATGGCAAAACTTATTATCAAAGTTTGGCAAAATATTGTTGAATGTGGACAGAGGTTACGGTTATTTTAAGACTAAGAGAACAGAGCGTGGCGCGTCAATAAGCGCTTGGTTGGTCACCAGCTACTACATAAAGAAATAGTTCGAATTTTATATATCATATTTTGTGATCTATTTTTCATATTCTTGACGAATAAAAGGGATATATGTAAATAGATAGTTTTGTAGATTAAAAGGGAGGTGTTCCTTCTCCTTCTTCGTCTTTATCATACACATCACATGTATCATTTCGTCTATATAAGATCAAACGTTCTTTTCCCAAGTGATCTGGCAAACGTTCCTTTTATTGTATGATTAAACGTTGCTTTTCCCTCCATTAGATCAAACGTTCTTTTCCAATGTGATCCGGCAAACGTTCCTTTTATTGTATGATCAAACGTTGTTTTTCCCTCCATTATATCAAACGTTCTTTTCCAATGTGATCCGGCAAACGTTCCTGTATTATATGATCAAACGTTCTTCTTCCCTCCATTAGATCAAACGTTCTTTTCTCAATGTGATCAAACGCTCGTGCTTTTTTATATACGATCAAATGTACTTGTTTATTCAATATCAACGTTCCATTTCTTATATGATGAAACGTTCTTTTTTCTTATATGACATCAGAATTTTACCTTCTATGTGATCAAACGTTCTTTTTTTCTATACGATCAAACGTTCTTTTTTTCTATACGATCAAACGTTCTTTTTTTTCTATACGATCAAACGTTCTTCTTTTTCTGTACGATCAAACTTTCTTTTTTTCTATACGATCAAACGTTCTTTTATTTCTATACGATCAAACGTTCTTTTTCTATGTGATCAAACGTTCTTCTTTTTCTATGTGATCAAATAATCTTCAAATTTAAAAACTAATTATGTTCGAATGACTACATGCCTACAAGGGATTTGAATTTCGCGTTTGATTGGCCTGGTGTGCTTGTGTGGTGGTCAGCATACAACTAGAGTAATTTTCCGTCGTTGGTGAAAAAAATAGTACGCTTAATACATGGTATTACCTGTTGGTAGTTACTAACTACACTTCTATACTAGACCAGAGTTGCTCTTCATCAATCCGTGACTTTACAAAATTTACAATTTTCAATGCAAATGCAGAAAGAAAGAAAAACAGGCCATAACAGGTTATAAAAGTCACTGCAGTTTCTTGTGTTTCAATCTTTAGCTATAGAATAATTGATTGTTATGATCGACTTAATTTATTGTATGACATAGATAATCTTGACTCTTCTAGTCTCTTTGTATCTATTACCAAGTATTACGCACTACTACAAACTAATTAGTCATTTTTCTTTCACGGATGACGGGAAATAACTCTAATAATGATTATACTATTTCTAAAGAGTGGCTTTTGGACAAATTTTGATAATATATCGAATAAACCTCACTTGAAAATGATGTCAGCGACATCGAAACGTCGTGAAATAAGCGTTCTGTCTTATACAGCTATTTCTGTAGAATAAATAGAAACTAGCGAGTAAACTAGTATAGGCTGCGTCGGTGTTGGATATAAACGATAGGTAATAGAATGAAATTTGTAACACCGTAAAAAATGTTAACTTTACTGACGTTTCGAGCTTTAGCCCTTCGTCGGAGGAAAAAAGCTCGAAACGTCAGTAAAGTTAAGTCAACATTTTTTACGGTGTTACAAATTTCATTATATTACCTATTTCTGTAATCGAGATTGTTCTCTGACGTTATCCATGCTGCTATTTGCGTAATCACATACAACTTTAGGGTAACCTTCACAGTTATTTACAAGTATAAAGTTCCATCTAGACGGTCCAGCAGAATGTTTATTCCTCACAGGCTAATTAAAGCTTTCTAGACTCAATAACAAAGAAGGTAAATTGGCAGGAAGCCAGCGTGATTTCAGAATATGTATTTCATATGTCGATGGTTGTTTAGAAATAATAAAAACGTTTCTTGAAATATTAGCAAAATTATTCTATTACCAAAACTGTTTGGATACTTTTAATTAGCAGTAATAAGGTAAAATGGCAGGAAGCCAGCGTGACTTAGCCATATGTATTAGTCAACAATTCACATGTTTTCTGATAATAATAATAATAAACGTTTCTTGAAATAACTGATTCTATTACCAATACTGTTTTGATACTTTTAATTGGCAGTAGTTTTCTGTTTGAGCAAAAGCTTGCTGTGGAAGACGGCTTCCAGCTGTGTGTAATTATTGCTAACAATGCTCTATTTTCGCCTTCCATTTATATAATATTTCTTTCTTTTGTTTTTTTTTGTGCTAAAAAGAATCACACGATCAAAAATTCTAGAACGCGCAAATCAATTGGAAATAAATTGCTTTCAAGTCAATTAAAAAGGGTAGAAGCTAATTGAACGAAGGCTCTTCAATGATGCTTTTCTCTTGAAAAGGTTGTTTTTAAATAAGTTAAAAAGAGGAAGGAAGAAAGAGAATAAAAAGGAGGAAGAGAGGAAGAACAAGTAGGGGAACGAAAATCAACAAGAGGAACGCGATCAAAGATTCTAGAATACAAATTTTCTCTCTCATTAATTGCATCGCCGCACAAGCACTGACTTTAATTTAATCTACATTCTCCGAAAAACATTTTCCGCATATCTTATGATATATCCTAGCAATAGAACGTCAACCAGGAAAGAAGAAAAGAAGAAGAAAAGAAAGAGAAAAAAAAATAGAATAGAATAACGTTCCATTAATCATTATGTTTACAGCTTTTCAAATAACAAGAAGAGGGCTTGCTGAACTAAATGTATAAATAGATTGACCAATCCTCTCTAAGTAATTATCGTCGCATCAGTACTACCTCCTTCTCGAAAAACCTACGGGTTGAGCGCTCATTTCAGATTTGCAATCATCTGTGTTTGTTTTTGAAAAGTGCAAAGTAATTATAGCTGTTTTAATATAATTTTTGCTGTGAGAAAAGCGGAAAAAGGGCATGTATATATTCCCGAGCGGTGTCAATTAAAAACTTTGTCTTGACATTAAAAAAATGATTTATAATTTATAAAGACATTCAAAACAATCTTGTCATAAGGTTTGACAACTACTAAAATTGGAATTAAGCAAAGGAAGTGAAATTATGTTGACAAAAATGGGCGTAATGTTGTGCAGAAACAAGCGTAAACAAGTAAATTGCCGAGATTTACGAACTAAAAACGCAGCAAAATGTCATTATTTACTTTGTAATTGTATGACAGAAAAAAATGACTGAATGTTCTGAATAATGTTGTGTTAATGACTAGTTGTGTTTCTAAACGACCTTGAACTTTCCGGTTATGTAATTTAAACTTCAACTATCCGTTCAATGTATATAACTTTAAGCAAACTGTAGAACTAATGGATGAAATAATATATACAAAAACACGAAAACAAGAAATTCATTTTTTATGAATTTGGATGGATTTGTTTTCGATTTTTAAGGATAGTTTTTATAATAATTACGACGTCTATATATATGGCGGGTTTATTACTAATGTAGAAATTAAGACTTTAATAAACACAAATTTTAAGGAAGCCATTTAGACGTAATAAGAAAAGCCAGTGCCATTCCTTCGACAAATTAAAGAAAACCATTTCAATGTCAGGTAACTGGCACGGAACTGTTGAGCTATCCTTCCAAAACAAAAAATATTCACAAAAACACTCCATCGCTACAATAAGAAAGCCATTTCAATGTTACTGCTTTGAAAAAAGAACTCGTTATTTCCTTCGTTAAAAGAACATTTATCTTCGACACGCAAAGAAACCCATTAGTTGGGTTGCTCAGATACACTACAGTTTATTCTAAACTCGAAGAAAACCGTCTACTTAAAATGCACCCGAAAAAAACCCCTCTAAATGCCACGATATCAATGGCTTTCCATATTTTGACATAAGACATGACTCCGGCTTTTCAATGAAAACAACAAAACAATTAAAGACTAAAGTCGACAACGAATGAATACATGACAGACAGCCAATATCCCAAGAACCTCTTAAAACGAGTCGTTGAACGGTTTCCAAATACCTCATAACATTGTCATAACATCCGTCCTCTCATTCCAATTTTAATTTGCTTGAATAACAAGGTTGTGAACAGCGCTGATAATATATTCGTTTCATCATAAAGACTGAGCAAATATTGTCATTTTTTATAATAAAATGTCGGAAAATGAAAGGAACAAAATACCGACTTATTTTATTAGAAAAGACCTTCTTGTTTGCCTTTGAAATCGAAAGACATTATTAAAACAAACACGGAAATTATATTTACAGGTCTGGTTCCTAAATCTATTTGTTTTCCATTCTAGAATATCGAGATATAAAATGTACTTAGTTATATTTTAGCGTGGTTTTTGAGGAGCTTGCTTTTTAATTAAGGAATATAAAACGACACGCGTGTGCTTTTAACACGCGAGGAGCTGGAGAGCAAGAGAGAAGTCGTAAACAAACACGAGGCATAGCCGAGTGTGTCTTTGACTTCTCGAGTGCTCTACATCTCCCAAAGCGTTTTAATATATCGCAGCATATAGGCACAGGCGGACGAGTGATATTGTTGATAAAAACATAAATGCTGAGCGTGTCTATTTCCTCAGACAAAAACACATTAGCCTGCCAATAATATGTAATCAATTATAGTTTTATTATTCGTATTCCTGTTAGAATGATTTATTATCAATAACTATTTGCTATTATCTATATCTTTATATCATCAGCCAATATTGTAATTTTTTCAAATACACAAATTTAATTTGCAGACATGAACACGTTAGACTGCTATTAGTATGTACTAAATTATATATTGTTTTCCTAATTCATCACTATGTTATTCTTATTCCTATTGGAATAATTTATTATCAATAACATTTTGCTTTTATTGATATCTTATTATATAATCTTGTATTTTTTTTCAAATGCAAAAAAATAATTTGCAGACATGAATACGTTAGACTGCTAATGATATGTACTAAATTATTGTTTTTTCTAATTCATCACTGTGCTATTCTTATTCCTATTGGAATGGTTTATTATCAATTAGCTATTATCTATATCTTTACACCGTCAAAGCCATTAGCATTGTATGTTTCAAATGCAGTCATTTAATTCTAAAAAAAACAGAATTCATAATAATTATAATCAACTTCTAATACACTACTATGAATATAGTAAAAATAAAAAAATACAAATACAAAAAAAAAAAGATATAAGTTGGATATAAATGCGCCTCTAGGCAACTGGGGCGGTACGTGAAAGGATAAAATACAGATGACAAGAACTGAGATACAGTAAAACGCTGATAAGAAAACAATATGCTTCAACTTCTATGTGTATCATCGTTTTTATCATTATTAGTATCAACATGAAAATTATCTTCATTATCGTTGCATTATTACTAGCATCAGTAATGATTGAAATCTCCATCTATATTATAATAGTACTACCACTATCATCATCATCATCATCACCTTCATCATCATCACCACCACCACCATCATCATTACAACCACCATCATTACCACCACCATCATCAACATCAACATTATCACCACCACCATCACAACGATCATTACCACCATCATCATCAACATCATCATTATCACCACCACCACCACCACCACCATCATCATCATCACCCTGTTTGATTTAGGGGTGGACCATTAGAAGTTGGGGGAGGGGGGGTGGCAATATTTTTGTGCAGGTTATTTTTTTTCGCCGCACGGGTTGTGCAAGATTTTTTTTTTGACCAGAGTGATCTTGCACGTTTTTTTTTTTTTTTTACAGAACTTTGTTCTCTGAAATTCAAAGCGAAAACAACTGTTTGTGTTTTGGTTAAACTTTTGAAATGTCCGATTTTCCGTTCTGGTACTACGCGCAGTTACTTCGCGACTTTTATTAGCTAACTTTCGGGCGATTTGTTCACTTTTTGTCGGGAAAACACACCGAGGTCGACTTGGGGCAAGTCTTTGTTTTGGTATATATTGTATACTGATACAAAGTAAGTCTCGAATTTTTGTGTTTTTAATGTCTCAAAGTCTCGCATTTTCATGTTTTTGATGCCTCATAGTTGCGGATTTTCGTGTTTTTGAAGCCTCAAAGTCTCGGATTTTCGTGTTTTTGATGCCTCAAAGTCTCGGATTTTCGTGTTTTTGATGCCTCAAAGTCTCGGATTTTTGTGTTTTTGATGCCTCATAGTTTCGGAATTTCGTTTTTTTGATGCCTCAAAGTCTCGGATTTTCGTGTTTTTGATGCCTAAAAGTTTCGGGTTTTTGATGTCTCAAAGTCTCGGATTTTCGTGTTTTTTATGTCTCGTAGTCTACAATTTTTAAATACTGAACAGTAATAAAATATATAAGCTGATATATTTCTAGAATCTCAGGCTCGGATTTTAAAATTTTACCATTCGCTACCCCTCAAAGTTCTGCACGGTTTTTTTTTTTTTAGCTTGGCTCTGTGCAGGATTTTTTTTTTGGGCGCATTGGCTGTGCACGTTTTTTATTTTGGGAATTGCCACCCCCCCTCCCCCAACTTCTAATGGTCCACCCCTTATTCATATCTATATCAAGAACTTTCATTTCACAGTGGCTTCCCGTATCAGACAATGCAATGACATTGTCCTTGTTGCTCGCCCACATGGCTGAAATACATGGCGCCCGTTAAATAATGTCATTATCTTCATGTCAGTGATTATCCAATAATTGCAAAAACATAATGTCAACGACCTCAGTTATCTATAGGTCAAGTTACTGTGTATAGCCGATATAACTAGAAAAACTAAAAACTGTGCTAAAATCTGTTTGTTGTGATCTACAAGAGGATACAAACATTTCAAAAAGGCTGTCCTTGAAATTAATTTGTTCAGAGACTGCAAGTGATTATGGGGATTTTTCGAATAGACGAGAAGTTTGCCGAAAGATTTCGTCTACTATATATATATATAAGAAATATTGTAAGCACATCGAATATTCGTATTCAGATGTATGCCCTGATATTGCAATAATGTTTTGACAAGGATAATGATCGCAAGCACCTCGATTATTCGTGTTTAGATGAATATTGCAACAATAACCTGCATATTTTTGATAAAAATATTGATTGCAAGCACCCCCAATATTCGTATTCAGATGTATGCCATAATATTGCAACAATGTTTTGACAAGGATAATGATCGCAAGCACCTCAAATATTTGTGTTTATATGACCATAATATTGCAACAATAACCTCCATGTTCTTGACAAGGATAATAATGTCAAGATTAATAACTCTCCATGAAGAGTTAAAACAATATTTGTAAACGCCCAATTATTTGTGTTATGCTGTATTCTCATTATTCTTCAGATTATTCATGAATTAACCTTAACCTGGACATTATGTCTGGTGGGCCTTATGTGTGTACCTCAGAGTCATTATAGAGATCATAACGGATAGGTCAAATACTGCTCTTTATATTAACTATGCAATATCTAAAAGGTTATCAGAACTATTCAGGTTATTCATGAATTAACCTTAACCGGGTCATTATGTGTGGGCCTTATATGTGTGTACCTCAGAGATCATACTGATAGGTAAAACACTGCTGGGCCTTATGTGTGTACCTCAGAGATCATAACTGATAGGTAAAACACTGCTCTTTATATTAACAATATCTAAAAAGTTATGAGCACTATTAAGGTTATTCATGAATTAACCTTAACCTTTGGAACATTATGTGTACCTCAGTCTTTATAGAGATTAAACTTGATAGGTAAAATAATGCATGCTTTTAGAGACGGATCATTAAAAAACTGACCCAAAAATGTCGAGCAAAGCTTTAACCTAAAGAAAATATCGTACAAAAAGAGACAAAAGATACTATTGATATTGTTATATATTAAAAAAGATATTGTGTAAAGCTGCAAAAAAATATCGTGAACAGCCTAGAGTACAAAATATATATATATATATCCTGCACGATGTAGCCCACTAAAAATCATTTCCTTATTGAGTATTCAATCTCTAAAAGGATATCAACAATGTATCGAGGATGAATCGCAGTATAAAGAAGACATGTTGAATAAGACTGAATATATTTTGTATTGATACTTAATGAGAGTAGGATACAGTAGAGAAGACATGTAGGATAAGACTGAATATATTTTGTATTGATACTCAATGAGAGTAGGATACAGTAGAGAAGACATGTTGAATAAAACTGAATATATTTTGTATTGATACTCAATGAGAGTAGAATACAGTAGAGAAGACATGTTGAATAAAACTGAATATATTTTGTATTGATACTCAATGAGAGTAGGATACAGTAGAGAAGACATGTTGAATAAAACTGAATATATTTTGTATTGATACTCAATGAGAGTAGGATACAGTAGAGAAGACATGTTGAATAAAACTGAATATATTTTGTATTGATACTTAATGAGAGTAGGATACAGTAGAGAAGACATGTTGAATAAAACTGAATATATTTTGTATTGATACTCAATGAGAGTAGAATACAGTAGAGAAGACATGTTGAATAAAACTGAATATATTTTGTATTGATACTCAATGAGAGTAGGATACAGTAGAGAAGACATGTTGAATAAGACTGAATATATTTTGTATTGATACTCAATGAGAGTAGAATATTGTAGAAAGGGTTTTTATGGTTTCTAGAGATAGGGCCTATCAGCAATGACGAATAATGGTAATTTTAACGAAAGAAAAATGCTGATACCAATATTAAAGTGACATGAAAAATTGATAAAATGATAAAAATATATAAATTTTGAATGATGGAATGAATGCATGAATAAATAAATGAATGAATAAATAAATACATTATTGAATGCCTGAATGAAAGAATAAATAAATAAGTACAAAAACGAATGGCTCAATGATAGCGGAATATAATAATATAACATATATTTGTAATGTACAAAAAAGGCTGTCACTTTAATTAAAAAGGAAATGTTCTCAGTCCCCCAAAAAGGCAAACTTAAAAAAATCATCGGAAATATCTTAAACTGATTACCTTTTTCAACATTTTTTTAAGTTCTGTTTCCTAATCTCGCAACCACCAAAGAAAAAATATATCCAGAAATGTTCTCAGTCCCCAAAAAGGTAAACTTAAAAAAATCATCGGAAATATCTTTAATTGATTACCTTTCCCAACATTTGTTTTAAGTTCTGTTTCCTAATCTCGCAACCACCAAAGAGAAAATATATCCAGTACAAATCTTATTAAGAGGATTTTTTGTATTTAGATGCAGATTAGTCTGAGAAGTTTGCGTATGATTCTGCCCACTTTACAAAATGCGATAAAACAAAAGATTAACTCAAAGTAAAGAATTTTCACTCGAATGTTGTAAGCTTTATCTTATTTTCTTGTAAATCTTTAGATGAGTTCTTATTTTTATAAAATGTTATCATGTTGTTTTTTGGCGCTTCATTTTTGGATTTTAAAAACCTTAACTGTTTTTCCAATTGTCTTGCCATCTGTCCGTGCGGTTAAATCGACGATTGTCTATAATTTCACAGTTCTAGACACATTTAAACTTGTTCCAAAAGCAAATAGTCAAAGGAATTATCAATTAGTAGGAGCTCCTGTTTGAACGCGAATAAGCGATAATAAATTAATTAGAAGAAAGAGCAACGCCAGGCTAAGAGAGAGAAGATGAAAATAGAATATAATGAGGGAGGAAAGGAAGGCGGAGGTGGAATGATAATGAATAAGCGATGGATGATAAGAGCTAGAGAGTTAAAGAAGGAAAGAAAGAAAGAAAGAAAGAAAGAAAGAAAGAAAGAAAGAAAGAAAGAAAGAAAGAAAGAAAGAAAGAAAGAAAGAAAGAGAGAAAGAGAGAGAGAAAGAAACAAAGAAAGAAACAAAGAAACAAAGAAAGAAACAAAGAAACAAAGAAAGAAAGAAAGAAAGAAAGAAAGAAAAGAAAGATGGATGGATATAGAAATAAACAAATGATCTACGAAAGAGGTATAAACAAAGGAAAAGTAAAAGAAATCGGAAGAGAAAAGAGAAAAGAAAGAGAAGGAAAGAAACAAATGGGGGAAAATGAACGAGCGAATAAATGCATGCATTAATTAAAAAACGAACGAAGGAACGAATGTATAATAAATTCATGAATGAACAAATCGACGAATAAACTGGTTTGAGGCATGTTAGAAAAGCGAGAAAACAATAAAAATTCAAAGAAAATACGCGAAAAATATCAATTAGAATAATACTATTCATTTTCTAGGTAAACAATTTTTTTTAACAATCGAGGTACTTCAATTAAAAACACAAACTTGGCCAAAAATATTTGCATTTTTAATTAATAGAAAAAACAGTAATGACGTATTATCATCCAAAAAGCACACAAAACTGCCAAAACTTTAAGGTTTTGTATAATAAATACCACTTATCGGATATTTTCATACAGAAAAACATAAACTTTTCCAAAAATGCTCATTAGCTAATCAAATAAAAATATTTTTTACCCCCAAAAAAACACGAAGCTTTTCCCGCACTTTTCTATAATGGAAATCTATCAGTAATAACGAGATATTTTCTTACAATTAATAATGCTTAAAATGATCATGAAACGTTTGGTAGAAATGATATTGATAACAGAAAGCCACATGGAGATATTTTCAAACACATTAGCATTTTCAAATGACAACATTTTTTACAAAAAAAAAACACGAAACTTTTCCGTAGTTTTCTATAATAAAAAGCTACAATTAATAAAGCTTAAATGACCATGAAACTTCCCCGCGCTTTTGTACTGAGAGGTAATATTGATAATTGAAAGCTACAACATGGAGATATTTTCATATACATTAGCATTTTGAAATAACAATATTTCACACACAAAAAAAAAACACGAAACTCTTCCGCAGTTTTCTATAATAAAAAGCTACAATTAATAAAGCTTAAATGACCATGAAACTTCCCCGCGCTTTTGTACTGAGAGGTAATATTGATAATTGAAAGCTACAACATGGAGATATTTTCATACACATTTGCATTTTGAAATAATGATATTTCGCACAAAAAAAAACACGAAACTTTTACGCACTTTTCTATAATCGAAAGCTACCGGTTAATAAAGCTTATATGATCTTTCCCGCGCTTTTGTAGCGATTAATTATTATTAGAAAGCTACAACATGGAGATATATTTTCATTTACAACTATACATTAGCATTTTGAAATAACAATATTTTTTACCAAAAATAAACACGACACTTTTCCGCACTTTTCTATAATAGAAAACTACAATTAATAAAGCTTATATGATCTTTCCCGCGCTTTTGTAGCGATTAATTATTATTAGAAAGCTAGAACATGGTGATATTAGCTTATCTAAAAGCACAGAGAAATGGCAGATTTTTGAATAAGAACCTCTTATGTTGATTACCGCCAAACGTTTTGCTGATAAAGGAAGTTTATTAAAACTACTGCTGGAGGCCTCTTAGAAGAACATGAAAGACTGACTTGGATTGAAAGTATCGCAATACTTTATCTAATTACCGGAAAGTTAATAATAGTTATAATTGATAAGGTGATCTAACCTTCAATTTGCTCCGTTTTAATTTGCGATTTTTAACTTAATTTGAGCTCGCCTAGAAACACGTCTCGCACCATGGAAGGCGACGATATAGGGGCGATTTGAATATCCCTTTTTGCGGGGTTGCGAATATTTAATGTGTGAGTGAGTTGTTACTGTCGGTATATCTAAGCAAAAGAAATCCCCCCCCCCCCCCCCCCCCACCCCCGATTATTAATGGCACCTCTATTGCGTAGAATGAAAGCGGTACGGACGTTTCGAACGTAAGCCGTAGAAAATAATAAAATAATAAAATGATGTGTTTCTGGAACCAGGGTATAGAAAATTATCAAATAAGTACATTATGAAAAGAGTGTTACTCTTTTAAACAACCAACTTGCCTTTTCAAGGCAACTTCTATAAAAAACCCTTAGGGAATTGGCCTAGATTTGAATATCTTTTTGACAATTTGTCATGATAGGGCTCCATAGATGACTAATATCGATCTTACGCGCGTGATAAAACAACAACAAAACAACAAAAGGTGATACCAAAAATAGACAAACTTAATGAATAATATCAAAAGCACACTGAAAGTGAAAGCGGTTTTCTTTACTATGACCTCGTTGATTTTTCCTGTCTAGCAGGATCGACATGTTAAGACAGGTATAACATGACTTTATAGGCACAGATGAACCGATGTTTTTGTACAGCTTGGTCGTGATGGACAAAATGTATTCACATCTAGGTTTACAGGTACAAACACAAGAGCTTTCAACAGAATATTAACAACTTCAGGCTGGTTTTAGAATAAATACTAATGATATATAATTTATACAACGTGTGGGGTCAATATTATCTGACACGGCATTCGTTTTCTATTCCAAAAGTCAGGGTCAGTTGAGTTCTTCGCGTGTTCATTTTACACAAAAATAAGCATCATGATAGACAAAAAGCTTACTCAGTTCTAAGTTCATTTTCAAGCCACTTTTTCACTACTGAAGCTGCGTTGGTTGATCTTGACATCGAATGATTGACTTTAAACCACAAAAATAAAAATCATGATGGACAAAAAGCTTAGTCAGTGCAGTTCTACATTCCATTTTCAAGCCACTTTTTCACTAAGCTCCGTTCGTTGATCTTTGAATCGATAGACTCACTTTAAACCACAAAAATAAACAGTATAATCCATAGAATAGGATAAAAACTAGCGAGTAAACTAGTATAGGCTAGATCGGTGTTTGATATAAACGATAGGTAATAGAATGAAATTTGTAACACCGTAAAAAATAGAAACTAGCGAGTAAACTAGTATAGGCTGCGTCGGTGTTTGATATAAACGACAGGTAATAGAATGAAATTTGTAACACCGTAAAAAATGTTGACTTAACTTTACTGACGTTTTGAGCTTTTAATAGCCCAACCACGAAGGGTTATAAAGCTCGAAACGTCAGTAAAGATTAGTCAACATTTTTTACGGTGTTACAAATTTCAATATATTATATATCGTTTATATAGTCCATACAGTGTTCAGTTAGTTGTATCATATGTTCAAGCAACTCCATTCAGATTGGTTCTGCTGGTAAGCTCCAATTTCTCCTCTTTAGTCTCGGATCTTCGTTTATCGTTCACATTCCATCGTTTTGCAATGGTTGTGGATGCGTTGCTACAGTACTCCCCGTTTTGGTGACGACCTCCGCCGGAAAATATCCTCTTAAGACCTTGCTTAAAGCGGCTGTTAAATGTGAAGTAGATGATTGAATTCTGTGCGGAGTTGGAATGAATCATAAAATCAGCTACAAATCTTAAAGTACGGCTATATTTGGGACTTGTGATTTCAGAAGCCCATTTAAAAAAGTACAAAAAGGCTAAGATGTTGAGTGGAGCCCAGCTAACCGCAAATAAGACAACGACGGTAATCAACATGAATGAGACTTCTCTGTTCTCTCTTTTGCGGTGACGTTGTTGAGTGATATTTTGGTTCTCCGTCTTGGCTTTACGGTTGAGTTCAAGTATAACCCCGGTATAAAAGAACGCGATGGAGAGAAGCGGCAGAGCGTAAAGCAAACAGAACATAACAACATAGAAGGCTTTTTGAATGTCCTCGTATATGAGTTCTGTAGGCCATATCTGTCGGCACTCATAGTAGTCGTCAAAAAACTTGACGAGTTGGAAAAGCTCCAAGTATGGTGTATGGATAAGGATGGATATAATCCAAGTAAAAGCGATCATTATATAGCATCTTCTAGTCGTGATGATATGCGCTTTGAAGGGCAAAACTATAGCGAAGAAGCGGTCAAACGCGATGACCGTCATGCTGAAAATAGACACTCCAGCTGACACGTCTTGCATTAACGGGACCATTTTACAGAAGAATTTTCCCAAATCGCCGGTGATAAGCCACTGGTTGTTGGATAGTATAGATGTTATGGCTGTTGGTAAAACCCACAGAGTCATAATTATATCGGAGAGACACATATTCACGATAAAGCGGTTAATGTTGGTCTTGAGCCTTTTTTCTCTGTAAATAACAGCAATAACCAAGCTATTTCCAATCAACGACATTAAAATAATTAAGCTGTACGCGAGGACTTTACACGCGCGTACCCCCACGCTATCCTCGTTGATATCCTCGAAGTAAGAAACGTTGCTAGCGTTGTTCATGTCTTTGCCGTAAGATACACGAACAATTAGCACAACACAACCAAAACAAACCGTTTTGTGTATGCTAGTTCAACAATTAGAACAAGCTCCCAGTGACAGCAGAAAAAAGGTTATTTCATTTTCTTTTTCAATTCCAGAGTGCTTTAGTCTTGTTGGAGCCGGAAAAGTGAGAGATATTCTAGAACTGCACCTGCCCAGAGATCGAGTCAAAGTCACAATCTTTCGCTCGAGATTCTCAAACTCGACTTTTCTTTAACACATGCAAAAACGACTGGAAAGCACGACTGCTGTGAGTTCGAAACAGTTCTGATATTGCAAAGATAATGTTACATGCTACAGGTCGACGAGTTTGAAGAAATGTCAGTGAACTTTCGCAACGTGTTCAAGAGAACACTTTCAGTAATAATGTTCTCGATTCAGCTCTTGATTTCTAGCTTGAATGGAAACTGTCAAAGTCGTGGGTTTACGCTGCCAACAATAAGGCCAGAATGATCTCGTTATTAAAAACACCAGTCAATTCACACACACCACTTATATATATATCTCGATAGACCACGTGACCTTGATATCAGCCATGTCAGTCTCAAATGCATGACGTTAAATTATTCTACCGGTTTGAGAGCCAGTTAAAATGCAGGTGTCCATCATTGAAAACCAATAGTTTTAACGAACATAAAGAGCAATAAGAAACCTGTTTTATTGTTGATTGTTTAATGCGCCAGCAACGAAATGTCAGTAGGAAGTCTGTGATCAAAATGGAAAGCGAATAAACATTGAACCACGTTTAAACCAGCGTGTATACTAGCAGGAAAGAGTCACCCCACACGATCATGCATAGAGCAACAGTGAAACTTATTCAAAAGAGCTCCGACTGATCCCATTAAATTGGTTCATTTTAAATAGAGCTATGGGGGTGTTGCAAGAAACGTCTTCTCGTGATCTTTCACGTATGCACATTTTTGGGATTTCGTTTCATTTTGTCTGTCAAACAATCAAACCGAGTTAAAACGATCTTATAAAACATTACTACGAAGTGTCATTATGCCATCATAAAAAAATAATTAACACAAGAAATAGAAAGAGAAAAATCAATTAGTAATATCCAAGACATTACCATTACTAAAGTTGACAACATCAATTACTAAACAAGCTTACTTCTCACTATAACACGAGGTACTAAATTAATAATAATCATAATATAATATTAACATGGCTTGTATAGCGCTTATACAAGTCTGTTCTAAGCGCTTAAGATAAAAAATAAATAAATAAAAACAAATTATATTACAAAAAATTAAATTATATTATAATTAAATTATATTACATTTGTACACTTTTCCCCCTAAAAATATAAATAGAATTTTTAACATTATCAGTTATCGTACCATAACCGGTTTGTTTACATCTGGAGATTCAAGTTCGAATTAAAAACATTAAAAATAACTCACTAGCGACACTTGTTTATAATTGTAGTTGAGTAGCTTTGAATTCAAAACGCTTATAATATAATTATACTATGAGAATACTATAAACGGCGTTGTGGCGGCCTAGCTGAAATGATATTATCAAAAACCTTGTTCTATAAGTCGTTCTATATCATGTACATCGTGTTGTGAAAGTCGTTGTCGAGTCGTTCTAGCTGATGGCTGATATATTTGCATCCGATATATGCTCTTTCAGTTTTATGCTAATTCAATACGGAAAAAAGGTATTTTGGGCGCTTTGAGAAATTATGCTTTAAATTTCTAGCACCTGATGATCGTTTTTGGTATGAAGGAATAATATTCATCATTTTTTTAGAGAAGAATATCAAAGATATTAATAATGTTATACTTGGAAAAATAGAAAAAGCTACCCTACTCTTTTTCCTGCCGAGAAATAATTGAACATCCGTATTCATTGTCAGTAAGTACTTTACTCTGTTTTATACGTGTGAAAGTTTTTGTTTTATTCCGATTGCTTCGTTAACCGCTATAGTTATCGTTAGTGTTTACCCCAATTGTTGTTTTTAAAAACACTGGTCACGTCCACAGCCGTATTACCTGCTAGTCATCGCATATGTTTACCCGAATTGTTTCATGCGGGACATCAACGCAGTCCATAACCACTGGTTATTATTCATTTTTACTCAAATTATTTAATTTCGAACATCGCCGCAGTCCACACTAGTTAAACCGCTAGCTATTATTCATTTTTACTCAAATTATTTTATTTGGAACATCGCCACAGCCACACTAGTTTAACCGCTAGCTATCGTATATTTTATTCCAATTATTTTATTTGGAACATCGAAGCAGTTTACACTAGTTTAACCGCTAGCTATCGTATATTTTATTCCAATTATTTTATTTGGAACATCGACGCAGTCCACACTAGTTTAACCGCTAGCTATCGTATATTTTATTCTAATTATTTCATTTGGAACATCGAAGCAGTCTACACTAGTTTAACCGCTAGCTATCGTATATTTTATTCTAATTATTTCATTTGGAACATCGACGCAGTCTACACTAGTTTAACTGCTAGCTATCGTATATGTTATTTCAATTATTTTATTTCGAACATCGACGCAGTCCACACTAGTTTAACCGCTTGCTATCGTATATCTTATTCCAATTATTTCATTTGGAACATCGACGCAGTCTACACTAGTTTAACATCAGTTATCATTTATTTTCACTCCAATGGTTTCACAGTAAAAACTGATGCAGTCCGAACTCGTTATCGCACTCTGATTGTCTCATTTGGTACAGAGACGTAGAATATTAACGCTATAGTTATCATTCATTTTCACTCCAACTGTCTCCTAGGAAACACTGACGCAGTCCATACTTGTTTAACCATTATAAGCATTGCACATGGTTAATAACACTAATACGGAAGCAATTTAGGCCTCGTTTACACGAATCCGATCCGGCTGAAACCGCATAGAAATATTTGCGTCCATACGAATCCGCTTATCCTGAGGATTCAAGTAAAAGTATGCGGTTTCGGTGACCGGATTCACTGGATTCGTGTGGACGATAGGCCGATTCGCATCAAAAAGTATGCGGTTTCAAAAGTATCCGGATCCGTGTAGACGGGGTCTTACACTAATTTAACCACTAGTTATCGTACATTTTTACACCAGTTGTTTCCTTAGAAGTTCTCACACAGTTTACACTAGTTTAACCACTAGTTATCATACATTTTTACTTAAACTGTTTCCTTTCGTCACACAGGTTAACGACTTGTTATAAATAATATAATATAATGTCAACCAACACAACTGATCCCAGCTATTTATCCTACACACACAAGAATAATCTGTTCTAGCAATTATGCAAAGAAAAAAACATTTCCCCCACACTTTCTCTAATTCAATAAGTATGGAAATAATCCAGATTGACCAACCAATTCGCAGTTTGATATTAGACGTTCTTTTATTACACTTTCAACAGAGTAGTATAAAAAAAAACAAGGGTTCCGGGAAGAAGATTTGAATACTAATCACAAACATTTAGTATTTTAGCCGGAAGTTGAGCAGTATAGTTGTGAAGAGCGTACCAGTGCACATGCATTTTGCACGGGTAATTTATTTCCAAAAATAGCTCCTTTTCTCAAAGAGTTAAGCCAGGTGCTCGCTTGGGAAACAAATGGTGAAACCAATATTGCCTAGCCACAAAACAAATCATTACAACTTATATATAGAAATTATAAATAGAAAAGAAATTACCTTTTTAATCAAAAAATCTAATTAAGAAGAGTTGGTGTTTAGATAAATAATTTCGACAAAGTGACCAACGATTACTCTCTAAAATACTGAGATGAAATTTTTAATCCAGAAATCTATATCATAATAATAACAATAATAATACGATAAGCGGCAAGATTAGAGTTAGAAAAGAATAAGATTACGATGTTTGATCAGTAAATCGTAAGGAAAATTAACAAGTATTAAGTTTAGTTTTCCGCTCGTTAAAGTTCAAAAGCTTGAAAGACGAAATAATAGTGACAGCAACTTCTGTAATAAGCTAGGTCTTTCTTTTACGTTAATTCACACAAAAAAAACTTGCAAAAGATGGAAAGAATATTACGTTTTTCATTAGCAAAACTGACTAAGTAGTGTTTTAAAGTGGAAAAATATATCAGTAAGTATAAAAAGGTATAATTTTCATGATAAATTCCAGTAAACAAGGGCGGCAAAGTAGATTTTTTAATCGTTAAAAAAAAATAGAATTGAGCAATATGTTTTTTTCTTAACTCCCTTGCAAAACACCCACGTACTGACGGTACTGTGTATGAATTGAAATGAAAAATATATATCTCAATCAAATAAAATATATAAATAAGTAATTAATTAAAATAAGTATATCTAAAATGTATTATAATTGAGTAAAACGTTGGATCAGTTGACATAGTACAAAAATTATTTTTTCACCAAAAAGAAAACAAACGATTATATATGCATATAAATGTTTTTAAGTTGTTTTTGTTTGATTTTTTTACTCTTCTTGCAGTAAAATTGTGTACAATTGTGTAACATTGCGTAAAATTGTGTAAAATTGCGTAAAATTGTGTAAAATTGCGTAAAATTATGTACAATTGCGTAAAATGTGTACAATTGCGTAATCTTCTTCGATGAGAGAGAACACAGAGAAAAAGTAAGTCTAAATAAAAAAATTGTACTTTCAGTGGAACTATTTATTGCTACTTACAGTTTAATATACACCTATTTGAAAAAACGTTGTCAGAAGGAGATCTGAATCTGCAATCTGAGACCGAAATGAATTCAGGAAAATTGCGTACTGCAAAAAACAAGCCTGGCCCTGTTTTTTGTTTTTGCACTTAGCACCTTCAGATGTATATTTACCGTCGCCATATCCAAAGCCAGAAAGTGCACGCAATGAGAATAAATTGCCGTATCACATAATTCATTTCGGTCTCAGATTGTAGATCTCCTTCTGACAACAAAATATAGCTGTATACATTATTCATCCCAAGTCATACAACAAATTTGTATTTAAACGTTTTATGATTATGTTTTCAAGTTACCTAAAATAACAATCTTAGGACCTAAGATTCATTGATATAATTCTAACTTCACATTTTAAAAAAGGTGGTTAGAAAAAAAATCAATCAGATAAAAATATTAAGGATAATTTGAAATATACTAAAAATAACAATTTGGGGACCTAAGATACATTGATATAATTCTAACTTCACATTTAAAAAAGGTGGTTAGAAAAAAAGTCAATCAGATAAAAATCTTAACAATAATTTCAAGTTACCTAAAATAACAATCTTGGGACATCAGATTCATTGATGTAATTCTAACTTCACATTTTAAAAAAGGTGGTTAGAAAAAAAATCAATCAGATAAAAATCTTAAGAATAATTTGAAATATACTAAAAATAACAATTTGGGGACCTAAGATACATTGATATAATTCTAACTTCACATTTTAAAAAAGGTGGTTAGAAAAAAAAATCAATCAGATAAAAATCTTAACAATAATTTCAAGTTACCTAAAATAACAATCTTGGGACCTAAGATTCATTGATATAATTCTAACTTCACATTTTAAAAAAGGTGGTTAGAAAAAAAAATCAGATAAAAATCTTAGCAATAATTTCAAGTTACCTAAAATAACAATCTTGGGACATAAGATTCATTGTTATAATTCTAACTTCACATTTTAGAAAAAGGTGGTTGGAAAAAAAAAATCAATCACGATACAACTCTTAAGAATAATTTCAAGTTACCTAAATAACAATCTGGGGACCTAAGATTCATTGTTATAATTCTAACTTCACATTTTAGAAAAAGGTGGTAGAAAAAAAACAAAAACAAAACAATCACGATACAATTCTTAAGAATAATTTCAAGTTACCTAAAATAACAATCTTGGGACATCAGATTCATTGATAAAATTTTAACTTCACATTTTAGAAAAAGCTGGTTGAAAAAAAAAATCAATCACGATACAACTCTTAAGAATAATTTCAAGTTACCTAATAAATAACAATCTGAGGACCTAAGATTCATTGTTATAATTCTAACTTTACATTTTAGAAAAAGCTGGTCGAAAAAAAAAACAATCACGAAACAAATCTTAATAATAATTTCAAGTTACCTAAAATAACAATCTGAGGACCTAAGATTCATTGTTATAATTCTAACTTCACATTTTAGAAAAAGCTGGTTAAAAAAAAAAATACTTATTGAAATTTCACGATACGAATTCTAACTTTACATTTTAGAAAAAGCTGGTAAAAAAAAAAAAAATCAACCACGAAACAAATCTTAAGAATAATTTCAAGTTACCTAAAATAACAATCTTGGGACCTAAGATTCATTGAGATAATTCTAACTTTACATTTTAGGAAAAGGTGGTTGAAAAAAAAAATCAACCACGAATGCACGATACAAATCTTAAGAATAATTTCAAGTTACCTAAAATAACAATCTTGGGACATAAGATTCATTGTTATAATTCTAACTTCACATTTTAGAAAAAGGTGGTTGAAAAAAAACAAAAACAAAAACAATCACGATACAAATCTTAAGAATAATTTCAAGTTACCTAAAATAACAATCTTGGGACATCAGATTCACTGAGATAATTCTAACTTCACATTTTAGAAAAAGCTGGTCGAAAAAAAAAATTGAAATTGAAATTTCACGATACAAATTTCAAGAGTAATTTGAAATATATAGGATATGAAATTTCTGTTCGCTTCTCATAAAAAATACTTATTGAAAAATAAGAAAAATGTATTATTTATTGATGCTGTAAGGGTCTCCCTTAACCATACACACGGGATACTAAATGAACATGCAAATTCTCGAAGGGATTGTATTTTACATTTACTGCAAAAACGACTCATTCAGTGTTTACATACTGAAATAAGTGAATAAAATATGCTAACACAGAGCTAGAATTTGATCGTTTTGTTTACTTAGTTATTTGAGTAACAACTATTTAGTCGTTTTTGCTGTGAGTAACTGTGGATGCATCGATTTACTTAGTTATTTGAGTAACAACTATTTAATCGTTTTTGCAGCGAGTAACTGTGGATGCATCGATTTATTCAGTTATTTGAGTAACCACTACTCAGTAGTTTTTGCAGCGAGTAACTGTGGATACATCGATTTAATCAGTTATGTGAGTAACAATTATTGTTGTAGTAACTGGAGGTGCATACATTTACCAAACAATTATATGGAAACTAGCGAGTAAACTAGTATATAGGCAGCGTCTGTATAGGCTGTGTCGGTGTTACAAATTTCATTATATTACCTATCAAACAATTATATATATAACTAAGCCATTTTAGCATTGTACTTTATAAGCATCACTCAGTAGTTTTTGTCATTAAGTTAAAACAGGACGAAAAACCCATTCATTGATAACTGACGCCTTTTAAACGTAATTGGCGCGGAACTCTAAAAGGATAACACTGGGGACTCTAAAACTACTTTAAATCACTTGAAATCCATACTGTTACGCAATGTGTAAGTGGAAAAGGCTCAGTTCAGCAAGTATAAGTGAGCAATTTATGGTTCATTTTTTCTTCTTGAAATGACAGTTTGAAGGCTAAGTGGTGAGATCTGTTTTATCAGCGTAAAAAAAGTTTGACGGGGGTGAGTAGTACCTGGACAACGGTAGCCTTAGGGCTACAATAATAAACAAATGAATAAACACATAGAAGAATCAATGAATAAATGGAAGAATCAATGAATGAATGCATGGATAAACGAACGAACGAATGAATGAATGGATGGATGGATGGATGGATAAACAAACGAACGAACGAACGAATGAATGAATGAATAAATGGAAGAATCAATGAATGAATGGATGGGCTCAGCGCTCAGTTTGAACTAGCCATGCTAAATCTGATACCCTGTATAAATATTGATTTTAAAAAATAAAATAAAAATAAACGAACGAACGAACGAATGAATGAATGAATGGATGGATGGATGGATGGATAGATGGATGGATGGATGGATGGATGGATGGATGGATGGATGGATGGATAGATGGATGGATGGATGGATGGATGGATGGATGGATGGATGGATGGATGGATGGATGGATGGATGGATGGATGGATGGATGAATGAATGGATGGATGGATAAACAAACGAACGAACGAATGAACGAACGAATGAATGAATGAATGAATGAACGAACAAATGGATGAACGAACGGATGGCTAGACAAACGAATGTATAAACGAATGAACGAATAAATGATCGAAAATGGACTACATATTAAGTGTATGAGCGGATAGATAAATGAATAAATGAATGATTAAATGGATGGAAGGATGTATGAATGGATAAATGTATAAATAAACAAATGAATGAATAATAAGATGGTTGAATAAAACGAGAAAAATGATCCCCAATGTTTCAATTATGTAGTTCCATCAATATTACGGAAATCCATCACGAACAACATTCCACTTGACCATTTAACATTAATAATAAAATGTAATATTCAAAAAAGGTAATATAATGAAATTTGTAACACCGTAAAAAATGTTGACTTAACTTTACTGACGTTTCGAGCTTTAGCCACTCCGACGAAGGACTAAAGCTCGAAACGTCTGTAAAGTTAAGTCAACATTTTTTACCGTGTTACAAATTTCATTCTATTACCTATCGTTTATATCAAACACCGACGCAGCCTATACTAGTTTACTCGCTAGTTTCCATTTGTACTATTCATGACACATATAGAACTATATTTCACTTGCTATATTCAAGAAATATAAAACGACGCTGTAGAAAGTAATTTAAGGTAAAAGGTGACATAATATCTGACTAACAGATTGATATTATATATATATATCACAGCGGTCTGACGATTTTAATGGATTTTTGTTGATTAGGAACAAAAACGTTAATTTATACAGTATTTCAATTAATATCAAGGTTAGAAAATGTAAAGTACCACGTCAGTGTTTTCCATGGAAACAAATGTAAATTGTTCGCGATATCAAACGTCGGTACAAACCGTTTTCTATTGTCCATAAAGGTTTTTATAGACTGTTTAAAAGGATGACCACCCTTCATCGGAAATTAAAATGGTTACTTATACACCGTATAAAAGAGAGTAACATTACTTACTGACGTTTAGGACGTTAATCCTTCGTCAGAGTTAAAATAGTTACTTATACACCGTATAAAAGAGAGTGTTACTTACTGACGTTAACCCTTCGTCAGAGTAAAAATGGTAATTTGTAATAGAGTTTGTTACTTACTGATGTTTGGATGTTAATTTTTACCGAATTCAAAAAATTATACCCTCTTTTATATTCTAGTTAATATTTTGTATACTGATCTTATTGTTACCCCCAAAAGCAGCGAAAACAAATAACTTTTACCGAGTTAATAAAAATTATACCCTCTTTTAAAAGTTTTAATACTTTTTAAGTATTATATTGTTAACCCAAAAAGCAGCGAAAACACATCGGTTTATCGTCATTTCAAGGGATTAAAATAATTAGTTAGTAATGCACTTTACTTCAATAAAGCCTCAAATATTACTTGTAAAAACAACCCCTATAGTATAACTTTTCCCAGGCCCTTCGGCGCCCATGGCCTATAGGCTATATACACTATATACAGTATTCGTGATAGTTATTACAAGACCAGTTCAAACGTTGTGCCTTTTCGCTTCTTTTCGCCTACACTATTAGCCCTAGTTTTGAAACGTCGCATCTCACATGTGCCGAATCTAATGCAAGTGAACAAAACCTATTGTTTGAATTCATCATTAGATTCGGCACATGTGAGGTGCGAAGTTTGAACTTGGGCTGATATTGCAGGCGAACAGAAGCTCAAAATATTGATAATTGAACCACCTTAATACACCAAGGTCAAGTTTATATATTCTCTATTTAAGACCTTTAGGCCTATTCAATAAAACACAATACGTTAAGGTACTCTCTTTAATTAATTGATCCTAATGCACTTAAAAGAACTAAAAGAAAGGTGGATTCTATAGTGGAAGGGGTTGTTGATATGTACCCTAAGCACCAAAGGCTATTTTGAACGTGCTTTGGTTAAGAGTATGACTGGAAGCGAATCATGAATCACGTCTTTAAATCATTAAGGAATCATGGATCATGTCTTTTTAAAAATCATGAATCACCTTGCTTTGCTAAAGAGAGGGGAGGGGAGGGGAGGGATGGGCAAAGCGGGGTAAAGGGGAAAAATCAGGGTTAAAATCAAGGATCAACAATTTACAAAAAAAATGTTTGCAGAAATTTATTAGTCTAAAGGTCGAAACGTCGTCGTCTTATATATTATTTCTTAAATATGTATAAAGTCAACTTTTTATCACTGAACTTTATAATCAAATGTATAAATAAGAAACCTCTCAGTCGTTTGATAATTGATTTTTTTTTTCGGTAACAAGTTACACGCCTGGACTGTCTTAGGTGATTCCTACGTCAAAAACATTAATATGTATACTACCGAAAAACCGACTAATGTAGTCTTAGAACACTTTTTATCTGTATCTGTAGCGAGTAAACTAGTATAGGCTGCGTCGGTGTTTGATAGAAACGATAGGTAATAGAATGAAATTTGTAACCGTAAAAAATATACATTTTTTACAGATTACAAACTTCATTATATTACCTATCGTGCACTATTTTGTAGCTTACTTCGATTGTTATATCAATTACATGGTTGTAAACCCCACCTTATGTTGTCAATGAACAATTTAAATGCATGGTTTTAATCCCCCAGCAGGGTATCTCACTGAAGTGAGCACGCCTTCTACAGGTGCTCAATACTGAAACAGGTCCTTTACTAGTTAAAATACATTTATTTGCTTAGTAACGTTTTACAAAAATAAAAATTATAAACACACCAGCTGATACCAACAAAACGCCTCCTTTTTACAGGTTTCCCTTTTTGACTTACACGGCAACTACGTGTAGTTTTCGACTCTAAAATACACATTTAAACAAAACGAACTCGTTTTAACAGGTTTCGATATAGTGTTTATAACCCGCCGATTGATTCCAACAAAGACTCTTATTTTAGACAGACCTACATCTAGTTTTTGCTTGTTTTTAGTTTGTTGTTCTTTTCATAGTTTTATCAATTACGCTATCATCAGGAACGCATTTTCTCTCAAACAAACACTCCAACAAAATGTACTTCTTCTCACAGGCTTCCATATCATAAATACTTGGGTTTTTTTGTTAGTTTTCCCAAATACGAGATCACATTTACTCTCAAACAGACCTCTCAACAAAAGTGCTTCTTATTACAGGTTACCATATTATAAATACTTGTTTTTTTGTTAGTTTTTCCAATTAAGCTATCACGAGGGCCCTATTTTCTCTCAAACAGACTTGTCAACAAAAAGGGATCCTTCTCACAGGTTTCCATATAATAAACACTTGTTTTTTGTTAGTTTCTCCAATTAAGCTATCACGAGGGCCGCAATTACTCTCAAACAGACTTCTCAACAAAAATAGCTCCTCCTAACAGGTTTCAATATTATAAATACTTCATTATTGTTAGTTTTTCTAATTACGATATCATGAGGGCCCTATTTACTCTCAAACAGACCTCTCAACAAAAAAGGTCTCCCTTTTTACAGGTTTCCATATTATCAATACTTGTTTTTGTTAGTTTTTCCAATTACGATGTCATGAGGACCACATTTTCTCCCAAACAGACTTCTCAACAAAAAGGCTCCTACAGGTTACCATATAATAAATACTTCTTGTTTTTCAAATTAGGTCAGAATTAGGTATTTCTATTTCCTCCGGCTGAAATCATCAACAAAAACACCTCCATTATTTCAAGACTTTTCATAGTCTGTTTGTTTTTCGACCTCCTTTGAGATCTCGAACAATTGCAGGTTTCTGATACAAGTAACTATTGTTATATCGTTTTACTCGAGTATTTGAGTTACCATGCACGTTTTAGTGAGTAAGTGTGGATGCATAGATTTACTCAGTATTTTGAGTAACCACGATGCATCGATTTACTCAGTTATTTGAGTAACCACTACTCAGTCGTTTTTGTAGTAACTGTGGATGCATCGATTTAGTCAGTTATTTGAGTAACCACTACTCAGTCGTCTTTGTAGTGAGTAACTGTGGGTGCATCGATTTACTCAGTTATTTGAGTAACCACTACTCAGTCGTTTTTGTAGTGAGCAACTGTGGATGCATCGATTTACTCAGTTATTTGAGTAACCACTACTCAGTCGTTTTTGCAGTGAGTAACTGTGGATGCATCGATTTAGTCAGTTATTTGAGTAACCACTACTCAGTCGTTTTTGCAGTGACTAACTGTGGATGCATCGATTTATTCAGTTATTTGAGTAACCACTACTCGGTCGTTTTTGCAGTGAGTAACTGTGGATGCATCGATTTATTCAGTTATTTGAGCAACCACTACTCAGTCGTTTTTGTAGTGAGTAACTGTGGATGCATAGATTTACGTAGTTATTTGAGTAACCACTACTCGGTCGTTTTTGTAGTGAGTAACGACTCCGTATGGAGAAACAGGGTTCAGTACAAATATCTTAATCAACAAGGGAGATGTGAGAAAAAACTGAATAAGAGGGAGGAAGTATGAATATTTAAAATAATAACGGGACGTGAGAAAATGTATGTACTGATATGTAAGATATGTAAGATAGGGATGTTTGAATGTGTGTAATAATAATAATAATAATAATAATAATAATAATCAATATTTTTTCAGTAGAAACGTGTCAACATTGAACTGACGTAGAAACGTAAAGGACTCACCGAGTAGGTCCTGATCCTTGTTGCTGATATGTAATAAATATGCACTTTGCGTAAGAGTGTTTACTGCGATATGCCATACATATGTTCACTATCATCCCGTGTGGTTACCATCGAGATAAGTGTAGGAATCGATCGACTCTAATCGGTATAAGCTATAGAGAGAGATTTTTTGATTTTCTTTTTTTAGATTTCACTTTCTAAATTTTAAGAAATGCTTATTTTTGGTTCTGTTTTCGTTTTGAGTTTTTTGATGTACCCTGCTTTTTACTATTAATATCTAAATTTATTGACCATTTAATCTAATTTTGTATTATCCATCCGTTCATTCATTAGTCCATACATCCCTTCATTCATCAATCAATCCATCTATCCATTCATTAGTCCATACATCCCTTCATTCATCAATGCATCCATCCATCAATCCGTTCATTCATGCATCTAACATTCATCCGTTCATTAATGTATCCATCCATTCATTCATCAATTCATCCATCCGTTCATTCATTAGTCCATACATCCCTTCATTCATCAATCAATCCGGCCATCCATCCCTTCATTAATCAATACATGTACATCCATTCATCCTTGCACGCATCAATACATACATCCAATCCTTTAGCCAAGTTATTTTTGTTCTTTAATGTATTCAATATCCATATCATTTCTCACGTATATCGACCGGTATTTTAATGGATTTTTTATCATAAACTCGCATATCTTAGTCCTCAAGGTCAAGAAACTAAAAGATCAAAAATGTCGTCAATTCCTACTATTGTCGTGTCTAAAAGCAAACCTGTCCACAGTCTTAACACCTTAACATGCACGAACATAAATGATATTCACCTTTAAATCATCTTAAATACCCTAAGGCATTGCTAACGATATATGTTTGATATATATTTAAGCGGGAAATGAATATTATTCATGTTAATGTACACAACACAAGCTCTACTCTTTTAAAATCTGACAAAGAATTAATATACGAAACGTAAGTAAGAAGCACTCTTTTTATACTCCAGCGAAGAATTAAAGTTCACAAAACGTCATTTATATATAAATTCAATTGTTTTTAACTAGACCTTTTTGCTTTACCACTATTTTCGACTTCTTGCGCTTTAAAAACAATAGGTGAGATGAAAGATTGTACGGAATGTGAACATTGTTATAATTAACAACGAGTCGGGCCAAACTAATGCGGAACACTTGCGTATGTTGAAATTATGACCCGACTAAAACTATTGTTCAACAACAATGAAATACAAGCATCTTTTGTTCAAAATCTAAAGATGTTCACATTCCGTACAATCTTTCATCTCACCTATTGTTTAAAAAGCGCAAGAAGTCGAAAATAGTGGTACAGCAAAAAGGTCTACTCCGGCAAAACATAGTCTGCACGCACCGATAGTTTATACTCGCAAAACGTCATTAATATAGTATAATATATAAATTCAATTGTTTTTAACTCCGACGAAGGTGTAACGAACCGACAAAACATAGTCTGCACGCACCGATAGTTTATAATCGCAAAACGTTGTTAATATATAAATTCAATTTTCCGCCGGTACCCCGAGGAAGGATTAGTATCCTGAAATAAGCTCAACTCTTATTAGATGTTATTTTGTTTTTTACTCTAATAATTATAACCCCTTCATTGCTTGCAGCATCATCTAAAATTAAATCTCTGAAATGAACCTAACGACTTCTATGTTTCCTTCCACAGGAAAACAAAAATGGGATGTTTTTTTCCGCACATTTGTCCTTCTAACTATTAACGAGGAAGAAGCCCACGCGCGCACGAGGAAGTCACCCACACGCGCGTAACGCGAAGAAGAACCGATTGAATCCCCTCTATTATTTTCAGCTGTTTTTGTTCGCATGTGTACTGCTTGCAATGATCACGTTTTTAATTAATACTGCAGTAATTGGCACATATAGATGAACAATTTATTTTGTAAAACACTAATAAGGTAATTCTAGATCATACGGCGTTCTGTATCTGAAAATATATTTCAATTTCAAAACGAAAACTCTAATAAGGTACTTCTAGATCATACCTTCTATATCTGAAAATATATTTCAATTTCGAACGAAAACCCTAATAAGATACTTCTAGATCATACCTTCTATATCTGAAAATATATTTCAATTTCGAACGAAAACCCTAATAAGATACTTCTAGATCAATGCTTCTATATATCAGAAAAAATATATTTCAATTTCAAACGAACACTCTAATAAGGTACTTCTAGATCAATGCTTCTATAGCAGAAAATATATTTCAATTTCGAACGAAAACTCTAATAAGGTACTTCTAGATAAAAGTTTCTATAGCTGAAAAAATATATTTCGTTTTCGTCAGTACGAATACGTATAATAAGCTACTTCTAGATAAAAGTTTCTATAGCTGAAAAAATATATTTCAATTTCGAACAAAAACGCTAATAAGCTGCTTACAGATCAAAGCTTCTATAACTGAAAATCTATTCAATTTCGAACGAAAACTCTAATTATCTACTTCTAGATCAAAGCTTCTAGAATCCATTCAATTTGAAACGAAATCTGGATTAAGCTACTTACAGATCAAAGCTTCTATTCAATTTCGAACGAAAACTCTAATAATCTACTTCTAGATCAAACCTTCTATACCTGAAATCTATCCAATTTCGATATCTTAAGCTACTTCATGCAGATAAAAGCTTCTAAAGCCGCTGAAAATCGTTGCAATTTCGAACGTAAACATTCAAAAATGTAATACACTTCTTCCAGATCAAAGATTCTAAAACCGAAAAATCTTTTAAAAGAATGAATGACAACTTTATTTAACGAGGAGACCACATCACCCTTAGGGCATTTCATGCATCAAAGAAACACATACATTTACAAATTATGAAATGAGAATATTATACAAAAAAGATATATAAAATATATATGATTTTAAATTACAACCCTAAAAACCTATAATAAAACTATATACAAATATACAATAAGATATATAAGAAGTCTAGTTAAAAAAGAAAGTATAAAATATATATGATTTAATATTACAACCCTAAAAAAATTATAACAAAAACTATATACAAATATACAATAAGATATATAAGAAGTCTAGTCAAAAAAAAAGTATAAAATATATATGATTTAATATTACAACCCTAAAAACCTATAATAAAACTATATACAAATATACAATAAGATATATAAGAAGTCTAGTCAAAAAAAAGTATAAAATATATATGATTTAATATTACAACCCTAAAAAAATATAACAAAAACTATATACAAATATACAATAAGATATATAAGAAGTCTAGTCAAAAAAAAAGTATAAAATATATATGATTTAATATTACAACCCTAAAAAAAATATAACAAAAACTATATACAAATATACAATAAGATATATAAGAAGTCTAGTCAAAAAAAAAGTATAAAATATATATGATTTAATATTACAACCCTAAAAAAATTATAACAAAAACTATATACAAATATACAATAAGATATATAAGAAGTCTAGTCAAAAAAAAAGTATAAAATATATATGATTTAATATTACAACCCTAAAAACCTATAATAAAACTATATACAAATATACAATAAGATATATAAGAAGTCTAGTCAAAAAAAAAGTATAAAATATATATGATTTAATATTACAACCCTAAAAAAAATATAACAAAAACTATATACAAATATACAATAAGATATATAAGAAGTCTAGTAAAAAAAAAGTATAAAATATATATGATTTAATATTACAACCCTAAAAAAAATATAACAAAAACTATATACAAATATACAATAAGATATATAAGAAGTCTAGTCAAAAAAAAAGTATAAAATATATATGATTTAATATTACAACCCTAAAATAATTATAACAAAAACTATATACAAATATACAATAAGATATAAAAGAAGTCTATAATAATAATAATGTCAAATATAGTGAAATAATGTGTCTTAAATATTGCATAACACGCCGAAGATTTAATGAAGTGACTAGGTAAAATATTCCATTCTTTTCAACTTATTAATAAGGATCCTAAGTACTACAAGTGAAATCTACTCGAATTCGAATGTTTAGTGAAAGGCAGCATTAGCTTTCAAATTGGGTATCACAATATACAAGTGGCTGTATATTATGTTTAAACATGACAGGCCAACACTATGATGATGATAACGATGATGATGATAATAGTGATGTTGATATCAACAATGATGACAATAACGTTGATGATGATGATAATAACGATGATGATGATGATGATGATAATAATGATGATAATAATAGTAGTGATGATGATAATAATGATGATATTAACGATGATGATGATGAGAACAATGATGACAATAATAGTAGTGATGTTGATAATAATGATAATTATAACGATGATGATAATAGTGATGTTGATATCAACAATGATGACAATAACGATGATGATGATGATAACAATTAATAACGATGATGATGATAATGACGATGATGACGGTAATAATTATGATAATAAAGGTGATGATGGGTATATTAACATTGATGATAATAATAGTGATGACAATAACGATGATGATGATGATAACAATGATTATAATAACGATGATGATAATGATAATGATGATAATAATAACACTGATGTTCATAATAATGAAAATGATTAAGATGATAATATAATAAATAACACTATAAGAATTTATTATTAGTCATTTTTGTCAATTTCCCCACCAAAAGTATCGTACACACAGTTGTAAAAGCAACAGACGAGAAAAGCCTTTCCTTATCATATCATATTTATTCAACAATTTGTTTTCAACCAACGCGCCCATCTCAGACCTGACTTTACCTCAGGCGACATATCCTGTACCATGATAAGCGACTAGATCGGTATCCGACCGAGGAAAACAGAACGATGTCTGATAAACTAACAAACTGTCTGGCTTGTAATACCGCATCCTCGGGAACTCAGGGGCTATATTCTGCCAGAAAAAAAACAAACCCTGGGCATGAAGAGGAACGAAGATAGGGGGCACCCCTTAAATCGTTACCAGACCCCTTTTAAAAGGCGTGGCATGGAGGTTTTTTTTTAACCTGTATGAGATATCACATAAAAAATCGCATATGAACATTGGCTCTTCCTTCCTCCGATACTCTTAAAGATAACCAAATATTGTAATTCTAAATTTTTATACTAAGACATTAAAAGATATCATATCACCGGTTCCACTGGAATTACCGACGATCCACTAGTGTCTATAAGTCTATAAACAATTTCACAGATTAAAAGCAATTCAAATCAAGCTATCTTGTGTCATTATCCAAAAATTCGGTGTTTGCGTTTTGGCTTGAAAAGATTATTATTCTCTTTAAATTGAGCGCGCGCTCAAACCGCACGGGTGACAATGTTCCGCGCGGTTTTGAGCGTAATGACACGCATTGAGCTCTAACCTTTAATCGGCGAATACAAAAAGGGACTCCTGCAGTGTTGTGTATAACTAAAACAAGAGAGATAGAGTAATGTTTTTACCGAGATAAAGACTTTGTTTAGTTGCAATAATTGAGGTCCCATAACCTTTGTTTATCAATTAGAACCATTCTTGGAGATATTAGATAAGACAAAACGACGAGATCAGCACGACGCACCATAAACACATGAAATGAAAAACACTAAAACATATCCGCATAAAAATGAGATTATATACTTATGTACTTATAAAAGGGTCGCTCAATACGATTTATTTTAGATCCCCGTAGTGGAGCTTATAGCTCGGTGGGGATGCCTGCCTTAGGGGCGAAGGTTAAAGATATAAGTATGTATATAAATACCAAGACGAAAACCGGCATACATCTATTTTAAAACGGTTGTCCAGGGCGATAGAATGTTCAAAATGGAAAGAAATTATAGGCATACACCTATTTTAAAAAGGTTGTCCAAGGCGATAGGTCATTCCGAGACGGAAAGGAATTATAGGCATACACTTATTTTAAAAAGGTTGTCCAAGGCGATAGGTCATTCCGAGATGGAAAGGAATTATAGGCATACACTTATTTTAAAAAGGTTGTCCAAGGCGATAGGTCATTCCGAGTTGGAAAGGAATTATAGGCATACACCTATTTTAAAAAGGTTGTCCAAGGCGATAGGTCATTCCGAGACGGAAAGGAATTATAGGCATACACCTATTTTAAAAAGTTTGTCCAAGGCGATAGGTCATTCCGAGACGGAAAGGAATTATAGGCATACACCTATTTTAAAAAGGTTGTCCAAGCCGATAGGTCATTCCGAGACGAAAAGGAATTATAGGCATACACCTATTTTAAAAAGGTTGTCTAAGGCGATAGGTCATTCCGAGTTGGAAAGGAATTATATACATACACACTTATTTTAATATGGTTGTCAAAGACGATAAGTCATTCCAAGACAGAAAGACAAACTTAAAAAGCAATTTTATGCTTTCGAAACGCATGAGGAAAACACGTTATAAATGAAATGAAAAAATTGCAATTAGGAAGTTTATTTTTCGACCAGAAAAATATTTACTCAAATTATTTCTTGATAAAATATTTACTTTCTTTTTTCATTAACTTTATCTACAAAACAGCACGCAAAAACCACGGAAAGATTTTTTTTGTCTCTTTATTCATCATCTTTGCATTATATTTACACATTTGGCTGTTGTTAATTTTATCAGTAAATTTGTCTTAAAGTGAATAAAACCCGTGAAGTTCTTATCAGTCTATTGGAAATTTTACTTCAAACAATTCGGACAATTCGAGTGGCCGCGTTTGATATTAACCGAGCTGATAACGCCATGAATCGGCTCTTTTCATGTATAGTACTGAGAATGAATCATGCAAACAAGTCTGCATTACATGTTAGTGTGTGTGTGTGTTTTCTCGTTGTTTGCCTACTCTTTTCCCACATTATCTTTTCGTCTCTTTATTTATTCCTTGTATCTTTCCCTCTCCTTTAAACAACATATGGCGATAGGTCTTTTTCTGCTGTCGTCCCCAACTTATGTAACAATTTACCAGAAAAAGTGCCCCATCTTGATCGTTTTAAAACTTTCAGTTATTGAAAACACGTTTATTTCTTAATAATTTTCTTTTTATCGCTATCATGTTAACATAAGCGCACTGAGACATGTATAGTGCGCTATGCAAGAACCTACTATCATTATTATTATCATTTCCTTTCCTTTTTTCCTTTCTTTCTTTCCTTTTTTCCATTTCTTTCCTTCTCTTCCCTTTCGTTTCCTTCCCTTTCCTTCTTTCCTTTCCTTTTCTTTCCTTCTCTTTCCTTTCCTTTCCCTTCTCTTCTCTGCTTAATACTCAGTGTATTTCAACTCGATGCTTCACTTTTCAAGGTTTTGAATGAGAATGCTTAGAAAATAATAACCAGAAAAAAGTCAAGTCTTCACGGTCAAATGTTCACTTTTTGAGTGTCCTTACTGCAATAAACTTTGAATTTATTATATTCATTATCGTGAAATGCTAACTTTAACACAGTAAATGCGTTTTTTATCAGATAATTGTACATTTAAAAAGTAAACTTCTTCGCCGAAGAAGGGATATTTGATTCTCTAGTTCCGAAACAAATGGACATTGACGTGAAACAATAGTGCTTTTCACGGGTTTTCAAAACCCTTTTTTATCAGGAAGAAAGGATATTTGATTCTGTAGTTCCGAAACAAACGGACATCTAGGTAAAAAATGGTGCTTTTCACGGGTTTTTAGATAATTTTATCAGATAATTGTACATTTAAAAAGAAAACTTCTTTGCCTAAGAAGGGATATTTGATTCTGTAGTTCCGAAACAAATGGACATCAAGGTAAAACAATGGGGCTTTTCACAAAACACTTTTTTATCAATGGAAACTAGCGAGTAAGCTAGTATAGGCTGCGTCGGTGTTTAATATAAATGATAGGTAATAGAATGAAATTTGTAACACCGTAAAAAATGTGGACAACTTTACTGACGTTTCGAGCTTTAGCCCTTCGTCGGAGTAAAAGAGGAAAACTTATTTGCCTAAGAAGGGCAATTTGATTCTGTAGTACCGAAACAAATGGACACTGAGTTAAAACAATGGTGCTTTTCACGGGTTTTCAAAACACTTCAGGATGTACTGGTCTATTGTGAATCGTAAGAATGCACTTAAGCATTGACACTTATTGAGATAATTGGAAGTAATTTCTTTTTGTTTGATGTGGTATACAATACGAGGAAGTATGCACTTAAAAAGAAAAGATCACAGAATACATAAATTACACGAACTGTACGAAATACATGCAATGCACGACATTCGCGGAGATTTACAAAGAATCTTATCTTGTCAAAACTAAAAGCCTTTTTTGACAAACCATATAGTTTTACGTTGATATGAATAGCTTAGTTCCTTAAAATTGTTCGTCTTTGCGATCATGTCATCCTGCATGATATATATATAACAGTAATTTAGATATATCATATCATATTATTGTAATTATTATTATTATATTATTATTATTATTATTATTATTATTATTATTATTATTATTATTATTATTATTATTATTATTATTATTATTATTATTATTATTATTATTACTATTATTGTCAATTATTTTTCATATATTCGCAGTTACGTATACTAAAGTTCACCGCTATACTTAAATGTGAATAAAAATAAAGTTTAATTTTGATATATCATATCATATCATTATCATTATTATTATTATATCATTTATCTTTGTCAATTTTGATATATTCGGAGATGCTTCTGTTTATCGCTAAACTGAAATTCGAATCGAAACTGAAAGTGCATGTATGTTATACACCTGTTGGAAAGGATCACCATTTCAGTTATAAAAACTGCTATCAATATGGGCCCGTTTTAGCATCTCCAACACGAAAACTACTTCAAAAACTATTTTCTTTCTGAAATATTATAGTTTTCACATATTGTAGTATCCAAATTGGAAAACAAGTAGTAAAATAAACTGCATGCAGAGATGTACACATCTATTCAAGCAAGTATATAAAATGTCGAAGTTGATTCAGTTACGTGAGAAAGATCTGGTCACTTCGCACAGACCTAGAGGGCATATCCAAGCACGTATAAATTCGCTATTATTAAAACTGACAATTCAAGATTAGCGAACTCAAAAGCTTTAGTACTCTAATGGGTGTACAGTGTGTAAAGAGTGACGTCAAAGTGTTGGAAATACTTTACGTTAAAATAAACTGGTCATCTTTCACAGATTTACAAGCATATTCAAGCACGTATAAATTCACTATTATTAAAACTGACAATTCAAGATTGGCGAACTCAAGAGCTTTAGTACTCTAAAGGATGTACAGTGTGTAAAGAGTGACGTCAAAGTGTTGGAAATACTTTACGTTACAGCAGTTCTCAGTAACATGTGCACCGCTCGCATAAAAAGCACCGCTATAAAACGTAAAGTTGGTGGACGTCAATCAAACTGTGTTTACAAGACGCATGGTGTTTTTACTTCAGTCGGGTTGCGAAACATGTCTGAATCTGTACGCTGAATTCCCACAATAACCTCTTCGTCGGATTTAGACATGTTTCGCAGCCCGACTGAAGTAAAAACACCATGCGTCTCGTAAACACAGTTTGATTGACGTCCACCAACTTCACGTTTTATAGCGGTGCTTTTTATGCGAGCGGTGCACATGTTACTGAGAACTGCTGTAAAATGAACTGGTCATCTTTCACAGATTTACAAGCATATTCAAGCACGTATAAATTCACTATTATTAAAACTGACAATTCAAGATTGGCGAGCTCAAGAGCTTTTTGTCAAAAAAGTGTATGTGTTCGAAGTGTTTTACCTTAAGGTGAATTGGCCATCTTTCACAGATTTACAAGCATATTCAAGCACGTATAAATTCACCATTATTGAAACTGACAATTCAAGATTGACGAGCTCAAGAGCTTTTTGTCAAAAAAGTATATCTGTTCGAAGTGTTTTACGTTAAGGTGAACTGGCCATATCTCACAGAATTACAAGCATATTCAAGCACGTATAAATTCACTATTATTAAAACTGGCGAACTCAAGAGCTTTAGTACTCTAAAGGGTGTAAAGATTGTAAAGAGTGACGTCATAGTGTTGGAAGTACTTCACATCAAAATGAACTGGCCATCTTTCATAGATTTACAAGCATACTCAAGTACGTATAAATTCACCATTATTAAAACTGACAATGTGTTTGACGTACTTTACGTTAAAATGAACTGGCCATATTTCACAGATTCACAAGCATATCCAAGCACGCATAAATTCACTATTATTAAAACTGACAATTCAAGATTGGCGAACTCAAGAACTTTAGTACTCTATAAAGTAGGTCTTCATATTGCTAAGACGTGCATGTGTTTGACGTACTTTACGTTAAAATGAACTCTGGCTATATTTCACAGATTTTCAAGCATATTCAAGCACGCATAAATTCACAATTATTAAAACTGACAAAAAAAAAAGAAGAAGAAAAAGATTTTGTACACTTTATACTATTTAAGATTGTGTAATTTACTCGTAGTTTAAACACTGATGATGGCGAAACATGTCTGGACGAAATAAACCTTTCAGGTTGAAAACCATTGTATTTTTTATCAAAAAAAAAAAAGAAAACAGAAAAAGAAAAAAGAAATATCGTGCAAAGCTGACAAAAATATCCTGCTCAGCCTAGAGGGCAAAACAGCTTATCCGTACTGAACATTTTCCCAACCTCTCAATCAAATAGACCTAATGGTTCGTCCTTTAGTACTTAATAAAAAGCTTTTTATCAAAGACAGCCGACGATGATACGTGGATAATTAGCTACTTATAACTGTACTGAACTACAGGGCTTGAAATAGCGGCCTGCCAATGGTCAAATGTCAGGCCAAAGTTAAGGGTTGGAGGGCAAAAACAATTATGAATTGCCAAATGGAAATCATTTTGAAAATGGCGTCCAGCGAGAAGTCGAAACGCCAATTCTTTCTTTCTTAGTTGCACGCTTACACAAGGGTTTATTACTTAGTATAGAAATCATATTTAACAGTTTTCTGCATTTGGAAGTGTCAGGCCAAATTATTTTCTTAGTTCGAGCTCTGAGCTACTGATATCGTGAAGGAGAACTTCTTAAATGGTGACACAATTTAGTCTATTTTTTAATAAAAAGTTAAATATAAACTTTCACAAGTGACTTACCATTCTCACGTGACATGTGACGTCACTAGCACACCTGATCTGCCTTTGAAGGCTTAGATTAGGCAACGACCAAAACTGAACATCGATACCATTGATAGACCGACACAGGGAGACCAACGAACTAGAGTCGATATCATGGCTAACCTCAAGAACCTGGAAAGGAACGGACATAAGTATGGCGTCACATCGATGGTGATAGTGAATAATCATGGTGGTGATGATGATGATGATTAAATTGATGTTGGTGATGACGATGACGATGGTGATTATGATGATAGTGAATATGGTGATGGTGATGATGATGATGATTAAATTGATGTTGGTGATGATGATGACGATGATGATTATGATGATAGTGAATATGGTGATGATGATGATGATGATGATTAAATTGATGTTGGTGATGATGATGACGATGGTGATTATGATGATAGTGAATATGGTGATGGTGATGATGATGATGATTAAATTGATGTTGGTGATGATGATGACGATGGTGATTATGATGATAGTAAATATGGTGATGGTGATGATGATGATGATTAAATTGATGTTGGTGATGATGATGACGATGGTGATTATGATGATAGTAAATATGGTGATGGTGATGATGATGATGATTAAATTGATGTTGGTGATGACGATGACGATGGTGATTATGATGATAGTAAATATGGTGATGGTGATGATGATGATGATTAAATTGATGTTGGTGATGACGATGACGATGGTGATTATGATGATAGTAAATATGGTGATGGTGATGATGATGATGATTAAATTGATGTTGGTGATGATGATGACGATGGTGATTATGATGATAGTAAATATGGTGATGGTGATGATGATGATGATTAAATTGATGTTGGTGATGACGATGACGATGGTGATTATGATGATAGTGAATATGGTGATGGTGATGATGATGATGATTAAATTGATGTTGGTGATGATGATGACGATGATGATTATGATGATAGTGAATATGGTGATGATGATGATGATGATGATTAAATTGATGTTGGTGATGATGATGACGATGGTGATTATGATGATAGTGAATATGGTGATGGTGATGATGATGATGATTAAATTGATGTTGGTGATGATGATGACGATGGTGATTATGATGATAGTAAATATGGTGATGGTGATGATGATGATGATTAAATTGATGTTGGTGATGATGATGACGATGGTGATTATGATGATAGTAAATATGGTGATGGTGATGATGATGATGATTAAATTGATGTTGGTGATGACGATGACGATGGTGATTATGATGATAGTAAATATGGTGATGGTGATGATGATGATGATTAAATTGATGTTGGTGATGACGATGACGATGGTGATTATGATGATAGTAAATATGGTGATGGTGATGATGATGATGATTAAATTGATGTTGGTGATGATGATGACGATGGTGATTATGATGATAGTAAATATGGTGATGGTGATGATGATGATGATTAAATTGATGTTGGTGATGATGATGACGATGGTGATTATGATGATAGTAAATATGGTGATGGTGATGATGATGATGATTAAATTGATGTTGGTGATGATGATGACGATGGTGATTATGATGATAGTAAATATGATGATGGTGATGATGATGATGATTAAATTGATGTTGGTGATGATGATGACGATGGTGATTATGATGATAGTAAATATGGTGATGGTGATGATGATGATGATTAAATTGATGTTGGTGATGACGATGGTGATTATGATGATAGTGAATATGATGATGATGATGATGATGATGATTAAATTGATGTTAGTGATGATGATGACGATGGTGATTATGATGATAGTTATTATGGTGATGGTAATAGTGATGATGATGTTAATAATGATAATGTAAATTCAATAATAATGTTGATTATGGTGATGATGATGATGATGATGATGATGATGATGATGATGATGATGATGTTGATGTTGATGATGATGATGATGATGATGATGATGATGATACCGATGGTGTTGATGATGATGATGATACCGATGGTGATGACGATGGTGATTATGATGAATACATGTAATGAATATGATGATAATTAAGCTCAAGATGCAGAGGATCACCTTAATATCGATCATTATCATCATCATCACTTCTATAATCACCATAATCACTATCACCACTATCAATATCATTATCACTATCATCTATACTATTCATTGTTGTGCTTACCATGCCTTTGTGTACTTTCAACTGTGCATACGACATTCCCTTGAAAAACATGTGAAGAAAAAGAACCCTCCCATCCTAGATAAACAGAACTACAACCATCAGTGTTGGGACGACTATAACAAAAAACATTTTTGCACTGCTAAAATACTGTGTTGCTGCTAAAATAAAGTGTTGGGACGACTATGACAAAGCCATTTTGCACCGTCTAAATACTAACCCTTGTCAATGTTGAGGGGGCAGCATTTAGGTGCTTACATGGTTGGCCTATCAATACACCAAATAGGCTAACGCGATGCTATGTACGTTTCGACCGAATTCACAACCTCCAGGAATAAAAACGTTAGTTCCAAACACTTTCCACCCGACATTGAAATACATAAGACAAAGAATCTTATTCCCAAAACATTTGAATTGGGTCAAAACGTACATACATTTTGATTTTGTCTGTGCACAATTATTTCACAGCAACATTGATGTGGGAGAAGGGGTATATTTTTGTATACATGCACCTATTTCAAAAATCGTTGTTGCAAGCAAGGCTAAAGTCCACACTCTGAAGCCTGCAAAGGATGTCGATATTGCAAGCATGGCTAAAGTCCACACTCTGAAGCCTGCAAAGGATGTCGGTATTGTTCTCTTGTTATCGAATTATTCATAGCATATTTTGGTTGTACGTGTTTGTGTTATATGACAATTAAAAGTTGTTACAGAGGTTGAAGATGATACAAATATTTCTTGAAAAAAGTGCAATAAGTCACAAAATTATGTTCATATAACTGCCATCCTTTGCAGGCTTCAGAGTGTGGACTGTAGATTCGTGTGAGACAACAATATTTGTAATAGGTGTATATTGCATACCTCTGTACCAGCCAACAGGAAGTGAGTTGCATCGGGGCAAGCAGAACCCTCAGAGGATTCAATAATCACAGGAGAGCATAGTAACCCCAGGCACGTGAGAGACACGTGATCATGCTGTGGATTGAGTGATTCAGGGAACAGTAGACTTCCAGCATCCCGTGGGGTAGTGGTACGGGGAGTTTGTGGTAAGGCAGATGCTGCCCTTGGATTTGGGGACCTGACAGTGGTGAATAATTGCACGTTGAAAGTAAGTGGGCGTTTAGAAGTGTGGAACAATACATAGAAAACCACTACTAAACGCAGAAATATTTTAACAAACAAGCAAACGAACACACACACACATATTCAACCAATCAACTTCCCAGTGAGCATAGAAAACTATCCCAGAACATTTAGGGAAAATGATTTGCTCACACAGTATCAATCAAACAACCATCCGAACTAACAAACAATAGCAAGTGTACAGCCGTCCCTCGCCCTCCCCCTACGGGACAGGCTAAACAAACAACGAACATCACCTCACCTTTGTCCATCGTGTGCCCATGGTGTACTTGTCCTTGATTTAGGAGAGTGGTCGGTGGGGTGGTCGGTAGAATGTGCGTGTATGTCCTCCACGTGGTCTATGTGCCACGCCTCTAGCCGGGTAGCAGGGTTGGTCCTGTGGATGAAATCGATATCATCGGTGATATAAGAAGTGGATTTTGATGATGATAGTGGTGATTATGATGATGGTGTTGTTGAAGATGATGATGTTGGTTGTGATGATGATGATGGTGGTACTGGTGATGATGGTGGTGATGATGGTGGTAACAATGATTATGATGATGTTATTGTTGATGATGATGATAATGATGACGATAATGATTATGTGAACGATATTGATGATGATGATGATGATGAAAGTGATGATGGTGATGATAAGGTAGAGTATTATAGTGTTGATATTGATAATAGACATAGATCAAATGATAAACTTCTAAATCATGATAATGGTTATAAGTTTGATGATAATGACAATCATAAACGCACAGCACAAATCCTACCAACCTTGTATAATATATCCATATTTGCTGGTTGACTATCATCATCATTATCATAATTATAAACACATCACATCTCCTACCAACCTTGTATAATATATCCATATTTGCTGGCTGTCTATCAATAGATACATGATATTAAACTCTCTACTGTAAGTCACCGATAAGACTTTGTTTAACGGTGATATGGAAGGCGGTGGCAGGACAGTACTTAGACTTCTACCTTCCTTTGAAAGAAGACGGACACTGAAGAAAAGAAAAGGGGATTAGAGAAGTTTAGAAAAGATGTTGTTGTAGTGGCAGTAGTCAATGTAGTAATAGTAGTTGTTTTTATTGTAGTAGTTGTTGTCGTAGTAGTAGCTGTTGTTGTTGTTGTCGTGGTGGTTGTTGTAGTAGTAGTAGTTGTTGTTGTAGTAGTTGTTGTTGTAGTAGTGGTTGTTGTTGTTGTAGTAGTAGTTATTGTTGTTGTAGTAGAAGTTGTTGTGGTTGTAGTAGTAGTAGTTGTTGTTGTTGTTGTAGAAGTTATAGTAGTAGTTGTTGTTGTCGTGGTGGTTGCTGTAGTAATAGTAGTAGTAGTAGTAGTAGTAGTAGTAGTAGTAGTAGTAGTAGTAGTAGTAGTAGTAGTAGTAGTAGTAGTAGTAGTAGTAGTAGTAGTAGTAGTAGTAGTTGTTGTTGTTGTAGTTGTTACCTGCTGTCATTTCCCACTGCCATAACCCTTGAAGACTTCTCCGATGACGTCACAAGTGATAACGACTGGACCGCACACCGGGACAACGCCCAAAAGTTAATCACGTGATTAAGAGAAAAGACTTCAATTTGTCTGTTAGAACAGCAGTACATAACCTTGGATGAAACACACTCCATCCAGATGATACCCTCGTGAAATACTGGAATACTGGGGAAAACAGACTATGATTGACACCTGTTTTGATAATCATTGTCACAACCGAAGCTACAATCAACACTCCCATGACTGCAAAGGATGTCGGGATATGTCAACATAATTTGTTGATTTTCAAGAACTATTAATTTTATCATCTACCAGTGCAAAAACAGAATAACAGAATAACAGAGACATGTACAACCAAAATATTCTATGAATAAATTAATAACAAGAAAAAAATGTAGTGTGGATTGTAGATTTGACTGCTACAACAATTTTTGAAATAGGTGTTTCATCATCATCATAATTATAATTATAGTAGTAATCAATATCATATTCATTGTCAGTGTTATTAAATAATAGTTACTATTCACCACCCTACCCCATTGTTCTCTCTCTGCACTAAATCACTGATTGCTGAGTACCCGCGTCTGAAAGCAAAGATATTTAGTTATGTTGCAGTTCGCACTCTGCAATATCAAACATATTGCAGTTCGCACTCTGCAATATCAAACATATTGCAGTGTGTTTTGTTAAGTGTGTATAACTAATAATTTCCATTCTAGTAAGCATCATCAGACTTATAATTCATTAAATAATTTACTAGATAGCGATTTTTGGTGAAAAAAGACTTTGAGTACCAATGCCAGGATTCGAACCGAGACCTTCTGCATTGCTGTATCCGCGCTTTAAGCCATTATGCTACCCAGGCAACCGATGGAAAACTTGCAACAAAAACACGTTTAATGTCATCAAGTTCATTAGCATTCCTCTAAATAGAATTGATGAAATTATAACTAATTAGAGTTTGGTAAGCCTATTGTTATTATATTCAAAGAGACAAGAAACCGCTGATTATTATGCAACAAAGAGAACAATAATGGGACAGGCTATTGAATGATTATTACATTTTCATTGGCTGATAATATTATAACTAATTAAGCGGCGTTGACACGAGCAATTTTTCCTTGACAAGTATCCTTGACAATTTTCATTGCTCGTGTAGACGATCAGCAAGATTTCCTTGACAATTTTATATTGACAAGGTTTCCTTGCTCGTGTAGATGATGAACAAGTTTTCCTTGACAAGTTTAAGTTGTGCCCACAATGCCTTGCATTCAGCAGAGTACTAACATAATATTGGTTCCAGTCCCTTGTCGAGTAAAAAACAAAATGATTTATAGTTAAGTCCTATCAACTTGAAGTTTTACATGTGAAAAGTAAACACCAAAAGAAAAATTTTCTTCTTTTCACTTTTACAAATGTTACGATTTTTGGCGGGAAAATGACGTCACCAATTTTAGTGGGAAATTGAAATAGAGGGTTATGCAAAATTTTAAAATGCGCATTTGAAAGAACTCATTGAGATATGTTCAAAACCGAAGAGATAACAGTCAAAGTCAAATTTAATCAAAATATATGATTTTTGAAGTTTAGAAATGTTTTCTATTTTACATTCAAAAAATTATAACTTAAGATTAAATTTGACTTTGACTATTATCTCTTCGGTTTTGAACGTATCTCAATGAGTTCTTTCAAATGCGCATTTTAAAATTTTGCATTACCCTCATTTTAGATTTTCCTCTAAAATTGATGACGTTATTTTCCCGCCAAAAATCGTAACATTTGTAAAAGTGAAAAGAAGAATTATTTTCTTTGGGTGTGTACTCTTCACATATAAAATTTGAAGTTGATCGGACCTAACTATAAAAAGTTATTCAAAATCACGCTTAAAAACGCCGATTTCAGTACACTGCCAGCCCAGCGTGAAAGTTTGGTAAGCCTATTTTTATTATATTCAAAAACACAAGAAACCGCCGATTACTGTGCAAGAGAGAAAACAATGGGGCAGGGTGGTGAATAGTAACTATATACGATAGTCACTTCGGCCGGCTAGCAATATTAGATATATTGCAGTCAGCTTCGGGCTGCGCCCTCAGCTGACTGCAATATATCTAATATTGCTGCCGGCCTCAGTAACTATCTAATACTTAATCCGTGCAATCATTAACATCATCAACATCACAATCCTCGTTATCCTTATCATCACAATAATCATCACCATTATCATAAGAATCATCATCATTATTATCATCACCATTTAGTACCACCATCACCAGTATTATTATAAGAGATTGCGTATGACTGTGAAAGGTTCAGTGCTGTATGCTTGCTCTGCCGCGAGTGATATTTCTAGAAGTCTGACATGACTTACCGTGCCATGACCGCGTTCGTGTCTTACATAGTCATACGAAATCTGCTCTGTCATCATCATCTTAATTATCATGATAATTATCAACATTATGCTCATCATCGTCATTATCGTCATCACAGTCATAATTATTATCATCATTACCGTCATAATTATCACCGTTATCAACATTATCCATCTCATCATCATCATCACCATATGCACCATCATAATTATTATCATCATCATCATCACCATCATAATTATCATCATCATCGCCATCATCACCTACGTTACAATCATTATCATCATTACACGTCTGTTCCCATACCTATATATTTCTTCCATTACATCCAGTGAGAACACTTTCACCATCCCGTCCATTGATGAGGTTATAACGATACCAGAGGCTTCTGGGTGGATCATGATCTTAGTAATAACCTAAACAATTGTACATGATTGATAATCTCAGTTACTGTAGCTGTCCTAGTAGTATGGTAGTAGTGGTGGTGGTTTTAATTAATACCCTATGAAAACCCTATGAAACTCTATGAAAACCCTATGAAAACTCTATGAAATACCCTATGAATACCCTATGAATACCCTATGAAAACCCTATGAAAACCCTATGAATACCCTATGAAAACCCTATGAAAAGCCAATGAATGAATACCCTATGAAAACCCTATGAAAAGCCAATGAATGAATACCCTATGAATACCCTATGAAAACCCTATGAATACCCTATGAATACCCTATGAATACCCTATGAATACCCTATGAATACCCTATGAAAACCCTATGAAAACCCTATGGATACCCTATGAATACCCTATGAAAACCCTATGAATACCCTATGAATACCCTATGAAAACCCTATGGATACCTATGAATACCCTATGAAAACCCTATGAATACCCTATGAATACCCTATGAATACCCTATGAAAAGCCAATGAATACCCTATGAAAACCCTATGAATACCCTATGAATACCCTATGAAAACCCTATGAATACCCTATGAAAACCCTATGAATACCCTATGAAAACCCTATGAAAACCCCTATGAAAAGCCAATGAATACCCTATGAGTACCCTATGAAAACCCTATGAATACCCTATGAAAACCCTATGAATACCCTATGAAAACCCTATGAAAAGCCAATGGATGAATACCCAATGAATGAATACCCTATGAAAACCCTATGAAACCCCTATGAATACCCTATGAATACCCTATGAAAACCCTATGAAAAGCCAATGAATACCCTATGAATATGGTAGCCTATGAATACCCTTTGAAAACCTGTTGAAAACCCTATGAAATACTTAAAACAATTGAGAGGAATGCAAATGGGTTACACTGATATTTGGTAAACCTGAGTTAGTATGTTGTTATCCTTAGTTGGTAAACAACACTCACCTTAGTGTGGCAACTGAACGTATGAACCAGTCCCCCACTCCGACTCCAGACGTTCACTGAATATAGAAGAATTGAATAACTGAGAAAAGACTTGTTAAATGGATTTATTTTGCACAATTTACAAGGCTAAAGTAACAACCTGCATTACATGGCACCGGAAGGACAAACAAATCAGCCATACATTTGTTCTACTTTTTCATCTAAAATTGTGTTCAAGTCATTTTCATACCAGACGGCTTGTCCATCATAAGAGGATCCGTCTGTCCAGATATTGTTTTTTCTGTCTTCTAGCATCAATTGTAATCTACCCACACCTCCCCCCACAGATCAATGTACTTACCATCACAATCATTACCAGCAGTGATGAGTAAATTACAAGAGACTGAATACACACAGCCTGTGACCGGTCCCCTGTGGGCACTGGTGAAATAAGGACCACCCATCCCTCCCCCCACAGATCAATGTACTTACCATCACAATCATTACCAGCAGTGATGAGTAAATTACAAGAGATTGAATACACACAGCCTGTGACAGGTCCTCTGTGGGCACTGGTGAAATAAAGACAATGTAAGGTGGTTAATATTGAAGACAAGGGAGGAGAGAGGCAGATAAGCGAAAACATGCTTTTAAGTGTCAAGCAATTTAACTTAAGCAAGGAAGGAAGGAAGGAAGGAAGGAAGGAAGGAACGAAGGAAGGAAGGAAGCAAGGAAGGAAGGAAGGAAGGAAGCAAGGAAGCAAGGAAGCAAGGAAGGAAGGAAGCAAGGAAGCAAGGAAGCAAGGAAGCAAGGAAGCAAGGAAGCAAGGAAGCAAGGAAGCAAGGAAGCAAGGAAGCAAGGAAGGAAAAGGTGTTTATTATCATTATTAAGAAGGGAAGGAGGGAAGGGGAAGAAAGATTAAAGAAGGGAATGGTATGAGAATTAAGAGAGAATATATACAAGGTAGATAAAAGGTAGAGATAATAAGACATACACATACTTTTTAACCTGGAACAGTTCACATCCCATCATGTCATAGACAACAACATTACGCTCTGATAGACAGTACAACCTCTGAAATATACAAACACAAGGAAACCTAAATAAGCATGACACCTTTCTTGTGCAGCGACAAGAAACATTTAGCCAGCAAAAACAAACCTGCATTGCAATATCTAGTTCAACATGTTTGACCCAACTTCCTCCCATCTTAGGATAAGAAGCCCTGAAAACACAAATAATTAGAAACCCTTTATTTTTAAGGCAGAACAGACAGGTTTAGGAAAAACACAACAATTGATTAGCTTATGACAGGCTCTCAGGGGAGAAGGAATGGGGTGGAGAGAAGGTAGAGCTTGAACAAATCTATTGTTTGAAAAATACACTACATTCACGGATGGACATATATTTTTCAAACAATAGTGCTTGTGCAGGTCTCCCCTTTGTATTCTTCCATCTACCCCTTCCTTTTTGCTTCCCCTCCATTTTCTCTCCCCCTCCATTTTCCCTCCTCCTCTCTGGGAGCCTGATGCAGGCTACAAATTCATTGCTAGCATACTATATATAAGGTACTAATGGTAGAATAACTGACAGCATAAGAATGACAGGATGGATAGGAAAGAGAAGGGGAGGAAGAACACATTTGTAGTTTGTGGCAATTTCCAAACTCAGAAAACGATCTGTCAACTCCATTCTTTGTAATATTTTCAGTATGTTATTTCCTAAACACTAGTTCTCAGGTAATTCAGAGATGTAGTACCTTAGTACCAGTCCATAGTTTGCCATTGGCCTTGAATCACTGCCCCATGACTTTCTCTTGTCCTTGGACAATTCACCAAATCTCCAAAACTATAGATAACAAACATTGCTAATTATTATACAAGATTAAAAAATGTTTTAAAAAAACCTTTTTTTAACGTCTCAAATGTAAATCATTTTATTGTTTTAAGTATATACAGTGAATCCCATCTAAACCGGCAGCCCTTGTACTAACTAAGAAAAATGTCTGGTATTATCTAGATTAATGGGGTTTTATTTGCAGCTCTGGTCAAATTTAATTTATATATATTGATTGTGAACATCACCTAGGTACACTGTAACAAATAATCTTCATTCATGCAGGATAGATAGCGATAACATTTACACTTAAATATATATTTAGCACATATTAAATCAATACACATTACAGACTATTATATACAGACCACCATATAAAGCACACACATTGTAGCCATGTTGCTTGCAATGACGAGGGATTAGTTTGACTAATACAGATTATGTTTGAGGGAGGTAAATAGTAATGACTTTAATTAACTATTTAAGTATTTATATAAATATTTATAAGTAACTATTGTGTTCGTCCAGGTTAAGTGTTGTACCTTCATTCCACCTGTACCACCTGTAATGAGTTCATCACGTCCAGGATTAAAAACCATGCATAACACAGAATGCATCTCAGCAGAAACTGAGATCACTTCATGAAGGTTAAGGTTGAAAACCTGGTAAATAGTAACAACATTTCAGTCTAGTAGTACATTTTTAAGTTAAAAGAACAAAAATATCAAGATTCATAATGACAGCACCTAATCATCATTATTAACACCATCACTGGTCATGATAATCAAATCAAAATCATTATTTAATATTGATATAAATAAAACCATTACCATCCATAAAAAAACATCATTTTCTTCACTAATTATTATTGTCACCTTCATGACCGTTTTCACCATTACACCATCATCATCATCATCACTGATATCATTATTATCATTATCAATTTGTCATCAGTATTATTATACTATCATCACCTTTATCATTACAATGGCCACTATCACAATCATCACCATCCTCATCGTTACCATGTATGATCATCACTATATTTAAACAACTTCACCAGCTCAAATTCATTTATTATTTTTATTTTAGTTTTCATCACCATCATCATCATAAAGAAGTTTAAACTTACTTTCAAGGCATAATCTTTTGACAAAGCAAAGTAAACATTAAACTTTCTTGAGAATATTATCATCCTGAGAACATTGAACTGGTAGGCGGGATAGTTGAGGTGTCTAGTGACTGAAAATAAAATCAATTACCAGCTATTATTCCTCTCAAAATGATTAGAATCATTGTCATTAATAATTATTTTAATCATCATCAGCATTAATGATAACCATAATCAAAACCATTCTTATCATCAACATTATAGTTATCAACACTCTCATGAACATACAGTAATCAGTGTGATCATTATTTTCACAGTAACCATTATCACTACCATCACCAAAATCATCACCATCATCATCATCATCATCACCATCATCATCGTCACCATCATCATCATCACCATCATCATCATCATCATCATCACCATCATCATCATCACCATCATCATCATCATCAATATCATCATCATCATCATCAATATCATCATCATCATCATCAATATCATCATCATCATCATCATCACCATCATCATCGTCACCATCATCATCATCACCATCATCATCATCATCATCATCACCATCATCATCATCACCATCATCATCATCATCAATATCATCATCATCATCATCAATATCATCATCATCATCATCAATATCATCATCATCATCATCATCACCATCATCATCATCATCATCATCATCATCATCATCATCATCAATATCATCACCATCATCATCATCAATATCATCACCATCATCATCATCACCATCATCATCATCACCATCATCATCAATATCATCATCATCATCATCAATATCATCATCATCATCATCAATATCATCATCATCATCATCATCAATATTATCATCATCATCATCATCATCATCATCACCATCATCATCATCAATATCATTGATGATGGTATATTATCGATATATATGCATTTATATATAAATATATTTTATTATTATTATTACATTAGGGTTTTTCTTTTTCTTTTATCTATCTTATATACATGTACATATTTTTAGCGCTCATTATATCAATTATTTAATGTATTCTAGTTTTTTTTAATTTTTTAGTTGTCAAGCATTTTTAACATGAGCGTCGTGCTCGGGAGATTGGGCGACCACTCCCTATGTTATTGACGTAAAATGAATTATCTTATCTTATCTTATCATAATTATCATGCAATATCATCTTCACCCTCATCATCATCATTAATCATCATTATTATAATAATCATCACCACAATCATCACCATCATCATCACCACCATCATAATAATCATCATCATAATAATAATAATAATCATCATCATCATCATGCACCATCAACACCATAATCAACATCATCATAATAATCATTATCATCAATACCATCATCATCATGATAACAATAATAGTCATCACAATCATCATCATAATCATCATCATCACTGGTTGTCCATCATACCTGTATTGTAAACACTTTCATGTGACCAGCTTGTAATTCCTCTAGAGTCCAAGATGATGAACTGTCTGAATCTAAAATTGTAGGCCACTAGAGAATAACAAAATAACACATCTTATGTTACAAGCATATATACATGTAACTGTCACTAATACTATTATACCAAATAGCCTGTACGCGCTATGATAATTATCACTATATCATCACTGAAATGATTTATAATTCAGTATTATTAAAATCATTATCATTATGGTCATTATCCATAGTCATCATCATCATCACTATTGTCATTACGATTAGAATCTTGATCATCACTGTAATCACATGATATCAACATCATTATCATAACCATCATCATTATCTTCATCATCGATCACAATAACCACAACCATTATTATCATCATCACCACCATCATCATTAACATCATCATCATCATCATTGACCATCATCATTATAATCATCACCAATATCAGTGATGAAAATCATCGCCATTAATTATTTACCTCCACCAATTTCACAATTCTTTGATGCATGTTTATAACTTCCAAGACTTTGAAATCCATAAGGAATATGAAAATAAGAACCTTTGGCTCTGTCCAATGCATCGTCATCATCTTCATCATAATCATCGCTCAATGATAAATTAGTGTCATCACCATCATCTCTACTGTGTGGAGCAGTTGCATTCACTGAAGAACCATTATCTTCACCAGCTGATATTTCATTTAGTCCAATATCCATAGACTCGTTTAGTTCCATATTAACCGTAGTACCGTGTTCTTCCATAACTTGTGAAAACTCGTCCAGTGTATCGGAATTCAATAACTTGATGTGGTGGAATGTTTTGAAAAGCCCGCCAAATTTAACACGTAATGTTCCTTGCTAATGAAAGCAAATGTAAGCACAACAAAGATTTAACGGCATTGTTATTTAAACTAGAATAGGTTAGGCTTAGAAACCTAAACAAAGTTCTGTGGTAGTCGTAGAAAAGAGCAGATTAATTCCTGTGCTTTCTCCAAAAGCAAATGAGCGAACACAAATTGAAGTGAACATTTTTCCTCAAAAAGCCCAACAACGCTTTAAACATGCTTGATTCCTGTAAATTGAAGTACTATTCTTGTTCTTGGCTGATTTTGAAGTATTTTGAGCTAGCTTTTTGGCACAAATTTCGTATATTTGGCGTTCACGCACGAGTCATCGAAGCCATCTTTGAGTTGTCATCGAATAAATCTTTACCAAAATCAAAATAAATATTTAAAAAGTAAATTTGACAATTCAGAAGTTTGTAATAGTCAATATCTCACTTCGTTGAGTCAATTAGGAACAATTGTTTTCAATAAATAAGTCAATTATTGATTTCTTACAACTTCAACCAATATTGCCCGAGTTCTGCAGTCTGCAACTTGTTGCTATGTGAGAAACCCTCCCCACTCCCTCCCCCTAAGATTATACAATTAACAGAAATTTAACAAAATATTTTAATAAACATATAGAAAGATAAACGAGTGAAATCAAACTGATAAAACTCACTCTGTATAAGTCCAAAAATAGTTTTTGATAAACTTAAACGAGTCGATTGTATATGACATTCCATCACCACCCCTACCCCGAAAAGATTCCCCCATCCTTTCCAAAGTGTTTTGTCCTCAAAGTGTATTAATTAATCCATTGACAGAGCTTATGCAAGATGTCTTCTAAAACAACATTCTTCGCGCTGATTCTGTTTAGCTGTGGTAAGTAAGGAGTGAATATTTCATTTGTAAGCACGGTTTCTGTTTCGGAAAAGCATTATTATTCCATATAGTTTTCAATGCAGCTAAATATTTGAGGATTGAGCTCGATCGAGCTCGAACTGACTGCTCTCGACCCGACCATAAATATTAAAGATTCCACCTCATAATGTTTGCAAATATAGAATTTGTAAAATACAATTCTGTTATATCTCTTACAATATTTAATGTATTTAATTAACCATTCACAACCAACGTTTTTACATTGTTTTACTGCTATTTTTGCATGTTATTTATTTTGTAGCTTACAATCTCAAAGTCGATGGAGCGTGTACAGAAGTGGAGCAAAATACTGAGGTCGAAAAATGCGAAAAGTCTTTCGTTGATACAATGTCAAAGAACGCGAATGCAAACTGCAGGTATATTTAATCAATTCATGTTTTAGAAGTTTGAAAACTTTATACTGAATTCAGCAAAACGGGCAGTGTTTTGGTGGGTTACGTAATGACTGCAGACAATAAGATGTTGTGTATTTGGAATTTGTTCGAAATGTATATAAACTTTAGCTAAAACAAGAAAGAATTGTTGCGTCTAGTAATTATAGGTATTGACAAACATTTTCATCATGATCAGCTTATTTTAATTTATTTTACTTAAAAGTATCACCATCATCATCTACACCCGGGGAGGGGACTCCCTTCAAAAATGGATAGGGGTGCTCGATGAACGGTTTTGAAAAGGACCCTTAGCTAAAAGGTATGCATAAATTAACTCAGATACTGATTTCAGACCCTAAAAGGTGCAACCTCATTTAAATTTTTTTTTAATATGTATGATCTAAAGTTCGAAAACTGACCCTAAAAGTTAGGTACGGTGCTAGTATGAGACCCTAAAAGCAACGAGAGGGTCTTATTTTCGACCCTAAAAGGTCCGTTGAGCACCCCTATCCATTTTCTAAGGGAGTCCCCCCCCCACCCCCGGACATCTACACCATCACTACCATCATCATCATAAGAAGCATTGTGATAACATTGACTCTGGTTTCATTCTGATATTTTATCTCTAGCAACTTTCACATAACCTTCTGTTTTGGGAGGAGATTTTGAATTACAATTTGATTAATTAAAATTATAAAATAACAACAGCAGAAGGCATTATGGTTATTCTGAGTATAAACTTACAGAATTCATTGTTGTTTTTGTTTATATTAAATATAAAATGTTCCAACATCCATAGCATTGAATTAAACAAGATTCAAGATTGTCTGACCGAGCTGTCAAAAAAGTGCTATCCAAAAGTCCAAGAAGCAGTCATCAAACAACTTGTCGACATTGCCATGAAACAGTTCAAGGCAGTTGAATTCTACTGCTCAACATTAAACAACATCACAGTCAAATGGCCCAACATTGCCCCTGCTGTACAAGACAAATTATCCTGCTCTGCAAAGGTCGCCACTAACCAAACATCATATGAATGCAGTAAAGACTTCAGGGAAAAATTGCACAAGTCACCAAAAGACAGTGATGCCATCTACAAGTATGTTATAGGGGGACATAAAGTGATGTATTTTGTTATGGTTTTGCCAACTAACCATTGTTATTAGAACAAAGAAAATTAAATATTCTATTGTTAATATGGTTGGCAATTTAGCATCCATCCTCGGGAACCCAGGGGTATTCTTCTGTCGCTCGTTTCTCTCTTCCACAACATATACCCCTGGGAACGTAGTCTGTTGGAGCTTGTTCCGGAAGTCAAAATTCAAACTTATTTAACGACTTTCTTTGAATGGTTATCTTGAATTTCATTGGTCGACCTAATAAGGTCGACCAATCAGGAAAGAGCTGAATTTTGACTTCCGGAACAAGCTCCAACAGACTACGTTCCCATGGGTATATGTTGTGGAAGCGAGAAACGAGCGACAGAAGAATACCCCTGGGTTGCCGAGGATGTTTAGCATCACCATACCAAAACTATGCTGCACCTATAGGGGAGAAATTTCAAATACATGGGATAATGCTAAATTATAAATGTTTTGTATAAGTTTTGTTTGATAAAGTGAAGACACCTGTGAAACATAATCCAAAAAAATAAAATAAAATATAAAATATAAAATATAAAATATAAAATATAATTTATAATAATTAGTTGTTTTAAAATATGAAAATTGCAGCCAGGATACATACATTTCAGAGTTCTTCAGTGTAAGGACCATGAGTCCAGACCAAAATGTCTGTATAATTTTATAACTACATTGTAGGTCAAATATAATAATTATGTTAAAAAAATTAAGAAGGAAAACTAACTGTAAAAGACAACGTTTCGTTGTCATCTCGACAACATCATCAGGTAAATGAATTACAAGAACTATATATTTGCATGTCGATGTTGATGTTGTCGAGATTCCATTGTCTTTTACAGTTAGTTTTCCTTCTTAATTGTTTATCAAAAGTACCTATCAAGATAAAAAAATTAAAGGTATTTCTTTCTTTTTTTCTGTTAGGAGCTATCAAGAATCCAATGAATGCCTTGAGAAAGAGACAGCAAAACACTGCAACAAAAACCCGAGCAGTGCTACAATACAAACTGCAGGCATTGGTTTCCAAGTTGTTTTCCTGCTCTGCACATATCATTTATTCATGTAAATGTTGCAGGTGTTTGTTAAAACAGATCACACCCATTGGCAAGTAGAACTTCCACAAGTAGAAGAACAATTTACTTAAAGTGCACAGTAGAATACCCTGCAAGCAGAGATTTCTTTCCTTCTTACCAGGAACGATGAGGAAAGAAACCTCTGCCGGCGATTAATCTTTCCTTGTTGTTCCAGGTAAAAAGAAAAGAAATCTCTGCTTTCAGGGTAACAGTAGAATGAATTGACACTTAAGTGATTACAATAAGCTTGCCAAAAAAAACATTAGATGTGGGTGATTGACAGTTTTTGAAATAAAACAGCGGAAATATTTTTACATCAAAGAAAACAATGTAAATATTATGATGTACAAATGTTTGTTTCAGCTCATTGCAATCACTATACATAATTGTTTGGATAAAAAACACTATATCTATGAAAGAAAATCGCATAGCTATTGTTTAACAGTTCTTATTTAGTGACTTATGTACAAGTTGTAATGAGGTATTGTTTCCTTTTGTATTTGATGTTCAGTTGGTTAAATGTTACTAATTAATAGTCACTGAATAAAAACTATAAGATAGTAACTGTCTTTTCATGGTTTTAGTGTTTTACTTTGCACTACTATAATGATTTCACTTGATTTAAAAGTATAAAAAAAGATTATCATTAAACTGTATCACTGAATGAAATAGTTTGCCTCAATATTTTCATTAAGACTGTATTATTTAATGATCTAACCAAATGTTTACTCTGTAAATAAAAACACTTTAATCTCAGATGTTTGTTATACTCATTGGAAATAAGGGTTTTATCACGTGGAAACATGCCAATGCCTTTATACACAAAAGAAATTCACAAACAAATATTTTTGAAAACTATTCTTAAATATATTAGTAACATATTTTCATACATAATTTTTTCTGAATAGGTTTTAGCTTAGCAGTGGAAATGGAAATTATACGATTCTGTTAAAAAATGACCATATGAAGAAACCTTGACATTCAATCTTATCCCATTTAATGATGCAGATTACATTTTCACTCCATTTGGTGGAACTTTTATCACAATCACAGTTCATCTTAAGATGTTAGATGATAAAGAAGATAGCCAAAGGCAGTCAAAGAAGCCACAGCTCGGACACTCATCATCTTTCGTACCGTGCTTAGCTTTTCTCGGGCCTCACTTTCCTCCATGGTGTCTTTAGCGTCTGGTTTGATGAGAGTGCTGTACGATGGAGAAATGGCGAACTTACTGAAAGGCATGCAGGCTAGCATGACAGATCCAGCTACAAGAAAAGGGAAGTTCTTCTCTTTATCCATGAAGTAAACGCCAACGCCAGACAAGCCAGTCATAAGACAAAGACCAACTTGCATTCTCACAAGATGACGATGTTGGAGGCGTAGGATTTTCAGCACACAGCCATACGAATGCTCGTCTAAAGCAGGGAATTCAACAGATAAGATGTAGAAATTTGATCCTACAAAGGCTCCATTGGCTGCTGCACATATCGTCTTTAAAACTGGGCTGAACTTTTCGATGTCCATAGTGAAATGGTTGAATATTGTTTCGGTCTTTTTAAAAGTATTCCACCTACTTCAACTTTGTATTCAATACGAGCAGGTAGTCGAGAAGGATTGGGAACTAGTTTATACCGCTGACCATGATGTACAGGTGCGCAAAGAAGAAATTTAAAAATAGATATCATGTAAGGCGACTGGCTACTTTTGGAAATAATGTTAAACTTTTCTTTAAACTACGATTTTTTAATGTGAAATTTAATGCTGATGCCAGAAATGAATAGAAAAATGGGGTGTCCCGAGCTCAATTTCGAGATAATCAGCATTTAATTAACGCCTACGCGCGAGATTTTGAAGAAAAACTTGGGAAAACCAGTGAAGCGATATGAAAAAAATCACAACTCATAAGAAAATAGTTTTTTTCATACTATATCAAGCACAAATTTTTTGTGTGTGTTAGTCCCGCGTAAAATTCGAGGGTTTTGCCTGTTGAAGCTCAAAACGTGTATGGTTCCTAAATAAAATTTTGTATTTTATTAAGCGGTTTTTGTGTGCGTACATCGTGGGCTCGAATCGAACGTTCAAAAGTAGCCAGTCACCTTAACAAACAAAAAAAAAGATATATATTAAAGAGACAAGCAACTTTTAAAATAAATCCATGAAAATTTAATTCATATATTTTTATAATATAGTTCATTTTTATGTTTAGATATTTTCTACAATTCCACTCAGATTGCCACACATAAAGATTCTTTCTGGCCCTAATTTGTATTCTAGCGTCCTATATCTCCTATACTACCAGTACCAGAATGCTTTGCCTACTTTCTTTCGTTAAATAATTAGTTTTAGTATTCTCAAGAGGGAATACAAATCTGACTAAGAAAGAAAATTCGCAAAGCATTCTGGTACTGGTAGTAAAATGACGTCATCGTGCAAATGGCCTATTATGGACATTTTTGGATCTAGAACATCATGATGTCATCATCTTCGTCTGATTCATAATCATCTTGATCTGTTAACAAGATATCTATGTCATCGCCGTCATCATCGTCGTCGTCATCGTCGTCATCATCATCGTCGTCGTCGTCATCGTCATCATCTTCTTGTTCATCTCCTTCGTCTTCGGAATCCTTTGGAACAAATATCAATGAAAAAAGTAAACATACAACTCTTGATCCAAGTAACAGAGTATCCTCACAATCGTCATCATCAGCATGTATCATCATCATCATCATCAGGCTCCTCATCCTCATTAGATATCATCATCACCATCATCATTATCAGATATCATGCACTATTATAATTATCATTGTTATCCCTCGTCATCATCATCATCATACTCGTCATCATTATCAGATATCATCACTATCGTAATTATCATCGTTATAAATTTCGTCATCATCATCATCATATTCCTCATCATTATCAGATATTCAAATATCATCAATATCATAATCATTATGACTAGCACCACTGCTAATTCGTCATCATCATCAACCATGTATCAGATATCATAATCATCACTGTCATCATCATAGCAATAATTAATCTCTAATGATCCAACCTCTTCGTCTCCGTCAAAGCGTCTTGAACGTCCAACTTCGTAAAGACGGCATATACTTTCTTCTGTGCTAGTTTGATTCTGAAAATATTACAAGCAATACATCATGCATACATTCTTCGATTCGTTGTAATATTTTTTGAAGAAATAGCCAACACTCGAGACGTGTTAATAATCATTCCGCTTCGCGTCGTGCTTCTCTTAACAACCTCTTGTGTTCTGGCAATCGCCGTGAGAGTTTAACTGCATACAGAACAGCAATAAAGTTTCATTTTATAAAATACAAATTGACATATTTAATCAAGAACCACGCACCTCAACCATTCAGAATGCGTTCTTTCTGATAGTTATTTTATATAATTTATTCCAGCAAATAATAGACTAAAATAAACAACTATAATGTATTAGAACAAGTTTCTACCTCGATCACAGCTGCTATACTGTCCATCTTATCAGTCGCAATATCAAAGATCGTCTTCTTGACATCGATTGTCGCTGAAATTGAAAACATATTTACTAGTCGTCAATATCATCAAGAATAACAAACAGAGACAAACACGTAGGTTATTGCACATGTTGTTATGTTATGTTATGTTATGCTTGTTTTACGAGGATGGCGTATTAACCACTGATCAGAGTTTTCTAACATACGACCGTCGGGTTAGTACAGTCATAAGTCGAGTGAAGCACTGGCCCCCCAGGGGAGGGGAACTCCCTATTGAAATAGAGTGGGGATGCTCGCCGAAAATTCTGAAAATGACCCCTAAAAGGGACCTGTATTTTGAGATGATGGGCGTGGCAGAGGTGAAATTTCACCCCTAAGAGGGACCAGAAAGGGATTTAAAAAAATCAATATTTGAAAAGAAGCATTTTTGTTGATCCTATACCCTAAAAGGGACCACAAAACTCAGTTGGTGGGCATTCTCGTTCATTAACACCCTAAGCAGGACCAACACCTCGGTTTACAACCCCTAAAATAGACGGCGAGCATCTCCATCCCTATGACCTCTAAATCCCAATCTAAGTAACTGCCCCCCCCCCCCCCCCCCCCACCCACATACAATACCGTACCAATAGGTTGATAGTCCGTGGCATCGAAAGTACGGAAAGATGACTCAAACGGTCCCAGAATCCTTTGCGACATCAAGCTCTCTTCAGCATCAGGTACATGCTTAACTGTAATACAAAAAATCATTATTTGTAAACCAATCAAAATCGTGAAAATGGTGAAGAAATTCCAATAAATATGCTGTTCAGCCCATGCAATCACGTGTCAATGTTACACTTACTTCCGTACATGACGTCGCCATTGTTGTTAAAGACCACGTGACACTGGTCAAGTGAAGGACATGTATCAAGAAGATGAAATGAACGAACATCCCACTGAACCAGTTAAGGAAATCAATATTGTCTAAGGCACTATATGAACAATAAGATATGACACGATGACCACCATAATGATTATGATGAAGGTGATGATGGTAATGATGATGTTGATGATTAAGATGATGTTGATAATGATTATTATACTTTACAGCAGTGATAATGATAACACAAATTGTGATGATGATGATGATGATGATTATGATGAAGATGAGGATAGTGATTATTACAGCCGTTCTCAGTCACACGTGCCAGCTCACTATAAAACATTGCTGTCTAGACTTGATCTTCGTGGACGTCAATCAACGATATTTCCAAGGACACTCAGCCAAAATAGTCCGTTGCGAACGTTGATAAATAAGCATTACGAATAAATTGTCTAAATAAGATCTTATTTTGATAGAATTGAATCTTCTATTTGTCTTTTTATAAAACCTTTTCGTCCTAGAATACTAGAAAATCAATATTGGAGAGAAAACCAACTTAACCCATTTTACGGGCAGAAACTCTACTTAACGAGTTTATCGCTGATCTGCAACGGACATTTTCAGGTACGTATTGCCTTGGAAATACAGTTGATTGACGTCCACCAACATCAAGTTTAGACGGCAAAGTTTTATAGTGAACTGGCACGTGTGACTGAGAACGGCTGTAAAATAATAATGATCATTATGTGTTTGTTACAATAAGGATACAATTTCAGAGTTAATGATAATTTCCAGCCCGGAAGGATGAAACACACCACTAACGAAATTATTAAACTTGTCGAACTTATGAATAACGCGTTTACCGCGCACATCCCATAATACTCCATCGTTGAGTACTAGGTCGTCGGTGGGGTTGTAACATGCTACGTTCTTGGAGTAGTGGTTAGCGCTGGATGGGTCTTTTAGTGTTTGTATTAACTGGCCAGTAGATGTGTCGTATATCTAGATAAGGAACGTAAATTATGGACATCAAGAAGTGAGCTCATATGACCACAAAAATCAACAAAAGGCATAAATGAATGAATGAATGAATGAATGAATGGATAGATGAGTTAATAAACGATTGAATGAACGATGTATGAATGAATGGAATGAACATTGAATGAAGGAAGTGATGGATAAATTAATGAACAAATTAATGAATGAGCAATGAATGAATGAGTACTAGTAATGAACGAATGAATAAACAATGTATGAATGAACGGATGGATGAATGAATGGAAGAATGAATGAATGAATGGAAGAATGAATGAATGAATGAGTGAGTGAATGAATGAATGAATGAATGAAAACTCACATGTGCTTGTTCGTCATCAGTGCCAATGATTCGTTCTTGTGATAAATTACTAAACCGTACATAGTGGTCCAATTGAAACTGATGTCTAGGGAGAACAAGCATAATATAATGAAAACACAAACTACATTACAGCTTACATTACACAGTTCCTTACTTCATTTCAAAGAATTCTCCAAAGCTCCATAAAGCACACTGGGGCATCCCAAATGGAGAAGAAGTTAAGATATAGTCTCCATCCTAAACAACAGATAACGAAAAAACAATTTAATAAAACGAACATATATAATTATTAGCCAACAGCTTCCCCTAGACAAACAAGCAGACAGAATTAAATGCAAAATAGATCACAAACAAAAAAACAGGGATATAGTTGAGCTGTCCACTAAACGCAACCTCGTTCCGAGGGCTTTTCCACTCAATTGTGTGTCGGTTAAACCCACTAGACGGGTATTAAACTGACAGAGAATCCAAAGGAAACCAGGACAGACAGACAGATAAACAGACACCAAAGAAGAATATAGAGCTGACCTGTGTAGTTTGACACATTGAGATAGCTGCGTTATTACATGTGTACGTTGCTTCTTCCTGTTGAGAGAACGGCCAACACTTTAATTCTGCATAACTGATAGTCTTGCCTATATAATTATGCAAGGCTCTTACAATATTATAGTTAACATAATAGTTAAATGAACGAATATCAACATTGTTTTACCTCGCCCGTGTAGAGATTGTAAGCCTTCAGTTCGCCATTACGAGTTCCAACGACAATAGTTTTACCATCAGGCTATAGAAATCATGACCAAAAAAAATACTTATCAATATTGACATAGGAAGGGAAACCAACTATCGATAGGAAAGAGGTATCAAGAAAGGGAGAAAGAAAGATGGATTGAATGAGGGAACGAAGGACGAAGAAAAGAACTTACCAAGAAACAAGAACAAGTAAAGACGTTATTTTCTTCGGTGTCTCGTATCGCCCGAAGTGGCCGAAACCTGTACAAAACCAAATGATTAAAATTGACGACATTGAAGGAACAGGCAAACAGACAAAAAAGAACAAACAAACACACACAAACCAACCAACAAACAAACCAATCAACAAACAAACAAACACACAAATAAACTAGCCAACCAACCAACCAACCAACCAACCAACCAACCAACACACCAATCAACAAACAAACAAACAAACAAACAAACAAACCAATCAACAAACAAACAAACAAACAAACAAACAAACAAACAAACAAACAAACAGACAAACTAGCCAACCAACAAACAGACAAATTAGCCAACCAACAAACAAACAGAAAGACAAACAAACAAACAAACAGTCAAATAAACCATCAACAAACAAACAGAACAAACAATCAAATTAATTAAAAGCAACTTGTTACTGAAACCACAGGGACCCCTAATCAATCATTAATTGTAAATCGATGAAATAAAAACTTGTGTTTTAGTGATTTTTTCGTCGCACGCTTGATTGATGAAAATTACGTGTGATTCCTGTGTTAATAAAATTCAATGATTGCATACATGCGCGCGCGTTTTTCATCTATTTTATTCATAATTATTGATTTATTAGGGGTCCCTGTGCTGAAACTGATTTTGTTAAAAACCTACCGACTATAAACAAATTTCCGACAATTTCTCGCTCCATTGAAGCCACCATGTTTTGGATTTATCTGCAAGGAACCAAGACATGATGAATATGGCTAAATAGCTATAGTAAGGAGTAATATTACGTTAAACATATTGTACCTGACATCTTGTTAGACGAGTTGTGATGTTCGTTGGAGCATAATACTTGAATTTGGGCTCAGGACATTTATGAGATCTGTTATATAAGAGTTCAGAATGAATTCGTTTAAGAGATTTGATAATACAATGTCAGCTTATACGTCATTCACTACGTACCTAAGAAGAGAAAATGGAGGACAGACAGACACAGGATTACTGCACTGCGCATGCTGGCCACGAAGAAACCGCGTGACAATAGCATCCAGTGTGGGTGGTGGCTGAGATGATGAAATGCTTGATAGACTATCTGGCATCAAACGCTAAATCAAAAATAAATTAATATAATTAAATGAAAAAATGAAATAGAATGAAACATTCATATTGCCAATTAAATTTAACATTCTTCAGCAAGCACGTTGGTCATTACAAAACAAGTAAATATCAATTTATATATTGTATAATATATATTGTTGACCAAATAGTAAAAAAGTGTAAAATACAACTACGAAAAAAGTTGAAGCTCAACTTTAAATTTATATTTTGAGCTCCACCTCTCTTCAATGGGTATGGAAAGTTTTGCAATCACATGTCATTTGTTAGAAAATCTCCTATGGTTTTGTTGGTTTACCTTTAGTGACGGGGTTGCAGGAGCGGCATACCGGTATTTTGATATAGATGGTGTTGGTGGAGTTGATAAAGCTACAGCACTATTTATAGGTCTCTGAAATACATAAAAAACACAGTCAAAGTATGCCACACTTGCACATGCACATGTTAATTACTATTTAGCAAGGATTTTGTTGTTTGATGCACATTGCATGTCAAGCCCGAAATGCATAATGGATAATATGAATTCATGGTATTATGGTATTATTTGTTGGTGATAATGACCATAACACTGATGTTGACAATGATGATGCTGAAGACATTCAACCCTACCTTTTGGCTCCCAGCTATAGGTGAAGAAAGAGCTGACTTTGATGATGGAAGTTTTGCTTCCTTTAGTAAATGTTTTGCTGTTTCATCAAGACCTTTTGACAAAAGATGGTTGTAGACCAGTTGAAGTAGCTCTTTCTCTGGATATGTAATACGTGTTTTTGCGACAACATCTGCCTGTAAAATAAGAAAGAACACATCTTGAAAAAAATCAATTTATCATAATTTATATAGCCCTATCCAAATCTGCTCTAGACAAATTACTAAACAACAACAAAAACAACAACAACACACATAGAAACAAAATGAGGTAGATTGAGAGCTTAATGAAACAACATCAACCACATTGAGCCTGAGAATTTACACATTTTGGCAGGAAAGTTGACAAGAAGTTGTTTTCCCTTTGTACTGATGTGTTTTTGGTGGATAAGTTGACAAGTGGATGTCACCCTTTGTACAGATGTGTTTTGGTGGGAAAGTTGATGTGTGGATGTGTGATTCTTGTGCGAATCTAAAGATCAATTAGCTGAAACTTACCTTTGCTATTCTTGATAACGATGGAACGGCTGCAGTAGTAGTACCCAGTGGTTTTCCAGTGACTCGTTCAAGTAGATTAGCTGCATGTTTGCAGAATTCTGCATGGTCAGCAACATTGTCTTCCAAAACAGGCTCACGCATCAAGACTACAGAGAAAGGAGAAATTCATTTTTAAATTAATTCAATATTATTATCAGCAGTCCAACATGATACTGTAATCAAAAATGATTATTATCAATAACATTATTTATATCATTATCTTCATCACCAACTGCATCATCATCATATCATCCTTTCTAACAATCTTTCAATACATAATCACCACCATAATCACCATCATTGGCATTATTATAACATGATCATTAACATTATTTATATCATCATCATCAACTGCATTATCATCATCACCTACACTATCATCCTTTCTAACAATCTTTCAATAAATTATCATCACCATTATCATTGACATTAACATTATTTACATTATTATCATGATGCTCATCTGCATGACAACATCAACATCATCAAAGTTATCATTAATATCCTTAACATTATCATTTAGCCATTCGACAACCAATACTCACTTTGTAGCTGACCACTATTAAACAATTGTAGCTTGCCGATGACCTGTTTTATCTTATCACTCCTAGACAAACCACACAATGCCTTACAAGCCAAGGCTCGGATCTTATCAGCATTGACCAGTGGTGTCTTCACTAAGAGAAGGCTTAATAAGACTTTGATGCCGTTATTGCTTCGAACTGAAGACCACATTTTGGTTGTGATGTCATCTTGGCTTCGATGCGGTAGTCTGGTACGGATTGTACTGCGAGCAGCATAAATGGTTCCCGTAGGCTGTGAAAATAGTAACAAATAGAATTTACAATCATTAATTGTCATGAATATCAACATTGTGGTCATGACCAATAATAAAACAATAGTCTTGGATGTCATTATCATCATCATTACCATCAAAAATAACAACACTGTCATCATCATCATCACTACCAACATCTTCATCATCACCACCATCTGTCTTCATCATCATCATTATCATTCTAATGATTATATCATAACCATGATTATTATCATCATCATCACCATCAGTATCATTAACATAATATTTTCATCATAATCATCATTAATTATGCCATCATCATTATCATAACTATCATCTGTGAGTGACTGCATGGGTATGAATTTAGAGCTGTGTAATGTACATATATTATAGCTTTTTACTCTGACGAAGGGCTAAAGCTCGAAACGTCAGTAAAGTTAAGTTAACATTTTTTACAGTGTTACAAATTTCATTATATTACACTGTCTATCTATCATACCTTGGGTTTGTAAGGTCCACAAACACAATTACAGACAACATGCAGGGCAGCAAACTGTATGTCAACATCAGGGACAAGCTCACCCTCAGCAGCACGCAGGAGAAGCCTGAAAATAGAACAGAAATTGAACCAGATATTTCTTTCCTTGAACCACCTTCTTTCAAAGCCTATTTGATTTACACTATTAATAGATCATTTAACTGTTCTCTTCCATCAACCTCAGCCTCGATAGTGTGTAATATATTCTTTAGAATTTGACTATGGTCCATGGAATTTTAAGTGTAATGTGTACATTCCTTAAATATTATTGTCTATTATGTGTTCAAATGCGATATTTCTCATTGGCAGAAATCCCTGTAAACCACAGTACTGCTATTTATAAAATATATTATGTTTACCTCATTCCACTTTCTGTTTCCCCAGATGGCAGTGTTATTTGTTCATTCAAAGCAAGCTTGGCTTTAGTATTTACAGTTAGAACATAGAGTGTCTCTAGTGATAGCCGTGTGACGTCACTCCTGTCAATGGTAAAAAACAGTCGTGTAGTTAGTGTTATAACAAAACCGTTATAACTTAGCAGAGTTTCTATGTGGACATCCACATGTAGGTATCAATGAGAATAATAATTATAGATGGTGGTGGCGATGATAACACAGTAATATTGATAATGGAGGTGATAATAATGGGGATCACAGTAATATGAGGGTTATGATAATGATGATGATAATAGTAATAATAATTATGATAATGAAGACAATAAAATAAATGATAATTATAATGATGATGATGATGATAGTAATGTTTGTGTAGTGATGATGTTGATTATGCTGAATGTGATGATGTTAATAATTATAAACAGGTCCCCATTTAAATCTGTACTTATGCAAATTGTGTTGATGTGTGCTACACACACATATCAACCAATTAGAGTTTATTGTTTCTGAAGTGAACTTCTCTGATTAGTTGACCTGTGTGTTTAGCACACATCAACACAATTTGCATAAGTACAGATTTGAATGGGAAAGTACAGATTTAAATGGAAACCTGTTTATAATGATATAGACTAATGATAATAATAACAGGGTTCGTGCTGATGTCAGTAAATACAATCTAAGGAGTATTCAAGGAGTTTTCAAGGACCAAAAAGGAATTTTTAAGCACTTTTTGAAACAACTTTGATATAGAAATGATATTCCTGTCAGTTAACATCGCACAGAATGAACAAATTTTATCAAAATTTACCCTACTTTAGCTAGAATTAAGGAGTTTTTAAGGAGTTTATTCTGATTTTCTAAATTCAAGGGCTTTTCAAGTGCCCTTAAAAACGTAAATCAAATTTAAGGAGTTTTCAAGGAGTTTAAGGAGTAGCACGAACCCTGTAATAAGTACACAAATTATTATTGAGGAAAATGGTGGTGAAAAAGAAACTGCAAGTTATGTTGAATTTTTGTGTACGTACCTACAACTGTATGCTCTCCAATCAGCTGACAAAGCAATGACTTGTAATATCAATGTGAAACCCTGGAGGCTATTCATCATCTGAAAATATATCAAATAGACAGTTATCATCACCATCATCATCATCATTTTATTATCATCATCATCTATATTGTCATTGATACTCATCATAATCATCACCATGACAACCATTACCATAATCGTCTTATCATTGCATCAACAACTATAGTGGCATTGCTCATCATCATCATTAAGATCATCACCATCATAATCATCACCATCATGATCATCACCATCATAATCATCACCATCATGATCATCACCATCATAATCATCACCATCATTATGACTATGATCAATACTGCCATACCTCCAATGGTGTCCAGTTAAAAGTCAAGGACTGATGCTCAAGTAAGAAATCCACATTATCAGAGAAACCTTCCATGCTTAATGACAATGCCTACAAAAACAACAACATTGTACACCAAGAACATTAAACATCACCTATTATGCTATAGTCCAAAAATGAACTATTTAGAAAAATAATATATACAATTAATATTCATGTCCGATCTGTGTGCAATATAATATACAACAGCAAATTGAAGATTGTATATTGCATACAGATTGGACATGAATATTGTATAGTATTGTGAAAGTCCAAAGTTAGTTCTTTCATATTTTACCAAAATTGTAAAGATAAAAGTAAATCTGGCAAGAAAATTCAAGTTGAAACTTATGCAAATCAGGAAGAAATCTGTATGAGATTTACCGAACTCGTCGAGGCCGTGATTTGTTTTGGAAAATTCTCATTAATCATTTATGAATTTTATAGATGTAGATATCATATTTAAATATCATATTATTAAATATAGTTTTCTGAGTATTCATCAAGTATTATCTGGAGACACTATCTGTATCTTAGGCACCATACCTTGTATGCTGGCACAGGCACTGGTGGAGATCCACCCCTATTACGTGCCAGGGACCTTCTGACAGCATCAGCTCTGATATTCAAATGAGCGCTGAAGTATTTACGTAATGCCATTAATGTGTGCTTGACGGTTTGCCTACTTCCAAATACTTCATCGTCATTCAATAATTCTGCTTCATCGGCACGTAGGATAGGAAGAGTACTAAGCTGTAGATAAAAAAGAGCAGTTAAATTGAATGTAAGAAAGTAACAAGAATTGATGGATTGAGCCACCAAATGAATGGATTAATGAATGGGTGACTTTTAATTAACCAGGTACTGCCAGTTAGATTTGATGGTGTAAACTATAACATCATCATTTCCATAAGCTGACATGATGAATACTATAAATATGTTTTATAGAAAAAGTGTGCTTGTGTTGATTGACCAAAAAAAACAAGTTGTTGAGTGTGAAACACTCTCATGACATTTTTTAACATGCTCATTTATTTGTTTAGCAGTCATTTTTTGTTTGTTTCAATCTTGTTTCAATCTTTCGTGTATGCACATTGGTCATTTTTGAGAAAATGCAACATAGGGAGAAATGACATCACACAAGTAATAATGGGATATTTTTTCCTTATTTCTTATGATTGCTATTTTATAAAAGAAATGAAACACAATCAGGTCCAAACAGTCAACTTAGATTGTAGAAATGTTTAGATTGACCTGCTCTTGAATTTCCCAAAACGCATCTCTGTTTTCATAAGCATACATGTGAAAACACAGAGGATGTACTTCATTTCTTAAATGATTAGTGTTCAACTTACCAGATTAATGAGTTTTCTTAATCCATCACCTCCATCAAACAATTCAAGCACAGCACGGAACGGGAAAGTCAAAGAGAAAAACAGTGTTGCATGACAGTGACCTGAATCATGAGAACATTCCAGTAACCATAGTGCATACTTGACCATGTCACTAAGAACAGGGTATGGTAGCAAGCAAACCTGGAGAAGATATTTTGTGTTGCATGTTACTGTCATAAAGGAGTAGTAGGCTTGATTTACACTGTACAACTGAGTTGTGTGTAATGACACGAGAAGGTCGTATGCAACAGTTGTAGGTGAAAATCGTACAGTCTAAATCAGCCTTAAAGTGCCTATAAACCCTGGCTGTTTGCTATTTCTATTAAAAGTACTGGTCCTAAATAACAATTTTCCAGAAGAATAAAATACTACGATAAAAACTGTGCATTTTATAGTGGTTTGAATATGCCCAAAAAGTGTTGTTTGGGCTTCCTGTGTAAAAAAATTGGAGTTTATGGATATGAGCTGGTGACAATATCGATGACGTAGTGTCCGGGATAGAAACTATTGAAACTTGCAAGACACTATCCCGGACACTACGTCATCGATATTGTCACCAGCTCATATCAATAAACTTGATTTTTTTACACAGGAAGCCCAAATAACACATACTCAAACCGCTATAAAATGCACAGTTTTTATCACAGTATTTTATGCTTCTAGAAAATTGTTATTTAGGACCAGTACTTTTAATAGAAATAGCAAACAGCCAGGGTTTATAGGCACTTTAAGAAATGATCTAAATTCAGCTATTACAAACCATACCCTTTCCATGGCATCCTCATTGTAGGCAAGATAATACAAACACATTGATACTCCAGTAGCAGCTATCGAAGGACGTGGGACCTCTAACATCCTCTGAACACCACCATGAGTAACAAACTCTGTAGCAAACTTTTTGTGGCACAGAAGAGAAGCCAGGTACTAGATTGAGATTAACATAGATATATCATAAAGCACAACAAATACATTTGGGTCACTAGTATAGATAAATAAATTGTGATGATGATGGTGTTAATGACAATGGTGATGATAATAATGATGATGATGATAAGGATTATGTTGATGGTAATATTTTTTGATGATTATGATGATGATGTTAATGAAGATTGATAGTGAACATGCAGATTATGACAACAATGGTGGTGTTGATGATGGTAATAAAATGTATCATTTGTAATGACATTGTCAATGACAAGGATGTTAACAACAAATTCACTGATGATGATGATGATGATGATCACCAAAGGTTCATCAATACAACAATGTGTAACAATTAGTTCTCACCTTCAAAGCTTCAAAAGCAAGGTACATATCTACAGTGCCTTTAAAGTTGATGTAATACAAAACAATATCAAGTGCTTTGAGCTCAAAGACTGTAGGAAGAAGCTGAAACAACACAAGATAGAGGAAAGCTTACTGTGGTTTTCGACTTTCTGCGAACTCAGACATCCCAACAGCTTGTTGTAAAATACGTATTTCGCTGCCGTCAATCAACTTATTAATTTTGATTGACGGCAGCTAAAAAAGATTTCACAGCAAGCCGTGGGAAGACGATAACCACAGTAAGCACAAGACATTTTAGTGGATGCAGTTCAGAATCCCCTTCTTTTTAGAGTGTTGGGATCCTTATCTATTACATATTTAATGACACAGTCAAACAAAGATGTAAATGTGATACCATTACTTTGAAATATTAAATGGTTTAAATATAATCTCCAGGGTCATTTCATGTCTTAGAATAGAACTACCAAAGACTATAGTCTGTGGGGGGAGCAACAAAGTTGTATACTGTTTCGTACCTCCTGATATTCACCCAGGGGGATAAGATATTTTACAATCTGTCTTTGCTGCATGGCACGTGTCAGTGGATACAACGAGAACGACATTGGAATACAAGTGTATACTTTCTTGTTAGATGATGGTGATGATGACTGCATTTTTGAAGACTTGCTAGCTTTTTGTAATAGGGAGTTTTTACTTGCTGGTGTAGTTTTGACTGAAATTAGACAAAATATAATAATAATAATAATAATAATAATGTATATAGCTTATATAGCGCTTATTCAAGTCTGTTCTAAGCGCAAAACTGAGTTAAAGAAAAAATAGACAAAATTATGTTAATGTTGATGGTAATGATGCTGACCCAGTGATGTAGATTATTGTTATAATTTATCACTATTAAAGTAAATATTAAAAACATTATCCTCACAATCTTCATCTTCATCGATAAATGTCTATTATCATCATCAACAGGTTCCCATTTAAATCTGTACTTATGCAAATTGTGTTGATGTGTGCTAAACACACATATCAACCAATCAGAGTATATTATTTCTGAAGTGAACTTCTCTGATTGGTTGATCTGTGTGTTTAGCACACATCAACAACATTTGCATAAGTACAGATTTAAATGGGAAAGTACAGATTTAAAGTGCAAGTATCACCAAAAATAAACTTTGCTTGAAATGATTGCTCTCAATGATTTATTTTCGAATCCAAATGTCTTATAACCAAAATTTATTTCGAAGTGCGGAAAAAATCGAAAAATATACATCGTCGAAGCCGCAAGTCAAGAAATTATGCAAATTAGCTGTGACGTAGCAAGAGGAACGCTTTCGCACAGCCGGGAGCAGAATCTGCTCGTTGTACATTGTAGTTTTAATAAAATCACGAAAACCTGCTCAATACCTATGCGATGTGTTGTCCAAAATTGTAGCTGCACAAGAGCAGATGTTGTTTCTTTGTATAAATTACCGAAAAACACAGTTCTTTCACGTTTATGGATAAAATTAATTTGTCTGATATAGTTGTATACTGATGTTCAAGAAGACTTCACTTCATCGGACTTTGTTGACAATTATATCAAAACATCATTGGGATTCAGTCCAAAGAAAGTGCACTGGTTTTTAGAATTCTTTACTCTAATAGGTAATTCTTTTAATTATTAATTTGGTTATTATAGATCTTTAATATCAACGCACAAGCCGATGTGAACTAAAAACAAAATCTAAAATAGCAGTACTAGCGTATAGCAGTTTTCATCGCTGCTCACACCGGCAAACTAACAAGAAACGCCTATTCTAAACGAGAACGCCACAGGCCTAGGGTTAGCCAAATTTAATCCTTTTTGTTTTAGGAAATTCAGTTTTATCGATTTGTTTTTTTTACAACACAATTTTTCCAAAATAAATGAACAAAACATAAAATGTCAGTTTATGGACGAAAAATTATGAATTTGTCACGCATCGAACTCAATGGTTTCTCTTCAAGATACGGAAAATCACACAGTTAACGAAAATGATCTCTTTTCAGCATGAAAAAAAACAACAACAAAAAAACAATAAGGTTATTTTCATACAGAAATACAGTGCACTGTTTGTCTTGTGAGACTTCCAAGTGAAGTTAGAAAAGTAAAAGTACAAGAACGTCAAACACGGCCGATAAGCAGCTGGGTTCAGGTTTCACCCGTTTCAAAACAATTGCATTTTAAATACATTATTAAAACTGATCATATAGAATATACACAATACCAGATAGGTCTAACCTTTGTACAACATTCTAAGCTTTTCAAAACAGTCCTGAACGAATGGTATTGTTTGTCTAAAATGTAATTTTGAGCACGTTTTGGTTGAAAAGACTACCGAATTGATTGTAAGTGAAGATTTGTCGAAAAGACTGAAAAACGCATAAAATTAAAATGATAACAACTCCATGACAGCATAGTTACATTTATTACAATTTTCTACTTACAGAAAAGTAATATCCATTGATAGTTTATCCATGAAATTGTTTTTAAAATCCTTTTTTGTCGAAAAAACTGTGTCGATGACAAACTTTCCCTCAAATCCGCACGAGTGTTGTGTGACAATCGTTCCTCCTCATACGTCACAGATACGGATCGTCATATGACCTTGAAATTGACCTTGGCAAATACGCTCGCTTTTTTGCGCAAAATAGCATGGATTTCGATGTTTTTTAAATTTTTAAAGTGATATTAGGTACAAAGCACCCATTTTTCGATCTAATGATGATAAAATCAAACCACTTATTTTTGGTGATACTTGCACTTTAAATGGGAACCTGTTCATCATAAATATCATCATAATGAATCTCTGTATAAATCTCTTGAGATTCCTAACAATCAACATAGTTGTTTACCATCACAATCACTTTAATAAATAAGCATCTATATTACATATATTATCAATCATCATTATCATACTTTTAAACATCATCATCATCATTTGGTCTTATTATTATCACCACTTCACTTGTAATTATTATCATCATTATCACTACCAACACTAACATAATATAAGTATACCTTTAGGGAGACTACTTGTTGCTGTGGCAGATTCCATGTTTTCACCATTATGGACTGAATTGCTGCTATTACAAACACCTCGAGATGTTGTATTCTCTAAACTTTTTCTTCCTTTGGATGCAGAACAACTTGAAGACGCACTAGCTGACCCCTCTGTTTGTGTCTGCTTTGATTTTGGTTTTTGAGGGATTTTATCAGGGAAGTCTTCTAATGCTGGCTGTGTCAAATCTGAATATTCTTTGAGGATGTGTAAACGACGGAGCATCCTAGGCACCTGAATGGAACAATCAATATTGATCATTATAGAATTAATGAATAATTAATAAGAATTTTACAAAAGAAATCACGTCTGTGACAATTGACATAAAACTTTATGCTTATCAATAATTTACTGTACAACAAGAAGGCAGTAGCCTGTGTTACATCCGGTTTATTCCCCGTAATAACCGTCTGCGAAATAACGAACATATTCGTGTTCTGAGACCCCCAGCGAATATAGCAGGAAAATATGTAATAGATGCTGATTGGCTGTTGACCTTTCAAATTCTAACGAGTCCTCCCATTGGTTTGATTACCCTCCTCAGATTTTCCCATTTACAAATCGAACCAATGGGAGGACTCGTTAGAATTTGAAAGGTCAACAGCCAATCAGCATCTATTATATATTTTCCTGCTGTTCGCTGGGGGTCTCAGAACACGAATATGTTCTTATTTCGCAGACGGTTATTACGGGGAATAAACCGGATGTAACGCAGGCTAGAAGGCAGATACTTACCACAACTGAATTCTCATCTCTATATGAACCAGCAACTTCCTGACTCTCCATAGCAAAACCCAACAATCCTGAAAACACAATAACATTCACTCTCAGCCTGTTTACATTAGCAATTTTGTTACGTCGCACAATATGAGCAGCAATTTCAATGGCAATGTTATCGCGGATAATGAAATTTGGTACCAGTCTGATTTTCTGTTGCCTAAATTTGTGGCATATTCAATATTGCTGCAGCATGCAAAGCAGAGATAGAATTGCTGCTTGTATCTCATGACAAATTGCTGGCCTTTAGAATCCATGCATGCACAAACCTGAACTTGAACTTATAGTCCATGGATATTATCATCAAGAATATATTACATACCTGTACTATACTACCTGTACCAATCAGAGAAGTTCACTTCAGAAATAATATACTCTGATCAATTGGTTGATCTGTGTGTTTAGCACACATCAACACAATTTGCATAAGTACAGATTTAAATGGGAAAGTGCAGATTTAAATGGGAACCTGTTATTAGCAATTTTGTTACATCACGCAAAATCAGCAGCAATTTCAATGGCAATGTTATCACAGATGAAATTTGGTACCAGTCTGATTTTCTGTTGCCTAAATTTTGAGCTTATTCAATATTGCTGCAGCATGCAAAGATGAGATAAAATTGCTGCTTGTATCACATGGCAAATTGCTGGCCTTTAGAATCCATGCATGCACAAACCTGAACTTAATAATAATAATACTTTATTTATAATGCGCACATGATCCTAAAGTTCTAAGGCGCCTTACAATAATAATAATAAAATATAATATAATATATACAAATTTATGGTAATAAAATACGATACTTAAAAATAAACCTAACTTAAAAGAATAAAAATGTATAAATATACGAATGAACAAAATAAATAAATGACTTAGAAAGCTTGTTTAAAAAGATAAGTCTTAAGATTAGATTTAAAAGAGCTAATACTAGAACTAAGTCTAATGTTAAGTGGAAGATTATTCCAAAATTTAGGAGCACAAACAGAAAACGCCCTATCTCCATACGTTTTAAGATTAGATGACGGAACTTCTAATAAATATTGAGATGATGACCTTAATTGTCTAGCTGGAATATATCGAGAGAGCAAATCGCTAATATATATAGGTGCCAAGCCATTAAGTGCCTTATAAGTTAATAACAAAATCTTAAAAATTATTCGCTGTGGCACGGGAAGCCAGTGCAGTTCAATAAGAATAGGCGTGATATGATCATACTTAGATCTACGCATGACAACGCGAGCAGCACAGTTCTGAACTAATTGCAGTCTGTGAATAAGATATCCTGGGAGACCATATAGCAAAGAATTACAATTATCTAGTCGACACGTTATAAATGCATGGATTAAAATCTTAGTACTTTCAACCGATAAGTGCTTTCTGATACGCGATATATTGCGCAAATGATAAAATGAAGATTTGCATATAGCAGCAACTTGTTTTTCAAAGTTCATGGTGTCATCAAACATTATACCAATGTTCCTTGCTTCCCTTGACGGCTTGATTGATTCAGTACCAATGTTTACAAATGAGATTTCAGGTCCAGGACGAAATTTAGAACCAATAATTAATAGTTCGGTCTTATCAGCATTTAACTTTAACTTGTTGGAGGACATCCAAGAATAAATATCAGTGACACAGGCCTCTATGCTAGAAACAGACGATGCTGCATCTGAAGCATTGAATGAAAAATATATTTGCGTATCGTCCGCATACAGGTGGAAATCTAAGTTGTGTTGTCGGACAATGTCACCCAGTGGAGAAGTATACAGCAGGTATAAAATTGGACCAAGTACAGATCCCTGAGGTACGCCATGAACTAGGTCACGCGAAGTAGAGTAACTTCCTCTTATATTTACAAACTGGCTACGACTCGTAAGGTAAGACTTGAACCAGGCAAGAGCCTTCTTCTTTACCCCAAACCTCGACTCAAGTCTGTGTAACAAAATTGTGTGGTCGACAGTGTCGAAGGCGGCAGACAAGTCAAGAAGTAACAGGATAACAGTATGCTTATTGTCTATAGCAGTTAGAATGTCGTTATGAACTTTGAGCAGGGCAGTCTCGGTACTGTGAAGTTTCTTATATGCTGACTGAAACGTTTCACTTAGACAGTTCTCTTCAATGTACTTTTTGAGTTGTATGGCAACAGTTTTTTCAATAAGTTTAGAGACCAAAGGCAGGTTAGAGACGGGACGAAAGTTATTAAATTCATCAGAACTTAAGGATGCCTTTTTCAAAATAGGAGTAATCGCAGCAATCTTGAGTAGATCAGGCATTGTTGCAGAATCGAGGGAAAGGTTTACAAACTTTGTAAGGATAGGCAGCAGTTCAGGTAGACATTGTTGGAAAACATTGACGCGGACGGGATCCAGAGCACAGCATTTTAACTTTGATGATTTAATGATGTCAGCCATGCCATTAGTAGTCACAGAGTTAAATTTAAGTAACTCATGTGTACATCCAATTTGTTGATCGTGCGGAGTGGAGCCAGTGAAGGATTTACGTATCTTGAGGATTTTCTCAGCAAAAAAGGTGTTAAAACGATTAGCAAGAACAAAGTCAGAGGGAGCAGGCGGAAAACTTGTTTCAGGTGTTCTGTATAATAGCTTGTTAATAGTTTGGAAAAGGACACGTTGATCACCTTGGTTACGGTCAATAATTGAGGCGTAGTAAACTTCTTTGGCATCATTAACCATTTTGTTAACAGTTCTACATTGCTCAAGGTATAAGTGGCGTGCAGTTTCAGTTCTCACATGACGCCATTTCCTTTCTAACATCCTTCTTTTCCTCTTAGCATTAGCAATCTCATTAGTAAACCAGGGAGTAGATGGGCGTATAGTTACTGTACGTCTCTTTATAGGTGCATGAAGATCCAGAAGTGATTTAAGTGTGTGATTATAACTACCAATCAGACTAGACAGATCTTGATCATCAGTCAAATTAAATAAGTCAGAGTCTTTCAAGTCACGACGAAAAGTTTCCATATCAATAGATTTTAAATTGCAAAACAATATCTCCTTCCTCTGGTAAGTTGGCTTGACAAAGAGGAGCTTGCACATGACAGCAAGGTGATCAGATATAGCAGGATCACGAACACGCAGGTTTCTTACAAACTGTTCATCACATCTAGTAATAACAAGATCAAGTGTATGATCATCGCTATGCGTAGTACCATTAACATGTTGCATCATGTTAAAAGACTCAAGAAGGTTCAAGAATTTATCAGCATTGTTATCATCAGAACAGTCAACATGAATGTTAAAGTCACCAGCCAGCAGCAGGTATCCAGGAGAGGTAGAAAGATACTCGAGGTAATAAGCAAATTCATCCAAAAAGGCAGATATATTGACACCAGGACGACGATACAAAACAACCAAGCGTACTGGGGCAGTCGACAGTTTACATAATAACTCAATGTGTTCAAAGAACTTGTATGTTCCATTAGTGTGATTAGTAACATTGAAAGTATTCTTCATAACAACTCCTACTCCCCCACCTCTCATGTCCAATCTAGGAGTATGGTAGAAGGAATAGCCAACAGGACAGACATCACGTACAGGATAGTGATCATAGTCATCACCACGAAGCCAAGTTTCAGTTACTGCCAGTATGTCAATATCATGATCAATAATAAAGTCTTGAATAATTCGGGACTTGTTACAGATAGAACGTGAATTTATAAGGGAAAAATCCAGACACAAAGAATCAGTAGTAGAATCGATGAACGGTGAAACAGTCTTGATATAGGTCAAATTTCCAGTATTTACGTTGTTCGGTAACTCAGGAATGTTAGTAGATGACTGTAAACAATCCACAGAGCAGGTTCCAAAAGGTGTTAATGATGTATTGTCATGATAGTAACGGTCCAACGATGTCGCTGTAATTTGCATACAGTGCGAAGAAAAATCAGTTTGAAATCTTGAATAAATTTGGTGAAAACATCGATTTGAAGACAAGCAAGGGTAGAAAGTTGAATATTTGCCATACCCGTACACAGTAGTAATAGATCTCTGCTTATTTCTGCCTGCTCTACATCCACGTCGAGAAGTAGACTTAGCAATTCCAGCAGCCTTTAAACTGTTCCAAACATCAGCATCCAGTCGCGGTACTTTACGAAAAGTTGAAAATATACTCCATAAGGTAGAACTTGAGTACAAAAACTTCATAATTCACTTTAAAAACGATTAAACAATTGCTCTGAAGTGATTAGCGGCTCGAAAAATGGAAATATGAAGAAAAAAATCAGCAAAAAATCATAGAGCTAATAATTTGACATGCAGCCAGTGAGGCGCATGAGTGTTATAGTCCATGGATAATTATCATCAAGAATATATTACATACCTGTACTATATGATCTTAATGGTTCCTTCCCCTCAATAGCCCATGAAAACAGCTTGTTTAACAGACCATCCTGAAAAGAAATGTTTAACTTAATACAAATTGGTTTTACAACATAAACCTTTCCCAAATTCACATGACAGATCATAAAACAATAGATTCAATCAAGGCTGGAGTAATAATCTACACCATGTACTTTATCTACATGAATATCTTATGACCTAGAAGGCAATCACAGTGGCGGATCTAGGAATATTTTAGGGGGTGAATGTGAAGCGTACATTTTGGTATTTGTGCATTGTTCATATGTTACTCATCAAATAAAACACAATAAAGAGCAGGAAACGGAGCAAAAATGGAGGGTGTCTAGCCACCCTATTCACCACCCCTAGATCCGCCACTGAATCATCATGTTACATGTACATGTATTTATAAAACTCATGAGAAATTGACAAAATAAATCATAGCTGTGAAGAAAATTGTATATTAGATACAAAAGCAACCTGATTTGCATAAGTTTTAACTTGAATTTTCTCGGCCAGATTTACTTTTATCTTGACAATTTTAGCAAAATTTGAAAAATGTAATGTTGGGGTTTCATAAGTATTATACAATATTTGCATCCAATCTGTATGAGAGGAAAATATTTGTTCAGGCATATATTCGAATTATTAAAGAATGTGAAAAACAAGAAGCCATTTTTTGCTTTTACTGCTCCAAATGGCTTCTAGTTTTCACATTCTTAATATTGTATATCCCATACGGCTGCTCACATATATTACTTATAATATATTATCATTATGATAGATACTCACAGTATCTTGAAAGAGCATTGCACTCTCTAGTCCTGGCATAACATTAAGAAGTAGTCTAGTAGCAGAACAATTCAACTCAAAGTCTTCCCTAGTGCTCATGATATAGGAGTTAACTAGCTTGTTCATAAAGTCATCATTCTTGAATAAAGCTTTCAGGATGTGACCCAGAGCACAGTCAGGATCAGCTCTCCCTTAAACAAAGGAAACATGTTGCTTATCATTTAAAGGCCTCATCAACTTCATCATCATCATCATTATCATCACCACTACCACCATCATCATAATCACTTTTATCATCACCATCATTGTTATCATCACGACTACCACCAACATCCTCATCATTATCATCATCACCATCATTAACTTCATCATCACCATCATCATCACTACCACCATCATCATAATTATTATCATCACCATCATTACCACCATCATCATCACCACCACCACCATCATTATTATCACCACTACCACCACTTCCACCCCCATCATCATCATTATCATCATCATCACCATTATACAATCATTACCCTCATCATCATAATCACCATCATTATTGGCATCATTACAATCATCACTGTCACAATCAACATCATAATCATTATCATTTTCCATAACCACTGCCATTTCATTTAATATCAACATTATCCAGAATTTATCATCATCATCACTGAAATCATCATACCTGGATGTCTGTCATCAAACGGATCAGGGTTCATCTTATGATAGTCTTCACATTCTCGTTCGACAAGTTCAGACATCCTTTAAATATAAATGTGAGCTATTTAAGCCCGTAAGTACGTACCTCATGAAGTGTGATTATTATTTACATGACTATTAAGGTAGTCGTACCTATTATCGCGCACATCATATTATCGTGCTTTTCGTAAAAAATAATATTATAGAGTACAAACACTAAAAGTGTGCAATACTTTGTACTATTTACCACTAAATAGTGTTGATTAAACAATAGAGAACAATAGAATTAGCATAATTTATCAGTATTTAGTGGTATTTATGTTGCACACTTTTTGTGTTTGTACTCTATATTCTGCGTAAATTTTTATTAAAAAAAGTGGACCAAAATAGTTGGTTGCCACAGAATGAGCAGCCATCTTCTTCTTCTTCCGTATTACCCCGTCTCTTTCTATAAGAAAATCCTTACGGGGGCATAATTGTTTTAATAAATTTTGAAGCAATTTTTTTTCGAAAAGCACGATAATAGGGTGTGCGCGATAATAGGTACGCATACCTTACATCGAACTTGACAACTTCTAATAGTCATTCAAATTCGATAAGTGATTGATTGGTTTCAAACCTGTTTAACGAATCACTCGGCGACAAACCCTGATCCTCATCTTTCTTCCACTGATCCATCAAAGAGCTAATTTCAGCTGCGCTGTCCAATGCAGCCATTTTCCCTCGTCTTCGGTACGAATTTGTTGTCAAATCAGTTCTCAATCAGTCATGTTTTGGCTAAAAATGTCGATAACAAGATATCGATTCGCTCTAAATAGAATTAGACAAGCTCTACAACAACGTTAAGCCATGAAGATAGACTTGGGTGAGCAAATTATCAGAGAATCGAGCTACTTTGACGAAGAAAGGACATAAAATTCTCAAAATTTATAGTTTGTTTTGCATTGCACATGGTGCAAGCATGAGCCTTCATGATATTACTCAGCGGTAGCCATCATTCTCATTACCAGTTTTAATCCGCGACCTCTCAACTCGTGGATTACAAAGCTTTTCGCGATTTTTCGCGCTATTTAAATTTCGATTTTCATACAGATTTTTTTAGACTTATTGGATAAACATGCCAAGGAATATTGAATTGAATAGCGAAATAATTATATTTATAGAACAATAGGTGTAATATCTTGTCATTTTACTGACGGAAAGGTAGTCAGAGTGAAGTACTATTAAAATCATATATAATGAAATTTGTAACACCGTAAAAATTGTTGACTTAACTTTTACTGACGTTTCGACCTTTAGCCCTTAGTTTTTACTCCGACGAATGGCTAAAACTTGAAATGTCAGGTAAAGTTTAGTCAACATTTTTTATCAAACACCGATCGACGCAGCCTATACTAGTTTACTCGCTAGTTTCCTTTACTATAAAACAAATAAAATAGATAGAGCCGTTAATCCGTGAAACACACTTTCGTGAATAGCCTGAGAAAACAGACGCTTTTTCGATTCTCTTCCTCCCTCGAAACTAACTATATTTCGCGGGGGGACGAGGTGTGAAAGACCGTCAGTTTTCTCAGGCTTTTACGTGTAATACCTTAATCCCAATGTAGTAATTCCATTGTGCTCTTTTGTGTTTATAAGATCTTGTTTTGTGGATTTAGTGTCAATTTACAACAATGCACTGAAATAACATGTAGCTAAGAAATTGCGTAGGTGGTTTAAAGAAACATATACAATAGTGCGGCGAAGTATAACAAATACTTCGATGAAATATTAAGGCCCAGGCAAACGGATTCAACATTTGCTTCAACATTCGTTCGATTTTGCTGAACGCTGTAGAATGGTTGTTGAACGATGTTGAACGTAGGGGGCAAACGGTTTCAACAATGCCAGGTTGAAATGGGGTAGCAAACGGCTTCATCATTGCCATTGTCAAGGCGTTTGCTCGGGCCTTTACTTAATCCCAGCTTATTATGATAAAATATTCCTGGTTCACTGAGACCAAAAAATCGTCAAGCTCAATTTTTTGTGTTCATTGTCTTGTCCTTACCACTTTTAGCTCGGTGCTAAGAGCTTGTGTAGGGCATAGTTATTAACTATGTGTAGGGTAATCATCAAAAGTCTAAATGGCATCTATTCCTTGATCACAACTAGGGTTCACTAGTAGCTGAGTGGTTAGAGAACCACCTCACTGGTGCATGGTTTTTTATTACTATGATAGGTAATAGAATGAAATTTGTAACACTGTGAAAAATGTTGACTTAACTTTAGTAAGTAATTAAAGTAAAGTTAAGTCAACATTTTTACGGTGTTACAAATTTCATTCTATTAATTACCTATCGTTTAAATCAAACACTGACGCAGCCTATACTAGTTTACTCGCTTTTATTACTATGGGTGGGTCAGTTTAATTCCCGACTTGAGAACAAGGATTCTGAAGACTTATTATATAAGTATTTTTCACTTGGCTAAAGATCATGATATCTCATTGTCATATAAATGGAAACTAGCGAGTAAACTAGTATAGTCTGCGTCGGTGTTTGAAATAAAACATTTTTTACGGTGTTACAAATTTCATTATATTACCTAGCTTATTGTCATAGTTCTTTTCTTTGCGAAGTGACAAAGTCCCATTTAATCGATGGCTATTGTTTAAGGAGTAAAGCCACAGACAATAGATTGTTATAAGATGTTGAATGTATAATCTATGAACAATGGAGGTAGTCTAACTCAATTTGATATCTCACTTTCAAATGAAAATCCATCAAAATATCCTTTTGTTTTGCTGGCTAGAAATTACTTCACAAAATCTTATCTTTTGTATTCAAATAACTTTAAAAACCTGAATGGAAACTAGCGAGTAAACTAGTATAGGCTGCGTCGGTGTTTGATATAAGCGATATGTAATAGAATGAAATTCGTAACACCGTAAAAAGTAGAAACAAGCGAGTAAACTAGTATAGGCTGCGTCGGTGTTTGATATAAACGATAGGTAATAGAATGAAATTTGTAACACCGTAAAAAATGTTGACGTTAATTTTCGAGCTAAAATTTCGAGCTAAAGCTCGAAATTAACGTCAACATTTTTTACGGTGTCCTTCGTCGGAGTAAAAACTAAGGGCTAAGGTCGAAACGTCAACCTCGTTCCCAGGGCCTTTTTCCGCGAGTGAGAAAAAGGCCCTGGGAACGAGGTTGGTCGAAACGTCAGTAAAGTTAAGTCAACATTTTCATTCTCATCACAAGTTTTCCGCGACCTCTAAACTCGTGGATTACAAAGCTTCTATAAACACGTGGATTACAAAGCTTCTCGTGATTTCTGCGCTATTTTTAAACTTAGATTTACACTTTTAGATTTTTAGGACTTATTCAATAAAAACATGCCAAGGAGGATTGAATTAAATAATTGTAATTTATAGAACAATAGGTGCGAGATCTTGTCATCTGACGGGAAGTTTAAAATGAATAGAGTTCAGAGGACAGTGAAAAATAATTACAATGGTATTATGGTGCATTCAATATTTAATAATACAGTCAAGATGCTCTATATAATACATCTTATATAGTAGAGTGAAGGCACTAAACCCATCAAACATATATTAGACTATAGTACACCTTAGTAGAGTGAAGGTAGAGCCGAAGACATTAAACCCGTGAAACAAAATTAAATAGTCAAGGTGTAATAAATAGTCAAAAAGACACAAAAGAAAACAATGGAATTAGAGACTGCTAAGGTATGTTAGTCTAATATCTATTTCACGGGCTTAGTATATATCTTCACTCTAGCTATCACACATTTTGTTTCACGGGTTATTAATGAGAACAACTGGCGGTGACACCTTAGTAATTCCAGTTGTTTTCGTTTGTGTTTATTTGGCCATTACACCTTACAACTATTTGATGTTGTTTTGTGGATTAATGTCACTTCAATAATGTAACATGTAGCTAAGATGTGTGTATGATTATGATCGTCGCGGAGAAATAAGCAATTTATGCAATTGTAGCTAAGAATTTGCGTGGGTTTTTTTAAAAGAGCTGCTCGGAGAAACAAAGGCAATTTACGAAGCATTACAAACACTTTGATAAATAATTATTTAACATCCAAACAGTCAAATTCGTGTTTTTTGTTTTGTCCTTGCTACCAACACATAACCACTCTAGAGTGATTTTCCTTCGTCTGTGAAAGAATAGTTAACGTAATACATAGTAGTACACACTAATCCCATTGTTTTCTTTTGTTTTATTTCGACTATTACTCATAAACTAGTTCGTTGCACGGACGAAGAAAAATCATTCTATTACAGTAACCACTAGTAGCTCGGTAGTAATAGCGTCTAGATATGGTAATCAGAAGTCTAAATGCCATCTATTCCTTGCTCACCACTAGGGTTCACTAGTAGCCTTAGTGGTTAGAAAGTGGCTAGATTTTTTATTCCTATGGGTGGGTCAGTTTAATTCCCAACTTGAGAACTAGGATTCTGAAGACTTATTTTTTAAGTATTTTTCATATATTTTTTCAAGTATTTTTAATTTAAGTATTCACTTGGCTAAAGATGATATATTATTGTCATAGTTCTTTTCTTTGCGAAGTGACAAGGTTCCATTTAATCGATGACTATTGTTTAAGGAGTAAAGCCACAAACAATAGCCAGTGTTATAAGATGTTGAATGTATAATCTATGAACAATGGAGGTAGGCTAACCCAATTTGATATCTCACTTTCTAGTGCAAACCAACACAATACCCTATTGTTTTGCTTGCCAGAAATAACTTCACAATATCTTATCTTTTGTATTCAAGTAACTATATAAACCTGGGATGCTGTAGGGTCTGTCACACTGTTTATCAGACCTGTTGAAATAGTCACAACTGAAATGAGCTGCTCTATGGAAAGCGTAAAGCGATGTCTGGACTTTGGTGAAAGCTCTTGTTCTTCTTTATACGGTACGTATGCAAAGTTTGTGGTCGAGTTTTTTATTTGAAAATGAATTTTTGAATGTTTTTCATAAAATTGTTTTTCTGCATGTGCTCTTTTGGATTTTATTGCCTTTTTATAATGTTAATAGTTAATAAGAATCATAAATATGTATTTCACCCGAAAATATATCGGTTTGTTCAGTCGAGTTTGTGCATTGTTCGTTAGTTAGTTAGTTATATACTCCATAAACGGCTAGCCGAAATTTTGAGCCTCAAATCGGAAAAACTGTTAGATTTGTTTCATCAAGACATTTCTTTAAGTCAAACATATTTTCCCCTCTCATTCTTTAGATTTTTGCCCGCTAAATGCGCCTCTACAATCCATCACGGCTCTACCACCAGTGTACCCGTCTTCACATCGTACCGCACGATTCTCACCACAACAAGTAGAAATGTTAAACTCTGCCTTTGAAATGGATGACTTCCCTGGCGAGTCGAGACAGGAAGCTCTTGCTTCGTCCTTGGCAGTTCCCGTCAAACGAATCAAAGTAAGTAAGTCAACAACTTTTTACTCCGACGAAGGGCTAAAGCTCGCGATCGAAACGTCAGTAAAGTTAAGGCAACATTTTTTACGGTGTTACAAATTTCATTATTGTAGTAAAGACATTTTTGATACACCATCAACCAGATCAACAAAAGTGTTGTTTATAAATTATTGACGTTTCGGACTTTGCTCACTCGTCGGAGTCAAAATTATAACTTACACAACATGATAAATAAAATGTATGTTGATTATTCGCCGTTTTAGACTTTCATTCTTTGTCGGAGTAAGATAGTTTAAATTATGAATATCTCCAATCAGAACTTAGCGTCCGAATATCAGTAAGTTTTAACAATCACTTTAACAGTATATAAATTACAGTTTCTTTACTCTAACATTATTTGCATTCTACAATTTTTTATCATTATTTTGAAAATCAACTTGTTGTATACAATTTTAACTCGTGGATTACAAATCCGCTAGTAATTTGGATGGGGCTTTTGAACCGAATGTGTCACTCACTAAATCTCTCGCTAGAATATCATTGTAAACTTTTGAGCCCCAAATAGCGGCATGGTCAGCGTACGCCGGAAAATAAGTTACATCATCGTTCAAACCACCCCTCCCTAGCTTGTTTTTGTGACAGTCCAGCAAAAAAAAGTGTTCGACCATTTTTATAATGCGTGTTTGTCTTGTTTATTCACAGAATTGGTTCAAGAACAACCGTGCAAAGAGACGCAGAGCAAAGCAAAGAGAACACTACACTACATACTACCGTCTGGTCCTAAAACAATCTCTCGAGCTTCACCGCGCATCAACAAAACACTGCCCAAACAATCTGCACCAGCAACGAACATATCAATCTACAACGACCCTAAACTGCCAATCAAGACAGATACTATCACAGAACATGTACATGTGTCCTGAAAACTATCCAAATAGAGCGTGTAATAGAAAACCGTCGCCATTCTACAGTGTAGTTCAACATGAAGCTGATTTCCCGCCAAACGCTTACGTCTCCATGACAACACAAAGGAGCTACGCGTCTTCGCATGCTGACGTCACTAGTTGTCAACTACCTGAAAGTTGTGGAATTACTCAAATTGACTGTAGAATGATATAGAATTGAATATTTAATGTATTTATATTTTGTTACTTAGTTTTATACTGTAAATTGTAAGTGTATGTTAACGTTTTTTGCGTTTGTGTGAACTCGAAACTTGAATTCATTTTTGAGAAGTTGTAAACTTTTTTAAATAAATTGGAAATTTGTAAAATAAAGGAACCTGCTTAGACTGACGTTTGAAATGGTGTTTTTGGTGAAAACAAGATGTTTTTTTTTTTTTCGAATAAATATTGCAATTTAAGTTTACCTTGTTTGAAAATCGAATTTAAACACAAGGTTTTATTTTAGAAAACCAGAGAGAAGCGTATATAATAATGCACGAGGAGAGCTCCTTTTGATACACGCTCACATGATACAACGCGTACGTATTGCTCAAAAATTTTGCAGGATCAAATTATTTTTTCTCTTTCTTCTTCTTCTTCTTCTTCTTCTTCTTCTTCTTCTTCTTCTTCTTCTTCTTCTTCTTCTTCTTCTTCTTCTTCTTCTAGCCTTCTTCTTCTTACTAATTTTTCTCTTCTTCCTCCTCCTCTTTGTGCATCATTCATGCTTAACTTTAACAATACAAAGAAGAATATGTTTACACTTGGCCGTAGATGTCTTGGTTTTCTTGCTTCTATTCTTGTGTTTTCCTTTGCCGTCTTTAACCTTGTCTTTTCTACGGACACCTGCAGCTTTGATATATTCGTCTTTACTGCAGGTTTTGTCTGGATTTGCACCAAGATCCACTTCGCAATCATTTTTACATCGATCAACATTGTAAACAAACCGTGAGTGATGGCTGACATGGTCGCCGCAATAGCCACAGTAAAGGTTACAAACAGTCACAGGATGAACGTATTTCTTTTTCCAAAATGCTGGGACTGCACGAGAAACGGATATTAGGGATGATATTATTGTTGTTAAATGCAGCAAAGAACGCATTGTCACCTGATGAAAGAAAGTGAAAAAGTATTTTATTAAGTACAATTAATACACAATACAATAAACTCTATCATCATCATCATCATCATCATCATCATCATCATCATCATCATCATCTTGGACTTAGTAACGTGTTTAAAACATCTAGCATATATGAAGTCAGAATAAATGGTCTTGGAGTAATTAGCCAATGAAACCGATAATCGATTAAAATTGATGTTAATTAATCGATTCAGTAATATCGGTAATCGATGACTGATCGAAAAGCAAATTTGTGACCTTATATCGATTAGTAATCGATAATTAATAGTAAAATCGATGATAGTCCGATAGTAATCGATATGATAATCGATCTAATTAAGAAACTTTTCCTTGTGACTACCCATTAATAATCATCGATTAAAGCAGGTAATGGGCTCCTGATTAAAGATACTGATTAAGTAATTTTATCCATAATATTAGTAATCAGATGATAAATTTTCAACGATGAATTACTACGGAAAGTGCTATACCTACTTTAAAAATCATGGTCGCGATCAAACTTAAAGTGCACCGCACTGAAACCTTCATTTTTTTTGGTTATCGATTTATTCATAGCATATTTTCAATTGTCTATACGGGTTTGTGTTCTACGACCATAACTAGTTGTTGCCGTGGTAGATGATGAAATAAATACTTATTGAAAAACGTGTAATACTGAAATCACAAATCCAGTTCATATTGCCGACATCCTATGTAAGCTTGGACTGTAGCTTCGGCTGCGACAACTGTTACAGTTATATACATCTCGTTTCAAACATCGTTGTCGCAGCCGAAGCTACAGTCCACACTCAGTGAAGCCTATACAAAGGATGTCGGTTACATGGACTTAATTTGTTATTTATTGCACGTTTTTTAAAGAAATATTTCCACTTATATCTACCACAACAACAACTTGTTATGGTCACATAACACAAACACGTACAACCAAAATATGATATGAATAAATCGGTAAGAAAAGAAGAAATACCGACATCCCTTGCGGCTTCAGAGTGTGGACTGTGGCTTTGTTTGCGACAACGATTTTTGAAATAGGTGTACTTGTATTTGGCCAATTGTTACTTATATATATTTGCTTCTTAGTGACATAACCCGAAACACGCGTTATACCAAAAACGAAATTCAAACGAAATGTTTAGTCCGCGATACACAAAATTGATAAAAGGTTAAAGCACAACTATGTTGATCATTTGTCTTGCCTTGTGTGTGTTGAACCGTTGAAACGCTCAGCTTTCCTCTTGATATTAGTCCTGATAATTACTTGAAAAGGCGTTTTGTTGCCCTTTAAATTTATCTTTATTTGTTCCTGAATCCACTTAGAATCGTTTGGTAGTTGCATCTCGGTTCATTGATATTCATGACCGCGTAAAACTGGTACGCCAGCAAAACATTTGGGGGAGGGGTGGTTCTTTGGTATCCATGACCGTGTAACACTGGTGTGGCAGGAAAACAGTAGGGAAGGGGAGGGGAGGGGTGGAAGAATGGTTTAATCCGGCTTCACACCAATCAAACAAACCCTTATATACTATTATGAATTATTGATATATTGATAAACAGGTCAGGCCGTTTCAACAATATATTCACCAGCTTCGAGGGCAATCATTTACAGAATTTTAACATTTTTTACATTTTATTTTATTTATGTATTTTTTTTTGTTCATTTTCATATTACGTGTTTCATATATATACATATAAATATATATTTCCTTTTCTTCATGTTTTCTTCATTCTTTGTAAATTTATATACTTCTATTGACCTAAAAATTGTTTATGTAATTAAACTTATAATGTGCCAGCTGTCTTGTTTAGCCTATGGCTACTACAGCTGACCTAGTACAACGATTTTGTAACTTGCAATTTATGTAAATTATTTGCAATTATTGTACTACAATAAAGATTGATTGATTAATTGATTGATTTAAAATTGTTTTATGAACAAAGATAATTATTTTTGACAAATTAATACGAACGATCTTTTGATGAATTTTTCAGTCCAGATATGTGTATTATAACTCTATTAAATGTTATAAATCTTATAAATGTTTTTGTAATATTCTTTGCTGAGACCAAGAAAGATTTTCCATCCATTAATATTCTTGATGTTTTATAAGCAAAAATGCTTATTATCATACAATCTTTCACGTTAAGTACGTGAACGATTGTATGGTAATAAGTATTTTTGCTTATAAAACATCAAGAATATTAATGGATCTTATAAATTGAAGTGGAAGTTTATATATATTTCTGCATTTTTCTAGTGAAAAAAAAACTGCACTAAAAGGATGTGTTGTTGAATATTGCCGGATTACATAGCTACGATTTTGTTGTTCTTTGAGTGATAAGTAAATCTTTCTATGCTAGAGCGATAATACCATGCAATCAGCATGTACCGTCTTGAACATCGACTCCCCATTTTACCCTTCGACGCCATCTTGACAATAATCAATCTCGTTCCCATTCGCCGCTAGCTCTTACTGCGCATGTTCAGGCTCGACGAACTATCTTGGATCGTGTGGCCGGATTCAGTTGGGTAAGCCAGAGCCAAGATAGTTCGTCGAGCCTGAACATGCGCAGTAAGAGCTAGCGGCGAATGGGAACGAGATTGGACGATAATAAATGAAATTGTTCAATTGCGCATGAGCAGTATGTGTAAAGCTCGTAGTCCGGAACGCCTTGTTGATTTAATTAAAATCGTATTCATATTATCAGTCACTATAAAATTAGTGATATGACAGTCAATTAAATAAAATTAATTAAATAAAATTTAATTAAAATCATATTCATATTTTAGTCACTATTAAATTTATATTTATAGTTTAATAAACGAGCAGGAGTGTTTAATTTAACACGATCTGCGAGTTTATTGACTGAGCGACTTCAAAAACTCCAACCTATATTTTGTGTTTTTGTAAAATAAAAAAAAAAGGATTTATCAAAATGAATTAGAGAAAATTAAGGTTAAAGTTTATGTAAATTAGGATGAATCTATATCTTCAGTTAAAACACTCGTCACGGTTACGATTTCTTTTGAAAATTCTCATGTATTATTAATGAGTTTTTGAAGACATCAATGAAATAAAATTAGCGAGTTTACACAAGACGCGAGAGTTCAAAGCCGTAAACTGGCTGGATCCTTTAGCTTATTCCGGTGCCAAGGTATGTAAATACACTAATGAAAACTAGCGACTAAACTAGTGAAAAAGTGAAATTCATAACACCGTGAAATATGGGTGGTGATAGGGGCGGCGAATGTAGAAATCCGAGACCCGCCGAGACGCCCCTTTGTTTAGAAAAATCCAACATCGAGAAAAACGGTTTTAGAAAAGATATAGAGGGGAGGGGGAGGGGGGCTTAGAAGGGGAAATCCAAGATTTCGGTACGAACCAGAACGAAACTTCGACACTCATCACAAAGCTTTCGATTTCGAGAAATTACCGAGACCAATATTGTTCAATGTACCATACCCCTATTGTTTTCTGATATATTGCATGTCCTAAGAGGCATATTAGCACGTTCTATAATAGCTTTGTCCATGTCATATATGTGGGAGCCATGCCACCTATACAGCTTTACGCACACACGATACAGTCTAGAGACTTTAGGTATTTTACATTACAAGTATTTTACTATAATTAGTTCAACAGACAATATTGATCGACGATGAATACTGTGGTAACTACAGCCATAGTCACTGTCCTCTTCATTAGTAGTGCAAGTGGTGGTGTAAGTGGTGGCAGCAAACCCGATGAAGAAACCATAATTAAAGCTTGCCAGGTGTCCTGTTTGAATTGTGCCAACATGTACGGCCGAGACAAATACGATGGAAAAATATGCGCTGAAGACTGCGTAACCCAAAAAGGTGATTCTAGAGACGAGTATTGTACCAATACAGACTACCACACGTTAACAGAAAAAGAAAAGAAGAAACCTTCAATACAGAAACTTCTAAAGCAAAACAAGGAGAAGGACCCAGTAGCAAAGACTGATCCACCATCTCTGACTAGAGTTTGCCAGCTTTACTGTCTCTCCTGCGTCGAGAAGTGGGGCAACGATTTATACAACGGTCTACAGTGCTTCAGGGATTGCAAAGTCAACGAAGGAGACCCAAGAGACGAAGAGTGTAGCAATGAGGAGTATCATATTGGTATTCGTTCAGGAAAGAAAACATGGAGGAAGATCGATCAAGAAGACCCGGACCAGAAAAGAGGAATAATGGAGAAGAAGATAAAAGAAAGGAAGATCAGAGAGGAAGAAATGAGGAGAAAGGAGGAAATGAGAAAAAAGGAGGAAATGAGGAAAAAGGAGGAGAAGAAAATAGAGGAAGAAGAGATGAATCAGGAGGAACCGGACCAGAAAAGAGGAATAATGGAGAAGAAAATAAAAGAAAGGAGAATGAGAGAGCAGGAAATGAGAAAAAAGGAGGAAATGAGGAAAAAGGAGGAAATGAGGAAAAAGGAGGAGAAGAAAATAGAGGAGGAACAGATGAATCAGGAGGAAGGGAAGAAAAAGTAGGAAAAGAAAATTAAAAGAGGATTCTTTGCAGGAAGCTAATAACCTGCCTCTACTCGCAGAGCCATTCTATATGAAGAGTAGAAGTGCATGTAATTACAAATAACTAGATAGTTTAAAAATATCTGATGATTAAAAAGTGTAATAAATAACTTTGATATACACCTAATTGCAAGAACGTTGTCATACGAAGAAAAAACATTTGTATTTAGTGGATTAGGAATAAATTAAAAGTACAAAAGAAGATCATTGAAGCAGAACTCTTTCTTTTGTACTTTTAATTTATTTCTAATCCACTAAATTACAAATGTTCAAATGGTGTATGACAACGTTCTTGCAAGTAGCTGTATATCCTATTCAAACTCGTTTTATTATTGGTCGAGAGCACGTCACGTGGAGGGAAATAAATCGATATAACTCCCGCGCGGCTAATAAATTCCCTGAACCTCGGGAAACATTGAGATTCTCGGAAAACAAAACTAACTGTTTCCCTCGGGACCAGTCATTAAGTGCTTAAAGTTGAATGCAGTTATTGTTGTATTTGGTTGTATATTCTAAACCTTGCAATTGAATCTATTTAATTTTAATTTATTTATTGCGAAAAAATATCATACAATTCAGAATAAGTATGCAGTTTTTTATATGCGACAAAGCACTGGGGCTAGATAGCAATGAGGCGAGATATATAACAATGGGGTGAGATATATGGCAATGGGGCGAGATATATAGCAATGGTGCGAGATATATAGCAATGGTGTGAGATATATAGCAATGGTGTGAGATATATAGCAGTGGGGCGAGATATATAGCAACGGTGCGAGATATATAGCAATGGTGCGAGATATATAGCAATGGTGTGAGATATATAGCAGTGGGGCGAGATATACAGCAACGGTGCGAGATATATAGCAATGGGGCGAGATATATAGCAATGGCGCAATAGATATATAGCAATCAGGCAAGATGTACAACAAAAGTCTCGTGTTTGGACTGATCTGCTCTCAAAATGCATAAGCCTATGAAAACTCTATGAAATCTTATGAAAAGTCTCTGAAAAGCCTAGAAAAACAGGCGCAGAGTCAACATTTTTGATTGAAACTATAATTATTGACGAAGTCTTAACTTTGCACTTGAATTTACTTTATTTTAACCGATTTATTGCGCAAAAAATACAAAAACCCGTCGAAAATCGGCGCAAAGTCAAAGTAATTTCGACTGAAACTATAGTTATAAACGAAGTCTAAACTTCGTAATGAATTGGAGACCTAAAGATATCGTGTTGGTAAACATATATATGATCACATTATTTTATCAATAATTCCAGACAAATTAAAAAACTGAGAAACCGTTGAGTTTCTACCTTATTCTTGTCGTACATAACTTGAAGTTGAAAACCGTCAGTTCATAAAGGTTAGGTTTGGAATAAGAATATTTGTTCATATAGCAACACGTTAGTTGGTTTTCTTTGAGTGATAAGCATATCTTTCTACGCTAGAGCGATAATACCATGCCATCAGCATGTACCCTCTTGAACATCGACTCCCCATTTTATCCTTCGCCGCCATCTTGATTGCACAGAGCATGTGCACAGCGTACATCTTGTCGATAATCAAAGAAATTGGTCAATTGCGCATGAGCAGTATGTGTAATGCTCGTAGTCAGGAACGCCTTGTTGATTTAATTGATATCATATTCATATTAAAGTCACTATAAAATTGATATGACATCAATGAAATATAATTAGCGAGTTTACACAAGAAGCGAGAGTTGGGCTTTTTTTATTCTTAAACTGGCTGGATCCTTTAGCTAATTCTCGTGCGAAGGTATGTAAATATACTAATGAAAACTAGCGGGTAAACAAATGTAGACCGTTTAAAGCGGGTTAACTAGTGTAGACCGTTTAAAGCAAACGATAGGCAATAAAATGAAATTTGTCATCGTAGAAAATTATATTTAACTTACTGACGTTTCGAGTTGTAGCCTATTCCGTCGGAGTTAAAAAGCAACCCCGACGACGACTGGAGCTCGGATCGAAATAACAGTAAATAAATGTTAACGGTGTTACAAATTTCATTTTATTCGCTATATACTATATATGTCGGATATACATGGAAATACAACACTAGTGTTGTATCAGATATAGGTGGACGTAGTGTTTACAAGTGTTGGTATTGTGATGCTAATTTGCCAATCATTTTCACAATACATTTGTTAATTTTCTTTGTTCTAATAACAATGGTTGATTGGCAAAACCTTATCAAAATACGTCACTTTACGTCTACCCATATCAACCCCTTCTTCCACGGTTGTGATGTATTGCAATTGGATATCAGAGGTGGACGTAGTGTTTACAAGTGTTGGTATTGTGATGCTATTTTGCCAACCATTTTAACAATAAATGTTTTAATTTTCTTTGTTCTAATAACAATGGTTGGTTGGCAAAACCTTAGCAAAATACGTCACTTTACGTCCACCCATATCACCTCCTTCCTCCACGGTTTTGATTTATTTTGTCATGAGTTACTAATAAGTTTAATTATAAAGCTTAGATACAGTTATTGTAGAATAGAGAGTTTCAATACAGAACAGTGAAAGTAGTAAGATACTATTTCTTAGCCCTTTAGCTGAAGCTAGTCTTCCAGAGAGCCGACGGTGCGCTCATTTTACTTTCCCTCTCTCCATCAGTGCTCCGTTTTACGGGTATTTAAAGCTACTTAAAGCTTCACGAAAAGGAGAGAAGTCAATCTCGAACCCAGAGCCTGCGTTATTCTTGGACAGCAGTGCCGAGCAACGTATGCGGCCAAAAGTATGGCCAAAAGCCTGCAAAGGATGTCGGTAATATGAACATAATTTGTGATTTGTTACTCGTTCAATAAAAGAAATGTTTATTTCATCGTCTACAACTGCAACAACTTGTTATAGTCATATAACACAAACACGTACAACCAAAATATGCTATTAAAAATCGACAAGTCGATTTTTTATTGAAGATATACCGTTACGTTCTAATTCACTTCGTTCAAACGAACGTAAAATATTTATCTTCTTTATTCCGAATATAAGAAATGACAACAGACGTGGTTGTATATGGTAGGTTCGCTTGTGGACCATTATTTATTGACAATAATAAGCACATAAGCTTTATATTAATTGTAATAGTAATAAGTACTTAATACCTCGTAAATACTAATACGTAGATAATTCGTAATTAAAGGTCAAGTGCCTTTAGGTCATATTTGTAATACTAATTGATACTCAATAACTGGTAATATTAATACGTACATAATTCATAGCTAAGGTCGAATACCTTAAGTCATTTTAGTAATAGTAATTTTTATTACAATACTTAAATAAATCATAAACCTAGGCTTTTGGTTATTCTCTGTCTTGATGGGTTATTCTCTCGTACTGATGGCTTTCTTCTTTACTTTGGGCGTTTTCCTCGTTCGCTTTGAGGTTTCAACTATGTTTCTGCAGACACCATCGTCCAGTGGGTTGAGGCCGTCTCTGGGGCAGAAAGAATGGAGCCATTTCAGCGCTGCGTTGGCTTTGGTGGTTGAGGATGCGGACATGCTGTTTTTGATCTCAAGGAGGTAAACTGCTACTATGGCACTCGGAAAAGGGATGCTGATGTTCACTCTTTTAATCTTACACCACTGGAGGAATCTGTTGATTTCTTTAACGTATATCGTTGCTGTTGTTGTCGATCTAAACGTAATCATTGCTGTTAGTAAGTTGTTGAAGTCAGGTTTCAGGTCAGTTGGCAAGTATATCCAGGCAGGGCTTGCGTGTATAGCCTGAAAAATATAAAGACGCTAGGGTATGTTAGTATTACACAACAAAACTCATGACTTGCGTAACACGTTTAGAAGACGCAAATTGATATCGAGTTTCAGTATCACTGGCTCAAGGCTGTTTTAGTATAACACGATTTAGGCTTATACTCTTAGGTGTTTACGCCCTATTTTACGCTGCTTCCGTTCCTGGGCTCTATAATTTGATATTCTACGTCCCCCTTTTGAACTCCTTTTCCTTGTTCCTCTGTACTCTCTACCGACCTGTCCTTACGTTGGTCCGCTGAAAAATATAAAGACGCTATGGTATGTTAGTAGTACACAACAAAACTCATGACTTGTGTAACACGTTTGGAAGACGCAAATTGATATTCAGTTTCAGTATCACTGCCTGTGTTAGCATAACACGAACTAGGCCCATACCCGTAGGTGTTTACGCCCTATTTTACGCTGCTTCCCTTCCTGGACTCTATAATTTGACATTCTACGTCCCCTTTGGGATTCCCTGTTCCTTGTTCCTTGTTCCTCTGTACTCTCTACCGAACCGCCCTTGCGTTGGTCCGCTGAAAAATATAAAGACGCTATGGTATGTTAGTAGTACACACCAAAACTCATGACTTGTGTAACACGTTTGGAAGATGCAAATTGATATTCAGTTTCAATATCACCGTCTCAGGCTGTTTTAGTATAACACGAAATATAGCTTATACCCTTAGGAGTTTACGTCCTATTTTACGCTGCTTCCCTTCCTGGGCTCTATAATTTGATATTCTACGTCCCCTTTTGGGATTCCCTGATCCTTGTTCCTCTGTACTCTTTACCGACCCGCCCTTGCGTTGGTCGTACTAGCAGTGGGCCCTTGCCGTTCTGCTTAAAGACACGTTATAGTTACTGGCTTCAACGCTTCCTACTAACAGACTCGCACATTCGTTTGTCTGCGCAGCAGCCTGCACTTGGCTTTTCTACTGTGCACACTCTAGCTATGAATATTAGCTATGACTTACTGTGATCTTCAACGTAAAAAGAAGTCGCATCTGAATGCTATAACTTGACTTTTGAATCTTTCGGATCCTAGTAGCGATTTAGTGCTAGTCTTAGAGCTGTTGTGTCATCGACGATAAAACGCTTGTACTCGTGCTCAATTAAGGAGGCTCGGGTCAGTATTTTTCGCGCTCACCCAGCGACGTTTGAAAGGCCGTAGTTCCCGCGTCAGAAGGTATTTTGACAAGATTTTTTAACACTTGTCTACATATAGAATAAAGTTTTTAAAAAAGTTATTTTTAATAAAATCGGTAATATTTTAGCCGACAAATGATAACGCCGCCGAATTTCTATGTAGCCTATTTTTGGGAAAAATCGACCTAAACTTTTAAAACCACATAGCCTACTTTAAAGCTGTTACCTAGGTCAACAATCTGGCAAAGTTTAAAAAAAATTCATCTCACCGATTTGGAATAAAAACGGGTCATTTTTTTTCCTAGCAAAAATTCATTGTTTTATAATATTTACCGATAACAACAGACTTTGAAGAGATAAATCAAAATCCTTCCAGCCAGGTATTAACAGGACATTTGTCTATATTGTCTGTGAATTTCAACTAATTTAGTCCACGGGATTTCTTTTGGGAAAGGATACAAATCGGCAAAAGTTTGTCAGTTTTTGTGCAAAACTTCTAATTTTTACTTCTGAGCACGCTAACGAAAAATTCTGAGATAACTTTTTTTTATTTTTTAGCTATCAAAAGTTCACCATATTTTCAAGTGTGCCTCTAAATTTTATAGTGATTGAAATATTTTGAGGTGGTCGAATAAAATTCTGAACGTGGGTATATTTGCCTTCGCCTTGCAGCGGCCGGTTGTTTTTATTTTCGAGTTATACATGATTTGCATGCTTTTGCTTTTTTATACCCACGTTCAGAATTTTATTTGACCGCCTCAAAATATTTCAATCACTATAAAATTTAGAGGCGCACTTGAAAATATGGTGAACTTTTGATAGCTAAAAAATAAAAAAAAGTTATCTCAGATTTTTTTGTTAGCGTGCTCAGAAGTAAAAATTAGAAGTTTTGCACAAAAACTGACAAACTTTTGCCGATTTAAATCCTTTCCCAAAAAACATCCCGTGGACTAAATTTGTTGAAATTCACAGACAATGTAGAAAAATGTCCTGTTAATAACTGGCTGGAAGGATTTTGATTTATCTTTTCAAAGTCTGTTGTTATCGGTAAATATTATAAAACAATGATTTTTTGCACTGAAAAAAATTGTCCCGTTTTTATTCCAAATCGGTGAGATGAATTTTTTTTAAACTTTGCCAGATTGTTGACCTAGGTAACAGCTTTAAAGTAGGCTATGTGGTTTTAAAAGTTTAGGTCGATTTTTCCCAAAAATAGGCTACATAAAAATTCGGCGGCGTTATCATTTGTCGGCTAAAATATTATCGATTTTATTAAAAATAACTTTTTTAAAAACTTTATTCTATATGTAGACAACTGTTACAAAATCTTGTCAAAATACCTTCTGACGCGGGAACTACGGCCTTTCAAACGTCGCTGGGTGAGCGCGAAAATTACTGACCCGAGCCTCCTTAAAGGCCAGAAAACTGCTGACGGCCAAAACGGGGTCACTAGAGTTCCTATCGCGGCTTGTACATATAGGTAGTGGAGAACATTGGAAATAATACAGACTGGAGGTACGACCAGGCAATTTTCTTTCTCTAGATTCTGGGCAAAGAAATATACCCCTTCCGAACCTGGGTTCCAAAATCTCGAGTAAATCTTGGTAATTCGCGTTATAGTAGGTGACAAGGCAATCTACTGTGTGAGGACCCCATAGCTGCTCTATAGGGTTTGGAAGAACTCGTTTGAAATTTGCCAATCGTCTTGGTCGATTAATTTGCTAATTACATCTGCTTGTTGGTTTTCCGATTGAGGTATCCACTCTATATCTAGATTTAGATGTTTACATTCTGTCTTCTTTATATCCTATGAAAAAGATAATGAGAGCAGCATCTACGAAAAAATGAATTCCGATTGGAAATATATCCCGGCTACCTGTGTTAAATTACTGTTTAAGCCTATCAGGCACGTAATCGGTACCGTATGAGTTGTTAATGACGTCGGGTGGGTGGGCGGGAAACTATACCTCTGAATTGATTTAATCATTGTTGTTGGTCCACAAACGTGAGTGAGGCGTGAATGCGAGCATTTCGTTTAAGTACTAGGTTGAGGCCCCAGGGAATAGCACATTCCGAGATAAAAGACTGTTTATCTTATTCTACATGCCGAAGCAAAATACATTTACGTTCTAATTCACTTCGTTCAAACGAACGTAAAATATTTATCTTCTTTATTCCGAATATAAGAAATGACAACAGACGTGGTTGTATATGGTAGGTTCGCTTGTGGACCATTATTCTGAGCCTTCACAAAGTAATCTGGTTGTGAGTAATTATAATTCCTCTAGAATTTACAAGTCCCGCTAGCTGAACGATTCACTTCAAAATAATAGCTTGTTACTGTATACTCGAGCCTATTACCCGTTAATTTAAGACCTCGACATTTTCATTTTCTTACCTCGAAAAAGACGTTTTTCTGATGAACCCCCAGCTTATCTTGGTCTCTTGTTCTGCTTCAAGCTCCTGTTATCCTCCTTCTTTCTTTTCTCTGCGACGGCCTTCCTAGCCTTCTTTAACTTCTTGTCATCCTCTGAGTCTGATGCCAGCTCGTCCGACAAATATTCGTCAACCACCTTCCATCCATCTCTCGGTTCTTTATCCGCTATCTTAATGACTTTCTGTCTTCTTTTAATTTTGTTCATGCCTTCCTTAGTAAGGGCCTCTATGTTATCCTTATCGTCTGAATCGCCAATTCTGCGGAATAGGTCTTCTAGCCCCGCGTTGAATTCGAACTGTTTCTGGTTGCCCTTACTCTTGAGTTTGGATGCTTGCCTGTCGGCTTTGGCCTTCTCTTCGGATCTTTTATCTTTGTCTTCGATTTTCTCTTCCAAATAGGACTTTAGTAGTGAAAGAACTTCTTCAGGGGAGCTGGTCTTGGTCCTTGATAAGTGTGCGGGCTTTTTGGTCCTCTTGCTAGCCATTTGGGTTGGTTCCTCGTAGTTTTCTAGTTCTTGTTCAGACATAGTAAAACTATACCTCTGAATTGATTTAGTCATTGTTGTTGGTCCACAAACGTGAGTGAGGCGTGAATGCGAGCATTTCGTTTAAGTACTAGGTTGAGGCCCCAGGGAATAGCACATTCCGAGATAAAAGACTGTTTATCTTATTCTACATGCCGAAGCAAAATACATATCTCCTTTGCAGGCGTCAGAGTGTGGACCTTGGACTGATTGCGACAACGATTTTTGAAATAGGTGTATATGTGCGAGCCTTGTCAGTAATACAGATATACGCCCATGCGCATACGATACAGTAGCCACCTATAGAGACTTAAAATATCTTACATTCAAATAACACAGGGTTTTTCTTTTGCTATAATTAGTTCAACAGACAATATTGATCGACGATGAATACTGTGGTAACTACAGCCATAGTCACTGTCCTCTTCATTAGTAGTGCAAGTGGTGGTGCAAGTGGTGGCAGCAAACCCGATGAAGAAACCATAATTAAAGCCTGCCAGGTGTGCTGTTTGAATTGTGCCAACATGTACGGCCGAGACAAATACGATGGAAAAAAATGCGCTGAAGACTGCGTAACCAATAAAGGTGATTTTAGAGACGAGTATTGTACCAATACAGACTACCATACGTTAACAGAAAAAGAAAAGAAGAAACCTTCAATACAGAAACTGCTAAAGAAAAACAAGGAGAAGAAAGTAGCAAAGACTGATCCACCATCTCTGACTAAAGTTTGCGAGTTTTACTGTGGCTACTGCGTCAAGACGTGGGGCAATGATTTATACAACGGTCTACAGTGCTTCAGGGATTGCGAAGTCAACGAGGGAGATCCAAGAGACGAAGAGTGTAGCAATGAGGAGTATCATATTGGTATTCCTTCAGGAAAGAAAACATGGATGAAAGTAATAGAAAAAGTAACAAATAAATTGAAAGCAAAACTGGGGAAAGAGAAACAGAAGAAAGAGAAAAAAGAAAAGGACAAGAAGAAGAAGAAGAAAGGAAAGGAAGAGGAGAAGAAAAAAACCAAAGAGGAGAAGAAAAAAGAGGAGGAGAAGAAGAAGAAAGAAGAGGAGAAGCAGAAGAAAAAAGCAATAGAGGAGAAGGAAAAAAAAAAGGAAGAAGAGAAGAAAAAGGAGGAGGAGAACAATAAAAAAGAGGAGAGGAAAAAAGAGGAGGAGAAGAAAAAAGAGGAGGAGAAGAAAAAAGAGGAGGAGAAGAAGAAAAAGGAGGAGGAGGAGAAGAGAAAGGAGGAGGAGAAGAAAAAAGAGGAGGAGAAGAAAAAAGAGGAGGAAAAGAAAAAAGAGGATCCTATGCAAGAAGCTAATATAAACCTGCCTCCAGTTAATCAAAGCCATTTTATATAAATCACAAAGGTTGAAATAAATCACAAAGTTGAAAAATAATTATTGTTATTGTCGTTCTTTGATATAGTTTTTGGTTGTGTTTTTTGCCTATGGTTTTTAGCTCAACTATTTTTCTATTTTAATTTCATTTTTTTAACTGTATCACTTTCCAATTTTGGGTCGATTGAAGCTTGTTAGCAGTGACTCCACCAAATTCATTCGATATAAGCTCCTCCTAAAGTCCTTGAGCTAAATCCTCAATTGTGCCATTTCGTTGCATCCTCCTTGAATTAGGACCAAGTGAATTTAGACTAATCATGGGGCCTTTCGTTTTCTTATTTCACTTGTTGGTATCCTGTGAAGAATTAGAAAACGAGGCAGCGCGCTAGCTCTACGCAGTTATAGAGCACGAGAGAATTTTAAGAAGAAGCGTAGCGGAGTCAGCTTCTAGATAACCCAATATAGCACTGCTGCCGAGTTTTCTATTTCTTTTATAAAATATTTAGGACTTAAACGAATCCACGTTCCGTGCACTGTTGCGTTAAAGAGAATGAAATATTTTATAATGCGTTAGCGAGATATTACGTCATTTTCGTTGACGGTGAGGGTGGGGGAAATTTTGAATTTTCTGAATTCTTTGTCATCAAAACATTCAATTGGTTGATCATAGTCATAGTCCCCTTCACAGTTCCCTGCGCCATCTTGAAAGGTAGCCAGGCCTTACGGGACAATTATTCCCGTGTCTCTATCATTGCAAGCTCAACGTTCGTCTCGCTTCGATGCAAAGGCCTGGCTACCTTTCAAGATGGTGCAGGGAACTGTGAAGGAGACTATTAAACTATCGAATATACATCGATGTTTGCTAGATGATCAGCCAGGTTTATTTGAACACATTTTTAGTAATAAGATGGCACTGAACGTTTCCATGGTAACCGTTTCTATGAGAATACGAGGATCATGTCGATTTTTTTGAAAATCATCAATAATATTGATACATTTAAAAATTTTGTATTTTAGAGCAAATAAATTATTTACAATATGAAAAATTTGTTGCTGATGTTTTGTAGTAGGATCCGTTTTAGTTCTGTAAAGTAGAAGTTGTTGTGAATATTTTCATGAAAAATATTTTTTAAGTGATTACTGTATTTATACTCGAATAAGCGCCGCGGCGCTTATTAAATTTTCTCGATCTCACTGTCCCCTTCTTGATCAGAACTACGAATATTGGGGAGATAACTTAATGGGCGAGCGGTGAAATATAATTACTTTGAACTGAAGAGTATATAGCTTTTGATAAAAAATTATTTCCAATGCTGTTCTATAGTAGCATTACAGCCGCGTTTATAAAATTGCGGCGCTTATTCGAGGGAGGCGCTTATTCCAGTAAACACGGTATGTAGTTTTTCAGTCGACTTAAAAAAAATTGAATTGAAGGACGACCAGCGCTAAATGAGGTTTGGGAAATCGAGTATGGCGGATCAAACAATATATATTAAAATGATTACATATTCATATCTAGGTACTGGGAACTGACGTAGTTGTGGTCAGACTGATATGAAAAACAAGTTGATTTAAAAGCAATAACATTTTTGGGAAGACGTTTCGCATTCCCATGCAACATGACAGCAACGGTGGTACATCGATAAATCTTTGGGTGGCATGGTTGGCCGAGTGGTGAGTTGGCCGAGTGGTGAGAGCACCGGCCTTTCACCGCTGTGGTTGATCTGAGTTCGAGTCTTAGCTCTGGCACCGGATCAAATGTGAATTGGGTTTGTTTGATGTGTTGTTCTGTTTTTTTTTCTCCGAGTGTTCCAGTTTTTCCGCCTTTAGCAAAAATCAACATGTGAGGAGTGATGTATGGAAAATATATCATGTAGAGGTAGTGAGTGTGAGTGCCAGAAGATGAAGAGCAACTGTATATGTGGATATGCTGCTGTGAAAATATTATTTATCTATTATTACTATTATTTATCTATTATTACTATTATTTATCTATTATTACTATTATTTATCTATTATTACTATTATTTATCTATTATTACTATTATTTATCTATTATTACTATTATTGATCTATTATTACTATTATTTATCTATTATTACTATTATTGATCTATTATTACTATTATTTATCTAGTATTACTATTATTTATCTATTATTACTATTATTTATCTATTATTACTATTATATATCTATTATTACTATTATATATCTATTATTACTATTATTGATCTATTATTACTATTATTTATCTATTATTACTATTATTTATCTATTATTACTATTATTTATCTAGTATTACTATTATTGATCTATTATTACTATTATTGATCTATTATTACTATTATTGATCTATTATTACTATTATTTATCTAGTATTACTATTATTTATCTATTATTACTATTATTTATCTATTATTACTATTATTATCTATTATTACTATTATTTATCTATTATTACTATTATTTATCTATTATTACTATTATTTATCTAGTATTACTATTATTATCTAGTATTACTATTATTGATCTATTATTACTATTATTGATCTATTATTACTATTATTGATCTATTATTACTATTATTTATCTATTATTACTATTATTTATCTATTATTACTATTATTTATCTATTATTACTATAATTTATCTATTATTACTATAATTTATCTATTATTACTATTATTTATCTATTATTACTATAATTTATCTATTATTACTATTATTTATCTATTATTACTATTATTTATCTATTATTATTATTTATCTATCATTACTATTATTTATCTATTATTACTATTATTTATGTATTATTACTATTATTTATCTATTATTCCTATTATTTATCTATCATTACTATTATTTATCTATTATTATTATTTATCTATCATTACTATTATTTATCTATTATTACTATTATTTATGTATTATTACTATTATTTATCTATTATTCCTATTATTTATGTATACAATCAAAGCGAATTAGTATCAATCTTATAGAAACAAAGATTTTCCAAGAAAATTCAAAAATATATAAAACTATTAGCAATACACATTTTTTAGATATCTTCGACCAGTTTTCCAAGATGGTTGTCATGAGATGATGGCGTCATTGATAGCTAGTCCCTGCATGTGTACGAATTGTTTTTGGATTTAGAAGTGTAAAGTTCCGCCTTTTTTCTCAAAGAGCGATAGATTAGCTCATATTGGGAACTTGAAATGACACTAGACGACACGTCTAGCACGACGACCATTAGACCTCCATCTGTCGTAAAGTAAAGACACGAGCTTCATATTATTTAACAATTATTCGCCGAAGACTCGCCGCTCGGTAAATATTCACCGATAATCAATTCGTCTGAGGTGAATAATCGTTTTAGTATAAATACAAAGGTGATTATTTCAAAAAAGAAAGAGAAAACAGCATTGAAAGTGAACATATATTTTTTTTTTAAAGCGCGAGCGTTACGCGTAAAAATTGTAAACTTTGTCTCGCATATAATGACAAAAAAAAAAACGTGAAAATTTACTATGATACCTTTAAATAGCTTGACTCCAAACTTAGTAGCTTCTTTTGTCGATTTTGGGACAGCATTTTCTTTAAAGTTTTCAATTTCATCTTCGCTATCAGTGACAAAACAACTACTGGCAGCCATTTTGTCCGAAAAGGTGATTATCGGCTGATAATCCGAGATAGCAAACCAATCAGAGCGCGCGATTTTGTATAATCACCTTTGTATTTATACTAAAAGGTAATACTGGTATTTAAACTATAGGTAATATAATGAAATTTGTAACACCGTAAAAACTGTTGACTTTATAACTTTACTGACGTTTCGACCTTTAGTCCTTCGTCGGAGTAAATTATTATATTGTTATTTGAACTTTTAACACTAGAACACGGACCAATCGTCTGTAGAATTGTTCGTCTAAGTGTAAATTCAACAAAATCAGATATAACCTTTTAATTTCATCTTTAACTATTTTCGTCCCGTTTCCCCATCAAACGACATGTCCATGCATATTCTGTGACGATTTGTCCGTCTTTTAGTGAGTGCATGTTGTGTTTGCTTTTCTTTGTTGTAAATTGAATTGTCAGCAATTTACCTTTTGAGCTATCAAGGGGGAATTTTTTAAAATAAAAAAAACGAACAAATTTATTAAAAAGTTATTGGACCCTTATAAATGATTTAGGTCAATCAGTTTGTAATTCAAGGGATGTCGAGAAACGAGCGATACAAAAGATTGATGCCCCACTTTTAAAATAGTTTTAAGGTGGTCTGAAACGATGATAAAAAAAGTATTTTGTGCTTTTTTCTAATTATTTTTTTGGATACTTTTGTAGCATATACCAGTCCCAGTCTACCTTGCGCCTCTCGGTTGTTCTTGTCACGTGTCTACTCCTGATTGTCTTTGCCTGTGATGCTTCAAAGAGGAAGCAAAAACATCATGGTAGTCATGGTGATGACCTTTGCATGTGGACATGCAACGAATGTAAGAAATTGCAGCCAACTCAAAGTTTTGAGTTCAACTACAATCAATGTCAACAAGAGTGTATAACTAATCATATGCCAATAGAGAGCACGGTGAGGGATTGCATAGCGGCTATGCCACCAGAGCGGAATCGAGGCGATTTATCCAAGAAAGAAGGAAAAACCAATACGACAAAAACTAAGCTGTAAAAAGGAATACTTTTGCCTTGTAGGAGAGGGCGTAAGGGAGTGTTGGAAACCGCAAAACCGCACAAAAAAAATCGACAAAAACCGCACACTCACACCACAATTTGCTAAACACCGCAACCGCAAGACCTTTGAAACCACAAAACCGCAGATATAAATGAAAGAACCGCAAAACCGCACCAAAAATAACGCGAAACCGCATCACCACAAACCCTTACGCCTTCCTCCTTGTATAATTCAATGTGTGAATGCATTAGCTTGAGTGAAATAAATGAATCATTTTAATGTTAAATGCATGGGCTATTGGTGTAAAAGTAGTTTTGGACAACAGCTAGCGAGACTAAGAGTGGTTAGGGTGGTGCAAGAAAGAAGAAAGAAGAGAAGGTCAATGAATGAATGAAAAAACAAAGAACGGAAGGATGGAAGGGACGAAGGACTTAAAAAATTAATGAATTAATGAACGTATAGAAAGGAAGGAAAAAAGGGAGGGAGGATGGAAGGAAGGAAGGAAGGAAAGAAGGAAGGAAAGAACGATGAAGAATTTAGGAACAAACTAAAAATTAAGGGAGGGAAGAACTGATAACAATGCCAATAAGTAAAGGGGAGAAAGAACAAAACGAAGTGAAAAGGAAGAACAAGATGAGTGTAGTACGTAAAGCAGGTCTTTGATTCATTATCAACCTGTCTCACGGTCGCATAACAAATCACTTGGCTATAGTCATAAATATTTAACCATTGGTAAGTACTTCAAAACATCTGATCAAACTAAACACTCTTTTCGAGTACATCTTGATTCAATTTAACCAACTTAATGAACGAAAACAACCAAGGTAAGATCGATAAACATTTTGATATATTCACATAATTAAATTTGTAACGAAATTCTGAACTAAAAACCTTACAGACCCATAATAATTCGTTAATAACACGGGGGTTGTTAGTCTTTTATTTCTATTTTGTTTTGTTGTTTTCTTTCTGCTATTATTATTATTTGTACATTGTAAACATGGCAAGAAAATCTCTGTTCAAAGGACATCATAAAAGTCACCCAAAACCGAAACGAGTTATTGGTATACACATCTATATTTCAATAGACATAGGTCAATATAATAGGTCTCTCTAAGACGGAAAGGAATTATGGGAAAACATGTGTCATTTTACTCCAACGACCAAACGAAAAACAAACAAACAAACAAGCAAGCAAGCAAGCAAGCAAGCAAGCAAGCAAGCAACCAAACAACCAAACAGATAAACAAACAAACAAACAAACAACAAACCAAACAAAAAGAAGAAAAAAACAAACAAACAAGCAAATATATACAAACAAATAAACGAACGAGCGAACAGATAAACAGACATGCAAAGCAACGAACAAAAAAACCCAAATATATACAAACAAACAAAAAACAAAGATAAAAACAATCAAATAAACAAAAACAAAACAGGCATATAAGCAACCAAACAAACAAAAACAAACGGTCGGAAAAAAGTATACAAACAAGCAAACAAACGAAAAAAAACAAGCAATCAGATATGCACAAACAAACAAAAGCAAAGCTCAAACAAACAAAAATAAGTAAACAAACGAACGACCAAAAAGTAAAAAAACAAACAAATAAACGACGTTTTTGACCATTCAGATTTTCGACAATTTTTGGTATGTTTCTGATTGTTCTTTTTATCTGCATGTATTGCAGGTGTGGAATACTATGTATCTATGAAATGCGTCTCCTTCTTCTATTACTACTATCACTAGTAATTCATCACTGCCATGCAAGGAAAATCAAGCCAGTAGACCCAGTAAAGATATGCAAAATGTTCTGTAAATTCTGCGAAGGATTTTACGGCAAAAATAATTACGATAATTACAAGTGCTCGACCGATTGTGAAACAAGCAAAGGAGGGTTTAAAGACGAATATTGTAATGAAACAAAGTTTTATAATATCATACCCGACCTAGAGTGAGGGTTATGGATATAGATGGATGAGATTTGCATCAAACAAAGGAATAAAGGGGAAATAAAAGAGAAAAGATCAACAACACAATGAATAGGATAAAAATAGAACAGAAAATAACGTTGAAAAGGATAACAAGAATAAAATGGATAGAATAGAATTCGATAAAAAGGGATAGAATGGGAATAAAACAATAGCATAGAATAGAAATAGAATAAAAAAGTATATAAGAATAGAATAGAATAGAATGGAATAGTATAGTATAGTAAGAATAGAATAGAATAGAATAGTAAAAATAGAATAGAATGTAATAAAATAGAATAGAATAGAATAGAATAGTAAGAATAGAATAGAATGGAATAGAATAGAATAGAATAGTATAGTATAGTAAGAATAGAATAGAATAGAATAGTAAAAATAGAATAGAATAGGATAGAATAGAATGGAATAAAATAGAATAGAATAGAATAGAATAGAATAGTAAGAATAGAATAGAATAGAATAGAATAGAATAGAATAGAATAGAATAGAATAAAATAGAATAGAATGGAATAAAATAGAATAGAATAGAATAGTAAGAATAGAATCGAATAGAATAGTATAGTAAGAATAGAATAGGGAAAAGGAAAGAACAAATAGAATAAAATAAAAATAAAAACAAAAAAAACAAGCAAAAAAAGAATAAACAAGCTATAAAACAAACATCATTCAAACATGTGAACAAGCAAATACACTAAAAAAAACCCCACACAAATAAGTTATCAATTTTATTTTAAACATACCATGCTAGAAATTACACTTATATAAACTTATCTTTATAAGAGTAACTTTTACCATAATTTTTTTTTGTTATCTGTATAGCTTTGTTGTAAATTTAAAACAAATTAAATGTAGCATAAATTCAAAACTACAAAATTATATAATCTTGAGCATATTATAGAATTAAGCAAAACATTTACATTTAAAAAATTTCTGAGTAACTTTAATTTTACTTATTACAGCATAACGCGCCTTACCGTAGCCACCCAATTAAAGTTTTGTACAAGTTAGCTTAGCGTTCAAACGTTTCTCTTTTCAAATTATTTTCTACACCTTTTCAAATTTAAACATCCTGGAAAAGTTTTTCAGACACTTATAAACTTCACTCACGCTTTGAACATTTCAAAGTGTTTACCGTTTGACACTCGGCGTGTCTTTAGTATTAAGGTCAAATTCTCGTTTTCTGATTGGTTAACTTGTACAAAACTTTGATAATGTAAATTTTGTAATTAATTTTTTTTGTCAACTGTATAATTAATATAGAGGATTCTGGTAATATAGTTGTTGATGATATGAATTTTAAACAAATTGAAATGTAGCATAAATTCTAAACTACCAAAATATATAAGCTTGAACATTTATAGATTTAAGCAAACATTTACATTATCTTATCAAAATATCCCGACGTAACCAATCGAACGATTCGGTAATCGAACGCAATCGAATCCAATCAAATGATTGGATTCGATTGCGTTTGGTAATCGAATGAAATCGAATGCTATAAAAGTTGTGAATTCGATTAAATTCGATTTCCGAACGCAATCGAATGCTTGATTGTGTTCGATTTCCGAACGGTAATCAAATAAAGTCGAATGCTAAAATAAATTCAAACGTATGAAATGAACTCAATTTCTGGCAATTCTAAACCCAAAGTATTTGTTCCCAGACTTTGCTATAAACATAACATTTTTTATTTGAACCAATCAGGGCAAATAAATCTTCTTTCTCTTTATAAATCTCTTATCTCATTCTCTGTGTACAACTTACGTTCTGTGAACTCATCACAACATGTTTATTTTGTTATTGGCTCGTCTAATAAAAGGAAAATATTTCTATCAATATTAACCTCGTTTCTTTTACAGCGCAACGCGTAAAAGTATGGTCACTGATAATGTATTCGCATACTTCTGTCTCGCCATCGATCCAATCAGCGTTGTAGGATTGTGTTATCTTGTCGCTGATTGGATCGATTGCGAGACAGAAGTATGCGAATACATTATCAGTGGCCATACTTTTACGCGTTGCGCTGTAATACGGAAAACAAAGTGATTGCCGCGCTAGAAAATCAAAATCGAAGAAAATCGAATGATTTTAACAATCAAATGTTCGATTATGTTCGATTGGCTTAAAAAAAGTTGTGAATTCGATTTCATTCGATTACCGAATACACTCGAATCCAATCATTCGATTGAATTCGATTGAATTCGATTGAATCGAACGTTCGATTTCGTTCGATTGGTTACGTCGGGAAATATATAGCACTTTATTAAAATATTATATTATTTAACATAGCTTTTTTGAAAATTTTAAACAAACTTAATGTAGCAGCATCCATCAAAAAATGGAAACATTGATTTCAGTTGCAGCAATCATTTGCAATGCCTGTATTTTTTAATTTAACCTGCATTCCACAATTAAAATACAGCATTTATAGTCTTTTTTACATTCATTTGCATGCAGTTTGTACTACATTTGCTGAGTAATTTTTACTCAGCATTATAGAATTAAGCAAAACATTTACATTATCTTATCTTATCTTAAATATATAGCAACTTATATTGAAGCTAACTTTGTTGCATCCTCAGGAACCCAGGGGTAATCTTCTGTCGCTCGTTTCTCGTTCCCAGAATAAATACCCCTGGGAACGTAGTCTGTCGGAGCTTGTTTCGGAAGTCAAAATTCAAACTTATTCAACGACTTTCTTTGAATGGTTATCTTGATTTTCATTGGTCGACCTAATATTAGAGCTGAATTTTGACTTCTGGAACAAGCTCCAACAGACTACGTTCCCAGGGGTATTTATTCTGGGAGCAAGAAACGAGCGACAGAAGATTACCCCTGGGTTCCCGAGGATGACTTTGTTGTAAATTTTAAACAAACTACATGTATTGTGTATAACTAAACGCATACACATATATGTAGGCCATAAGTTTATTAGTTTTTAGCTATTTAGTGCTACCATAGTTACTGGTGCTACCATCTTTAAATAAAGTTTCTTACTTAATGTACGTACGTAGCTTAATTATTCAAAACTACAAAAATATATACACTTGAGCATTTTGGAATTAAGCAAAACATTTACATTATCTTATCAAAATATATAGCACCTTATTAAAATATAAAACCTAACTTTGTTAAATTCAAAACTACAAATATATATAAGCTTGAACATTATGGATTTAAGCAAACCATTTACATTATCTTATCAAAATATATAGCACCTTATCAAAATACAAAACCTAACTGTGTTGTATCAAAAAGAACTTACTGCCTTTATAATAAAGGAGAAAATATAATACGTACTCCCCTTAACAATTATTAAATGCAATAGAAAACCTATAACAGCTTGTAGTTATCAGTAATATAAAGTACTATTAGTGATAGGTTGTATAAATTGTAAAAAATGTTGACTTAACTTTACTGACTTTAATTTCAAGCTTTAGCTTTTCATAGGAGGAAAAATGTAAAATTATTGTATCAAAAACCACTTTGCAAAAACTACTGATATATGTTGGATATTTTCTATAAATTTAGTGTGAACAATGTCACCGACTTTTATTCCCAAAAAAGCACTTTGCTGGACAACTCAAGGAAAAAGGATACAGTACAGTGAAGAGAGCTGCGGTACACACGGGCCTGACTTTATGAAATTAAGCTTCCCAGGCAGCAACCAGCAAAAACAGAACTGTCGACTAATGTGGTCTTCAAGTGTCACCAAGTCTTCTTTACAAGTTGTCTCAGTAATCACTCTCTGTATATTTTATATTCCAGTTCCATTTCATGTAACTGTTTTCTGTACATTCTACAATTTTGTGACTGTATCTTTGAATTTAACCTGCATAATTTCCGCACTTAAAATACTGCATTTATAATGCTTTTTTACATGCATTTGCCTGCATTCTGTACTAATCAAAATATTTGCAACTTAGTGGCTTTAGTTGTGATGATTTGGTGCTATTACCAATTGGGCAGCAGAGTATCGTTTGCGTTTGTATTCGCTTGTAATCTCCGTGTATTTATAGTTACCAACGGTCGCTTATTTGCTTGCTTTGTTATTCCATTGATCCTTAGTTATATGTCTAGCTTCTGTTTCAATCTCATGTGTTGGTCTATCTAGTATTAAAAGCGGTTGTATGTCACTCGGAAATAATCGGTAACTTCTTTAACGGCCCCCGAAGGTCCATATAACTGATACCAGGGCATGAAACAAACTCTAATCCTATTGTTCTTTATCTGCCCAAATCCGTACTAGGTATAAAACGTCACTGCTGTGGACAGTGATGATAGATATGCCACATCGTCCAGCCTTCGTTTGATATCCGACACCGCCGAAACGGCCGTTCGTTATACCGATAAACAGCAGGAGTAGAATCGACCGTTATTATTATTTTTTATTATTATTATTATTTTCATATTTATTTATTTATTTTATTTATTTTTTCATTTATTTTTCATTTATTTTTTCATTTATTTTTTCATTTTTTCTCGTCCGCCGCGGACCGTCCGCGTCCGCATTATAGACACACCCAAATATAAATTAGTTATTTGTTTTGTTGAAATTCTTAGCAAATTTCCGCATATCGCATGCCCTCAAAATTACCGCAATTCTCAAAAGATTTTACCGCTATACCGCAGCTTAAAAGTGAAAATATCGCACACCGCAGTGATTGCAAATTCTGCATCACCGCAAAATTTTATTCATTTTACCGCAATACCGCACAAAAAAACGGCCAATACCGCAATACCCCAACGTCCCCTCCTGAAACAGCTGAAATACCGCACATTTTTTAAATAATTAGTATAATTATAAGACAAGCAGTATATAAATTTGCATATAAATAAGCAAATATAAATAAATTGCATATAATAAGCAGTATATAAATAGTATACAAACATGTCCCCGATCGAGTATCATGCTTTTCATATGCTGTATATCCACAAATTGTCCATCCGTTAAAAATTATAAATGGTTTTCAGAGGCGGGCCCGAACGCTTCAAAAAACAGCACTTACGCCATGCATTTTGGCCAGCGGTAGCTCGCATGAGAATGAAATAAATTTCAAGATGGCGGCGTTTCCAATCTCGAGCCCAGCGTCACGTCTGGCTTTTTGTCAGCGGTCTTATGGCGCCCGACATTAGACTCTGGGGGAACGGAATTTTCAGCTCCGATTTTGGAGTTCCGGTTTCTATTGCGCATGCTTAGTTAATATTATCTGTGGGATTGGGCATCCTGTGTTACTTAGTACGTTAATGACATTCAAAATATTATTGACCTAGTAGCATTTTAAATATTTTCTAAGCCAAAATATAAACATTTTCCTCACTAATGAAACATTTAAAGTTTAGGAAGATTTTTAACGGCCATCAGGATTTATAATGATATAAAAACGCGTCTAAATCTTCTTCAATTCAGATCGCTTTAACCGTCGATTTATTTATAGTTTTCCAACGGTTATTAGTTTGCTTTCGTAGTACGATTGACCTTTAGTAAATAACTGGATGCCAGAGGTCTGAGGATTGCCAAGGTTTAGAATAGTTTAAAGAAGTATTTTGTGTGTATTCTAATTTTCTTCGCGACTCGATAATCATCGCTTAGTGGCGATACAATATCTCTTCGCTTCGCGACTCGTAAACGACGATATTTAATATTCTATCTAGTATTAAAGAACCGTTGACGTCGTATTGCATGTAATCGTAAAATTTACATTTTGAATGTACATTTGTTTACATGATGGACCAATCAGAGCTTTTACTTCGTCTGTTTCCGGTCTGACCATTGTATTTTCAAGGGCCAATCAGCATAAGCATAGAATTCCGGTCCCCCAGAGTCTTACGTTACTCGGCTGGCCAAGAGGAACGAAGGCTCGGGGTTCGAGATTGCGGCGTTTCCAGCTATGCAGGCTACGTTTACAGTCGAAGAAGTCATCGAGAAAGTATTGAATTCTGACGAAGAGGAGGACGAAGAAGAAGAATATGAAGAGAAAGAAGAAAATAGAGCTGATGATGGTGCGATTGAGTCTTGGCTTGATAGTTTTCCGGCGCCAGAAGGTTTTAATAGAGAGCTTTTTAGGGACATCGGGAAAGAGGTTTGGAAACCCATCATCCAGCAGTGCTCAGTTAGCTGCAATCACGGTGAATTGCAGTCCACTGAGCGGTCAAAAGGTAGGCCTTTCTCTAGAATATATGTTTTAGTACAGAAATTTGATATCCTCACCAATGAAAACATGGTACTTGACAAATAATATACATGAATTGAACTTTATTTTTTCGTGTACACCATTTCTGAAAGCAGGAATATTTAATCATCACGACATTAGTTCTCTGAAAGCAGGAATATTTAATCATCACGACATTCGTTCTATAAAATTTGAAATAAAAAAAAGCTAAGAACTGATAAGAACTTATGTTTACTGATGTATCTTTTATTACAAATCAAACACAATCTTTTATTATATTAGCTTTATAGTTATCATAATCATATCATTACATATCATTAATTATGTACATTACATGACATTATATATGTATATTTCAAAATTCATACTTGATCGCGTTTTATTTATGTTATTTCTATTTAATGTTATCTTTTTTTTTGTCTCATTTTTTCTATTCTATAATATTATGTTAACTAAAAACTGACCATAATATATATAAAATTACTTATGTAAGCTATCTATCAAGATTGGTTAGCCAGCAATGGTTATTATAGGTAGCCTGCAACTTATCGTCTGTTTAATAACAAAAATTGTAAATTATGTATATATATAAGGTACTGAATAAACTTTTGTCATTTGTCATTAATACATTACTTTTTGTATAGCTGCTCAAGTCCTCTCCACTGCAACCCTCAATGCTGGTTCAATCCTCAGCAGCGAAGCTTTACTGTGGTTGAAAAGGTTACGTGTTCGTCTTGGGGGAAGGGTTGCTTTTAAAAGACCATACCATGCCAAAATGTCTAGAAGTATTCCCTATGATGTGTTCAAAGTTGCAAGACGTCTGGTGTCAGAAAACAGAGATGGTAGTTTCGATGAGCCTAGATGCTTTATCAAGAAGAACAACAAAGCTGAGGTTATCTGTTTTACCTCTATGTACTCTTTCCAAAAGTTTATATCTGTACTAACTGCATTGAGTATTATAGAGGTAAAACAGTACCTAAGCCGACAACTGCGAGCCAAAGGGAGAGAAGACCACATTGTGAAGCTTCTGGTAGAGGACGAGAAACAACTGGCTCTCACCTATTGGATTAATCGTGGCCAGCTTGATATTACTTTTGAATATGGAGAATGGAATACAATAAGCTATCCTTTCCATAACTGCAAATTTGATCCCGCCTCCTTTTGTACTACCTGACCTAATATTTATCACTAACAGGTTCCCATTTAAATCTGTACTTTCCCATTTAAATCTGTACTTAATATGCAAATTGTGTTGATATGTGCTAAGCACACAGATCAACCAATCAGAGAAGTTCACTTCAGAAATAATATACTCTGATTGGTTGATCTGTGACAGTGTTTAGCACACATCAACACAATTTGCATGAGTACAGATTTAAATGGGAAAGTATAGATTTAAATGGGAAACCTGTTCACTTTTGTTTACTAAAGACGTGTTGCTCCTACATCCAATGTTACAATCAGAAAAGGAAATCAAAAATTATTGTGGTAAGCCAGAGAACAATACATCAAACAAACTCAACTCGCATATGATTCAAGCTTAATTGGCTCTAACCTGAATGACAACAATGAAATGCCAGCTGTAAACCATTATGCCGCTCATGGTCTGTCTCTGTTTTCTGACACCAGCACATGGTTGATAGCAACATATCAAACAAACTCAACTCACATATGATCCAAGCTTGGCTCCAACCCGAATGACAACAAGATGCTAACCAGTAAACCACTACCGAGCCCTTTCCCTTTAAAGCTCTCAACTAAAACCTTCCTGGTAGGTAAAATGCTTTATAAAAATGGCTCTTTTAGGAGCCACCCACTTTTATAAAAGTGAATGCTGTAAGTGAGTACTGCAATGCACATCAAACACATTCATACACAATCAAATAACTGCATTAAATGGTCATATTTCTTTAATAAATAGTTAGTATATCCAAAATTGATATAAATAATAAATAGAAGTATGTACAAGGTTAAAAAGTTAATTAATATTATTATATACATTTATAAATATATATTTCATGTAATAGACAAATTTTCAATATATTTTACAATCATAAATCATTGTTTTTAAAAAGGATAAAATGCATATTTACATGGCTTTGATTGTTTTTTTTTTACATTATACATATGTACAAATATTTGTTGTCTCTTAAAATTAAATTTGTTCTTATACATCTCCAATGTTTTCTATTGTCTTTTAATAATTTCATTGATACTTTTTTAAATAATAAATAACTGTTTATGTAGAGTACAAAGACTAAAAGCATGTGCTTTGCACTATCTAGTACAAAATAGCATTAATTAAACATATTGTAGCATTGCTTTTAGTGTTAGTACTCTGTGATTTCCCTTGTTTCCAGTCCAATAAACTCAATATACAGCTGTGATAAGAAGGTAAATTTAAATTTACACCGTAAGTTTATCGTGTAAAATTCATTACAGTGCAAAATTTACCTTTTTATCAGAGCTGTTTCTTTAGAAACACTGACACAGTTCACACTAGCTTACACTAGTTCTCTGAACTAAATATAATTGAAACAAGTTTCCTCATGTAGTTTCAAGCTAAACTTGTAGCTTACATTGTAGAAGATATTAAAAACTTTACTTTTAATGTCACAATAATTTTGTATTTATACATGTACATGTCATGTAAACATTGCTTCCTATTTATCTTGGGAATTATGCAATATACACTTAATGACTGGTCCCGAGGGAAATTCGAGGGAAACAAAACTTACTGGTTTCCCGAGGGATCAGTCATTAAGCATTTTGTTATATAGCTAATCATTTTAGACAAGTCAATGAAGACAATTTGAATTTTTATTCAATGCGCTGGCCACTTGTATCCCGGTCGGGATACAGTTTGATTTAACTAGTATCACGTGAGCATCTAACAACCAATGAGAATGCTCGTTATATAGTCAAAATGATTAGCTATATAACAAATTATAATATACTTTTAGCATGAACTCCCCAGTCCTGTACATATGATGTAGGAAATACTAAGAGACAACAATTAATGGAGGTATGCACATATACATGTATAAATATATATATTTTTTCTTTTGGTCTTTCTTTCTTTTTTTTTTTTTGAAAGAGCTCCAATGGGAATATGACCAAGTAAATCACAATAATAAATGGATTTGGATTGGCAGGTCAAGCAAGTTTTTTTATAATTTAGCACATTTTCGAGTATACTTTATCTATTAATGTGTAGTGTAGCTGTGTTGATAGAATAATGCAGCCAATGAGCCCATGAAACAGTACTATTAAATTAGTACTTAATAACATAAATTAAACAATAGAAAACGTGCATTCGATAAACTTGTGATACAATAGATTTGATACTATACTTTTGTAACTAAAGTTGCTTGTGGTTTTGTTGAATTCAGGATTTTGACTAGTAGTAATTTAATAGAGCATCACACCTCTATTTCTTTGATATAGAGATATCTAATTAATTACTATATGTTTATGACTACTATTTGATACTTGTAGACTCTAGAAAAATGTTTTCTATTGTTTTGGCCATTTTTTTGTTTTCTTCAGGTTAGAATAAAACCACACTAATGTTTTTCCTTATTTGTTTTACTTAATTATGATTGTTTATAAGGGTAATAATCAGAAGACAAGATAACTTGCACAACAATTTCCCAAATTGTCCTTTTTTAAGAGCAAAATTGACTTTTCAGAATTTCAGATGTACAATTTTGGAAATAGGATTTCTGTACAATTGAGTGCAAACACTTAAAACATGAAATAGTACTAACTAAGTAGTACAAAATAGCACTAATTGAACAATAAAAAAACAAAGGAATTTGCATTATTTAGTACTATTTAGATTTAGTACTAATTTTTTTAGTGTTTGCACTCTGAAGCCACCTAGTCAAGAGTCATATACATAGGCTATGCCATTCAAAAAGGTCTTGGATGCACATATAGTATTTTCATTCATGTAGCTATGTATGCTCAAAATCTACAAATTGTAGGTACAGAGGACTGAGACAATATTGAACATTATTTACAAAATTCTGTACTTCTTAACTCTGGAAATTCAAAATCTAATAAAAATCCACAATAAATTTGCTAAATAAAAAACTGATACCTTTCTTAGTATTGGGGCACTAGTCCATCACATTATGAAACACTTACAAATGAAATCAATGTATCAATGTGTACAAGATCCATTTGTAATCTAATGGAAAATACTGATTAGACTTATAGCACATGCATGTTGTTATAGAAGTTGTTTTAGTAGTAAAAGTAATTTATGTGCTGTGTTTGGCTAGCTCATTGTCCAGTTTTTCACTATATGCGCAGTCCACAGTATACAAGGAAAACACTGCCTTCACTCTCGGCAGCCTTAGAGTTCATTCAAGACCTTGCATGGGCAGTGTTTCCCTAGTATATGGACCTTCTAACTGGTAAATAACATATTATTTCAATAATGCTAAACCTAAAACATCCATTAATTCAAGGGAGTTTTCTTTTTAATTTTGTAAAATAACCAGAAATACTTTATTACATTTACCTTAATAATAAGGTTGTTGCTTGACTTTTGACACAAATAAGTAATTACAAACACTATGTGATTTGTTGGATTTTACAATACAAATATATACATATTTATATATATATTCAAAACAATGTTTTACAAATTTAAAAAATTAAATTGATAAATGTTACCTTCATTGTTTCCATGGAGTCCATAGCAAATGCAAAAATTGAAAGAAAAGTACATACATGCAATTAAGGCAACAAATAGATAAATAGAATATAATTTCCTAAGAATTTCATTATATTACATTATTTACAATTAATAAATTGAATTAAATTGAGAAGGGAATGTATTTCAAATGCAATTATATATAAGACAACAAATAGATAAATAGAATATAATTTCCTAAGAATTTCATTATATTACATTATTTACAATTAATAAATTGAATTACTTTGAGAAGGGAATGTATTTCAAATGCAATTATATATAAGGCAACAAATAGATAAATAGAATATAATTTCCTAAGAATTTCATTATATTACATTATTTACAATTAATAAATTGAATTAAATTGAGAAGGGAATGTATTTCAAATGCAATTATATATAAGGCAACAAATAGATAAATAGAATATAATTTCCTAGGAATTTCATTATATTACATTATTTACAATAAATTAAATTGAGAAGGGAATTGACTAAGAATGAGATAAATTATTAAAGAACTACCTAGAAATTATTGATTTAATTTGTGCTCTAAAGGGGTGTGAACAATACTTACACAATAGACTTGAAGGGGCCTTGTCAAGACCACATCCACAAAATAAATCATTGTCAATGGCACGCTTTGGAATGTATGCCAATCCACTAGAGGACACAGGCTTAGTAATGTTATACCCCTGTTTTCTCAACCAGATTAAAGAAACATATTCATGCATAAAAATTTGTTCCCATCTTGAATTAAAAATTGTATTTACACTATACTTACCTATGGAAACATGCTTTGATTCCCTTCCCTCCATAGAATTAAGACCCAACCCCATCCCATACTTACCTTTCATTTCCCTAGTGTGAACCGGCACAACATGGCCTAATGTCCACATTGTTTGATTAAAATTAAAATGACTAATATTCAACTTAAAAACAACACTACAAAAATGCTCAAGTTCACTTACCTGCTCATCTGAAATGTCAAGACGGTTAAAAAGGGAAACACAATTACGTAGATTTAAGGCAAGAAATGCAAGAACGTGAAAATGAAATTTAGATTTAGTATTGTCCTGTACCCCTGGTTCAATTGCATCAATTAAAAACATAAAATTGTGAAGAAAAAGTCTGGAGTCTTTTCCAGTAAACCTGTATTCAAATTTTTTTGCAACATCTACACCTGTTTCATCATAATGTTTCATTACCTTTTTTGCCAGCCTAGATAAAGAACACTTGGACTTGAGGACATTGACATAACAAACCAAAGGACAATTAGATGACAACTGTGAAAAAGAAATATGATCAGATGGAATGTTGGAGACTTTAACAACTTCTTCTAAAAAATATTTATGTACAAGAGCACAAGCATTATTTTTTAAATGCAATGGCTCTACATGAGCTACATCAATAACATTTTCAACAAGAGGTTTGAACTCTTGACGGCTTTTCAACCCAGAAATTAATTCAGTAATTTTTTTTCGTTTTGTTTTTTGTGTTAGTTTTTTTCTTAGGAGGCCCTTTTTCTCTTCTTCGACCTTTTTGACCACTTTAAGTCTGTGAGTGTAGTCCCAGGGTTTCCAAAGATGTTTCTCCTCTCTTCCAAATGTACCATTAAGGCTTGTCCCATTGGTAGTTGATACATCTGCAAAAGAGGAGAAATATTTTGCACTATTAGTAAGTTCACCAGCAAGAAAGGCAAGCATTTTCATATCATTTGGCAATTCAGATATCTTGAATTTTACAGTAACGTTTCTAGTGCCATTGAAAATTGTGTATGTTTCTTTCTGCAAAGTCTTGATTTCTGAAAGAAGAAAACTAATATATCTTAATACAGGGAGAGCATTTTCAGAACAATTTGCACCAAAAATTAAAAAGTTTTCATTGCTGCTAAGGACTCCACGGCCAATGTTAAGGAAACTGGCAAGCCATGCACAGGCTGTGTCATCCTTGCCAAATGGTGCACCATCACCCCCTAAAGCAACATTAAAAGTATTAGTATCATCAAACCATGTAAGATCATAGCCACTAGTTTTATTGAAATAAAACTTAGCCAAATAAATCAAAGTTTCACATAAACTTCTGTAACAACCACTCACCTTATCGTCCATCCCATGACACAATTCTTCAACACTATAGAGAGTACCGATTGGAATAGACTTAATGAATGGCATAAGCTTATTGTATGACACCAGTCTAGGGACCGGACAATCGGCAATTGTTATACGTGTCGTCTGTGTCTTCTGATTATTAACCTTATAACCACTATCCCTGTACAGTTTCCTATATTTCCTTTTACCCGTAACCCCCCCACTATAATACACAGCTACACTACGGCACATATTTTCATTGGAGCTCTCATATTTATTCAGTTCTGACTTGTATTTCTTTACTGCAACTTTGCTACACTTTGGGCTCTTCATCATCATCTCTGTTATAATTTCTTTGCTGCATCTATTCAAAACTGTGTCAATTAATCCAACACTTGCTGCCCTCTTGGTACCCCCATGTATTTCTTTTGCTGCCTCAAATGTCTCTCTTCTTCTTTTTCTCCCACATGTATCCTTTAATGTCACCTTTCCATCCTTGAATTCAGTTTTTCTCCTTTTCCTCCTTTTCTTAACTTTCCTACTACTTCCTGTCTCCCCTAGCTCCTTCTGAATATCATGCAATTCCTCTACTTCCTTGACTGTCTGCCCTACCTACATGTTTAGTTTAGAAAAACCTTTAGTAAGCTACCTGATTTACTACCTAAGCCTATACTACTAAGGTTATTGTCATAATTAAAAACAAACATGGCATGTATAATGTACATAAGTTAATAGGTTTACAGTAGAGTACAAACACTAAAAGTGTGCAACATAAATACCACTAAATACTGCTAAATTATGCAAATGCTTTTGTTCTCTATTGTTTAATCAACACTATTTAGTGGTAAATAGTACAAAATATTGCACACTTTTAGTGTTTGTACTCTAATATATTAAATATTAATGTGGATGGTCCTGATTTTACACCTACTATTTGTCATTTGAGCCTGATCGAAACAAATATGATATCAAAAGCAGCTCATCAAGTTGCAAACTGTATGGTTGTCACTTGAAATTATATAAATTTATTATAATTAGTCATGCAGTTACCAGAAATAGAGATTTGGCTAAATTGATATGAGAACAATTTTGTAAAAAGCTGAATACAGTGTACATAGTGAATAGATTCTTTCTATATACTCAGGTGTTTGAACAATTAATTATTTATGCTTTATATTTTTAAACTGTCAAGAAGCGCCCGCCTCGTTCCAACATGATAATGATAAGATTTAATGTGAAGGCTTAAAATATTTTTTACCTTTCACATAAAAAAGTATAATTAATATATGACATCCAGTTTAAACCCGGAGTATCCAATCGATGAAATCGATAATCGATAAAATGGATATCAATCTATATCAATCGATATCAATTTATCGATTGATATTGAAAATCGATAATCAATCGATGGCAAAAATCTTTGTGACCTTCATCGATTGAGCGATAACAATTTAGCCGGTATCGATTGACATTCGATGACAATTTAGATATCGATTGATAATCAATAATAATTCAGTATATCGATTATCAATCGATGACAAAAATCTTTGTGACCTATCAATTGATCATCGATTGACCAATATCAATCGATATCAATTACCTAATTATATTGATTGATATCGATTGATCGATTGATTTTCCGATGATCGACTATCATCGATTGGATACTCTCCACACATATATGTATACACTCTAAGATTAACTAAATATAAAATTGTGACGAAATTGTAAAAATACTTGTATATATTATGTGAAATAAATTGATTGATTGATTGATACTCCGGGAGTTTAAAGCTTATTCAAAATAATAAAAATGTCATTGCAGTATTAAAGCTTTAATAGGCTTTGAAAATCGATGGCCGAAACAACATTGAGTCAAATCCCCGTAAATCATGTATCATACTATCATAAAAAGCTCGAAAAAGTATATTTAAGATTATCTTACCCTCTCGTCCAATCTTTCTGATTGAACTTTCTTTGCTTTCAGTATTTTCGTCTTCTCCTTGATTTCGTTGTCTACTTGTCTGATTTCCATCTCTATCTGTGCAAGAGTCCGATTCTTCATCATCTGTCTTTCCCTCTGTTCTCTTTGATGTTGTCTGTGTAATTCTATTCTATATCTTCCCATGTTTACGTTCACTCGATGATTTACAAAATTAGCGGTATCTTTGAAGGGTCGGCGCGAAAAATCAGAGATGAAAATTGAAAAACTAAATCGATAGAGTTGAAGATAGGACAATAAACGAGCCAAAAATCACATTTAAAACATAACAAAACTTAAAACAAAAATTTTTTACCAAGCATTATTTCACACGTCTTAACCATAAACTTCCAATTGTACCAAAACAGTCGAAAACAAAGACTTGTTTTGGTTGACTGAACCAAAGCAAACCTGGCAAGTTTGGTAGCAATGCAAAGCTCTGTTTACGCTCTACGTTTTCCCGCCATCCGATCGTTCATCGATTGATATACACGAAAATTACGAAGCCACGAATGAAGCACTCGGAGCTGTTCGTTATTTCGAACCCAGGCTCCAGGAATTTGCGCCCGTCCAATATGGCGGCTTGTCACACTCTAAAGTGCTGTTTTTCGAGGCGCGCGTGCCCGCCGTGGCTGCCGAATCGCTGTTTATAACTTACGCGCGAGTTTGCGTCACGCTCATTTCAGATCTTTATTGAAATGCTTACCTCTCTTCCTTTCTTGTTTAGAGATTGTTTTACACTCTTATATTTCGTTCAATTCCTTTCGTTTCCAATGTAAATGGGGATTGAAATAATACTTAGTTTGAAAAATTGTACACGATTAGTGAAATAAAGTGGCCTTCATCAGTTGTTAGGGGTGGACCATTTGACTTTTGAGGGGGGGGGGGGGGGGGGGATGATTTTGAAAAAAAATTTCCTGCACGGCCCGAAGGTCCAAAAAAAATTTCCTGCAAGCCAAAATCGCCACTCAAATCTTTGCATTTTTATCAAATAAATTTCGTGCTCATGGAAGCGGGCAAAAAAAAATTTCCTGCACGGACCAAATCATCAACCCCCCCCCTCCCCTCAAAAGTCAAATGGTCCAGCGCGCTGTTTTCTTCAAAAATTTGTACAAGATTACTTGTGTATATATGATTTAAAAAAGATAGCTTTTGTACTTATTCTGCGTTTTTTAGTTTTTTAGCTATTTGGATGTCGCATATGGCGACAAAATAGGGAGAACTATAATCAAACAAAATCAATAAAGTTAGCGAATAATTATACGAGTAAAACCTTTTGTATGTGAAGGCTGACTATAATCTAAATGAGCTGTAGATGCCATACAGCAACCCCAACATATAAAACCATTTCACCTAAATATAAACATTAACATTTGATAACGATAGTCGATATTTGTGTAATTTACAGTATAAATCATGTCGGTGAAGGGAGCTGAATAACTGAATTATATAATTTTTAAAACGATCATATACAACTTCGTGTTTATGATATTTTTGAAAAAAATGTAAAACATTTGGGGTTTTTCAGCTGTTTCAGCTTTCAGCCGTTTCAGTCGTTTCAGTTTTTTATAGCCTGCGTAGCGGCTCTCTAGGGGGAGGGGGGAGGGGGGAGGGAGAGGGGAAAGGAGGAAGAGAGGGCTGGGGGAGAGGGAAAGGAAGGGAGAGCCTGCAATGGTCCTATTGTTTCATCGTTATTTCTCCTTCTGCTGGCGGAAGGAAAATTCCCATTGGTCGAGAGTACGTCAATCAAGCTTAAGTAACAGATCAGCTGATTAAATACTGTGATAAGCGTATCTATAGTTGTTACATAATATAGCATTACCTAAGGTTAACTGAGGTCACACGTGTACCGTTAGAATTAAACTTTTGTGGTTGTCCAAACTATATTTGTTGAATGAGAATTACGCTTACTTTGGTAAAAAGGAATTAACCTTGTCTTTCTGTTATTATCTGACAGTTATCTATAATAATTATCTCAATATGATCAGCGATTATAGATCCTAAGTCATCTAGATCTTTTCTACCCGAATTCCAAAATTTAAACAATTGTAGTAGGACTTTCATTTGGAATTATGTTTCAGTCCGTAAGAAAATAATAATTTTGTTTTTACATTGTTTGAACCATATTGGTCTGCTTCATGTATATTTGTGTTTTGACAGCAAACATAAGTGTATTTAAAAATGGCTCTCTGATTGGATAATTATGACAAGCGAAAATATCCATTGATTGGGGGCGGATAACGATGAAACAATAGGACCATTGCAGGCTCTCCCTTTCCTTCTCTCTCCCCCAGCCCCTCTCTTCCTCCTTTCCCCTCTCCCTCCCCCTCCCCCTAGAGAGCCGCTACGCAGGCTAAGTTTTTTATCGCGACCCCATACCATTTTACTCCATTTTTACCATATGACCGCTTTTAATACTATATAGGCCAATATCACGAGATTGAAATAGGAGCTATAGACATATAACGAAGGGTCAATGGAATAACAAAGCAAGCAAATAAGCGACCGTTGGTAACTATAAATACACGGAGATTACAAGCGAATACAAACGCAAACGATACTCTGCTGCCCATGCTATTTAATACATGTGGCAACCACTTGCAATCAGTGTATGTACATGTGTCTTGTAGACTTACTTGTGGCAATCATTTGCATATTGTTGTATGCATGATTTCACACTTCGACTTACTGTAATTCAGTATCATCATGGCATTCTGTTCTGTGTTTCTCCAAGTTCTCCAGCAGGAACAGTTTACCACAGGCTGTACACTTCTTAGGCTTTTCTGGACCCAGTAACTTTTTTATATCCATGAAATAATTGAATGTCATTATGATGTTCTTGGCGATGAATACAGAGATATCCTGATTGAAAAGCAGCCAGAGGATCATACGAATGATGAAAAATGGCACATTAACAAGTATGATATAGCTCAATGCGTACACAAGTTGAAATGACACAGGTCGAACTTGGCCGTCAAACTTGTTGAAACTCAGTTCCAATAATGCAAGCGTCGGCAGGAAAAAGTTGATGCATGCAAAGGCGATAATTGCATTTTTGAGATGTTCTGGCAGATTAATATTAAAATCATTGATAAGTAAAATGCCCAGAAAGTCAATACTATCCATTAAATCAATTGTGACTCCACTCGTTAGTTTGTCAATGTACAATTTTCGTGACGAATTTTTGTGCGCATTATGATGCGAGCTGACCAACAGCAGAAACAGAATCGGTGTGATGCAAAGAGCAATTTTGATGATGTTTTGATGAAAAATCTGTACATCTTCAAGTCGCTCGGCATTTTTCTTAAAAATCACAGCCACTTCTGGAACCAGTGTTATAGCAGTGTAAGCAAGCCATGCTATGAAAGTATATGGCAGCTCATCGGGATAATCTTGTTGAAGTAAAGTATGTGTTTTCTTCCACATGAACTGTAGCTTTGGTAATTTGGGATATTGGCGCTTCATGAGGATTGTGAAGTGAGACTTTGCGGCGAATACAATGATTATCCAAACAATAAGCACTAGAACGTCAGTAGTGATGAACCAAAGATGCGAGTATGTAGAGTCTTCACGAACCAAATAATAGTCCAGAACACCTCCTTGCAGAAGCAAGAGAGCAATACACAGCAGTTTACCAAGAACCTCCCAGTCAAACCTGCAACAAGCTCGGGCCACCATCTTGAATCAAATGAATCAAAGCTGTACCTTGTGTTGTGGTATTCAGATTTCTTTGTCTTCAAGATAAACAAATTGACAATGTTTAAACTTTTTATATCTTTTTCAAGACTTTAAGTATAATTTCATTATCTTACCTAACGACAACATGATTAGCAGATTAGCAGAATACCTCAGCGGGAGGTGTTAATTTACGCAGGCCTAATGTTAATTAGGCTTTGTCTGGCTTTAAGTCTGATCTGCAGGGTGGGGTGCGCCGACCTATACCAAAGGAAGCCCAATAAAGAAGTTTAAAATACACACAGGGAACCCACAAATTTTGATCGTTATTATCTCCATCGCAATCATTTTCTTCGTATTTCTCTTGTGTTCATTCTATATCTTCATCATCATTATCAACATTCAGATCATCATTATCAGTATTGTGCTAACAATAGTCCTTTTCACAGTTCCGTTCGGTGACCACAAATAATAGTTTCAAGTTGAGGTTTGAGTTGATGCGCATAGCAAAACTATAATTTGTCATGCGCAGCAACGTGAACCTCGACTTGGAACTATTATTCGTGGTCATTGAGGCGCAACTGTGAAAAGGGCTTGATCTAGATCAAGGCAGTTTGGCTTTTGGAGCCAGAGAGAAAGATCAGTTAGGAGGGAGAAACATATTGCAAAAGACTACAAAGTAGACTGGGAGATATCACTGGAAAAACAGGGGGAAGGAGAAATGTCTATAATATTTAGGGAGATGAGAGAATAATGCAATTGTCTACTTTCACAACTACCATAATGCCTTCTGTTTTTAGGGGGATAGCTATTGTTATTCAAAGCAAACAAATTGTAATTACAATATGTACCCCAAAAACAGAATGCATTATGGTTATGTGAAAGTTGAGAATGAAAATAAAAAGAGATATTTGAATGTTTATTGTTCTTCTCTCCTTTTGCACCTTTTGTCAACTGACCAAATGCTCATTTCATAGTAAAGAAACTCAAGCACTCCACTAAAAACCGTCAGTTTTTAGAATAATTACTTAGTAAATTACATGATCCTGTTACAGTAAGATGAATGATAATAATTAGGGTTTTCTGTGTAAACAATTTGACTTATAGTTGAATTTATATATATTCAATTCCGGCAATCTTATTCACTTTCAATTCAATATTATTCGCTACATGTATTTTACAAATTTATTTAACAAATTATATTCATTGAAACAGATGCAATCATAGTAGCTAACTGTAATAGCCAGAGGCTAGACTTGACAGTTAGCTTGATATATCATTGAAAATGTTTTAATTACTTTGAAAGAGGAGATAATTAATGAATAAATAGATAGATGAATATAGGAAATAGGTACAAAATGACGGTAAATACAGCTGAAGATAGCATAACTATACGAAAGCCGAGAAGGGCCACTCATTTCTGACTTCTACTTTTTGATTTCCGACTTTGAAATTTCTGACTTTGAGATTTCCGACTTTGAAATTTCTGACTTTAAAATTTCCGACTTTGAAATTTCTGACTCCGAGTTTGAAATTTCCGATTTTGAAACTTTTGAGTTAAAAGGAGTAGTGGCATGCTGGGTAAATGATAATAAACAGTTTGGTACTAGACTTAGCTAGGTTTGCAATTGTTTTAGAGGGATTTATACTCTATATCAGTCATGCGAAAGGTATCAATCTTCTTTCCAATTATGGTGTTGCTAATGTTGATAAAAATTCTAGTTTCGTCGTGTGTTTTGCCAGCATACACAGCAGCACATCAGCCTAGCAGCAATTTAGCAAGAGAAAAGAACTCATACAGAATTACTTCGAACAAGGCTATACCAATGCCGAGATATCCATTTTTTTTATAAAATATATATGTAATTCTTAAGTGCTTATGTTTTTTCTAAAAGACATATATGTGACTCTTAAGTGATCATGTAAGAGTGTTTGTTTATGGTTTATAGGTTGTGTTTTCCTTTCAGATCAAAGGAAAATGTATGTTTAAGTGTACATAATTATACTTAAAAGTTTTTGTTTTTTAGAAAATGTATGTTTTTTTGTAGGAAATATATGTTGTATATTTGTTATTTTCTATAAAAATGTATGTGTATTGTGAGTATTTTATCCTTCGTGGAAGTTTCGATATAATGTACGAGTTATACGGAGTTATACTGTAGGAAAAAGTGAAGTTTGAAGAATGTGCGTATTATGTGAAGTTAGGTCATCTGTATTTAGTATAATTGTGAATAGAATATGGAGAGTGCGTGGTGGGTGGATATAAATGGCGTACAAAAGGTTGCGTATAGTTGATACTTGGGGATCGTGAGCTCACTAGTAGGGAAAACAGAACTTCTCAGGGTCCAAAATGTAAGAAAAACTGTGGAAAATTTTGTGAAGTAGTTGAGACACTCAATCCTGAAGAATGACTCCTCGATCGTAGGTTTAACATTGATTTAATGACGACGATGATAAATCCTACGATACAATTACAATACAAAACTAAGTAATAATAACGTATAAACAATAGCTCAAAAGCCATAGACTTACAGAGAAGAATAAAGTGTACTTAACAGGTATTAGAAGTAGTGCTTTGATCTTGCTCGTTTACATAAACAAAATGCGACTCAATAACTATATAAGATCAGCGGTAGTCCGTGCTGACTAGTGGTCAGCGGGTAGCCTCTGCAAATCCCATAAAACTCTTCAGGGACAAGATATGGGACTGCAGTTTCATAACCATCAAAGCGCTAAGAGGTCTTTTCCTACACGTCCTCAACTACTGGAGAGAAGTTCCATGTCTGCTGATTTGACCTCTATTATCAATGACATATGCAATCACTTGATCAATTCCCAGCATTCTACAGTTCCTATGACTTCCGATATTTGAACCCATAAATTTCAAAGCTGGAAATCTCAAAGTCGGAAATTTCAAAGACGGAAATCAAAAAGTAGAAGTCAGAAATGAGCGGCCCTTCTCGGCTTTCGTAGCATAACACAATATCTGATTATTATAAATATCTTTAATTTGTATATTCGGACTTGACCGGATTAAGTAATTCAAAGTCTTTGCAATTTGTTTCGTGGACTTCAAATCCCGTCAAGTCCTCATTGTCAGCCTTTAAACATTACCTCCACTGTAGCAGCCAGCAAAAACCCAAACATTGACCAATGCGGTCTTCTAGTGCAGTGAGCAAGTATTATTTACAAGCAATTAGTAATCATTATCAGCATATGTTCATGTTTTTTATACTTCCTACAATTTGGGGGCTTCAGTTGCAGCAATCATTTGCAGTCGCTGTATATATGAAATTAACCTGCATTCCATACTTAATATACTGCATTCATAATTATTCTTAAATGCATTTGCCTGCATTTTGTACTATATTTGCTGCAACTTGATGCTTTTTATTGTGACAATTTGGTGCAATCTCAATCACTTTGGATAATTACCACTCTAAATTGCAGTATCTACATGTATTTTGTACTACATTTGCTGCAGCTTGATGCCTTAATTTTGATAATTTGGTGCAATTAATCTCAATCACTCTGGATAATCGCAGTATCTACATGTATTTTGTACTACATTTGCTGCAATTTGGTGCCTTACATTGTGGCAATCACTTTCATATTGTTGTATGCATGATTTCACACTAAACTTGCTGTAATTCAGTATCATCATTTGCGCCATTCAAGGTGTCATTCAGATGGGATTCTGTTCTGTGTTTGTCCAAGTACTCTGGCAGGAACGGTTTGTCACATGTTGGACACTTCTTAGGCTTTGATGGACCGAGGGACTCTCTTATATCCATGAAACAAATGAATGTCATTATGATGTTCTTCGCGATGAACACAGAGACATCCTGATTGAAAAGCAGCCAGAGGATCATACGAATGATGAAAAATGGCACATTAACAAGTGTAATACCGGCTCAATGCGTACACAAGTTGAAATGACACAGGTCGAACTTGGCCGTCAAACTTGTTGAAACTCAGTTCCAATAATGCAAGCGTCGGCAGGAAAAAGTTGATGCATGCAAATGCGATAATTGCATTTTTGAGATGTTCTGGCAGATTAATTTTAAAATCATTGATAAATAAAATGCCCAGAAAGTCAATACTATCCATTAAATCAATTGTGACTCCACTCGTTAGTTTGTCAATGTACAATTTTCGTGACGAATTTTTGTGCGCATTATGATGCGAGCTGACCAACAGCAGAAACAGAATCGGTGTGATGCAAAGAGCAATTTTGAGAATGTTTTGATGAAAAATCTGTACATCTTCAAGTCGCTCGGCATTTTTCTTAAAAATCACAGCCACTTCTGGAACCAGTGTTATAGCAGTGTATGCAAGCCAAGCTATGAAAGTATATGGCAGCTCATCGGGATAATCTTGTTGAAGTGAAGAATGTGTTTTCTTCCACGTGAACTTTAGCTTTGGTAATTTGGGATATCGGCGCTTCATGAAGATTGTGAAGTGAGACTTTGCGGCGAATACAATGATTATCCAAACAATAAGCACTAGAACGTCAGTAGTGATGAACCAAAGATGCGAGTATGTAGAGTCTTCACGAACCAAATAATAGTCCAGAACACCTCCTCGCAGAAGCAAGAGAGCAATACACAGCAGTTTACCAAGAACCTCCCAGTCAAACCTGCAACAAGCTCGGGCCACCATCTTGAATCAAATGAATCAAAGCTGTACCTTGTGTTGTGGTATTTATTGATTTCTTCGTCTTCAAGATAAACAAATTGACAATGTTTAAACTTTTTATATCTTTTTCAAGACTTTAAGTATAATTTCATTATCTTACCTAAACGACAAAATGATTTATTCATGGACAGATTAGCAGAATACCTCAGCGTATTACCTCAGTAATACAATTACAATACAAAACTAAGTAATAATAACGTATAAACAATAGCTCAAAAGCCATAGACTTACAGAGAAGAATAAAGTGTACTTAACAGGTATTAGAAGTAGTGCTTTGATCTTGCTCGTTTACATAAACAAAATGCGACTCAATAACTATATAAGGTCAGCGGTAGTCCGTGCTGACTAGTGGTCAGCGGGTAGCCTCTGCAAATCCCATAAAACTCTTCAGGGACAAGATATGGGACTGCAGTTAAAGAACTAACGTGTTTCATAACCATCAAAGCGCTAAGAGGTCTTTTCCTACACGTCCTCAACTACTGGAGAGAAGTTCCATGTCTGCTGATTTGACCTCTATTATCAATGACATATGCAATCACTTGATCAATTCCCAGCATTCTACAGTTCCTATGACTTCCGATATTTGAACCCATAAATTTCAAAGCTGGAAATCTCAAAGTCGGAAATTTCAAAGACGGAAATCAAAAAGTAGAAGTCAGAAATGAGCGGCCCTTCTCGGCTTTCGTAGCATAACACAATATCTGATTATTATAAATATCTTTAATTTGTATATTCGGACTTGACCGGATTAAGTAATTCAAAGTCTTTGCAATTTGTTTCGTGGACTTCAAATCCCGTCAAGTCCTCATTGTCAGCCTTTAAACATTACCTCCACTGTAGCAGCCAGCAAAAACCCAAACATTGACCAATGCGGTCTTCTAGTGCAGTGAGCAAGTATTATTTACAAGCAATTAGTAATCATTATCAGCATATGTTCATGTTTTTTATACTTCCTACAATTTGGGGGCTTCAGTTGCAGCAATCATTTGCAGTCGCTGTATATATGAAATTAACCTGCATTCCATACTTAATATACTGCATTCATAATTATTCTTAAATGCATTTGCCTGCATTTTGTACTATATTTGCTGCAACTTGATGCTTTTTATTGTGACAATTTGGTGCAATCTCAATCACTTTGGATAATTACCACTCTAAATTGCAGTATCTACATGTATTTTGTACTACATTTGCTGCAGCTTGATGCCTTAATTTTGATAATTTGGTGCAATTAATCTCAATCACTCTGGATAATCGCAGTATCTACATGTATTTTGTACTACATTTGCTGCAATTTGGTGCCTTACATTGTGGCAATCACTTTCATATTGTTGTATGCATGATTTCACACTAAACTTGCTGTAATTCAGTATCATCATTTGCGCCATTCAAGGTGTCATTCAGATGGGATTCTGTTCTGTGTTTGTCCAAGTACTCTGGCGGGAACGGTTTGTCACATGTTGGACATTTCTTAGGCTTTGATGGACCGAGGGACTCTCTTATATCCATGAAACAAATGAATGTCATTATGATGTTCTTCGCGATGAACACAGAGACATCCTGATTGAAAAGCAGCCAGAGGATCATACGAATGATGAAAAATGGCACATTAACAAGTGTAATACCGGCTCAATGCGTACACAAGTTGAAATGACACAGGTCGAACTTGGCCGTCAAACTTGTTGAAACTCAGTTCCAATAATGCAAGCGTCGGCAGGAAAAAGTTGATGCATGCAAATGCGATAATTGCATTTTTGAGATGTTCTGGCAGATTAATTTTAAAATCATTGATAAATAAAATGCCCAGAAAGTCAATACTATCCATTAAATCAATTGTGACCCCACTCGTTAGTTTGTCAATGTACAATTTTCGTGACGAATTTTTGTGCGCATTATGATGCGAGCTGACCAACAGCAGAAACAGAATCGGTGTGATGCAAAGAGCAATTTTGAGGATGTTTTGATGAAAAATCTGTACATCTTCAAGTCGCTCGGCATTTTTCTTAAAAATCACAGCCACTTCTGGAACCAGTGTTATAGCAGTGTATGCAAGCCAAGCAATGAAAGTATATGGCAGCTCATCGGGATAATCTTGTTGAAGTGAAGTATGTGTTTTCTTCCACGTGAACTGTAACTTTGGTAATTTGGGATACTGGCGCTTCATGAAGATTGTGAAGTGAGACTTTGCGGCGAATACAATGATTATCCAAACAATAAGCACTCATTACCAGAAATATTGGACATGGTCAGCGGTGTTACCCATAAATGAAAAGCCAATGTTTTTTACGGGAAATTATAACTAAAATGGTCTCCAAGGACATAGCTACATTAAACTAAGATGTGAGAAAAAATTAATGTCAAAATTAGCCACTTCAGAATTAAAAAAACAGTGAATATATATTCGATGCAAAAATCTCACCACAGGGAGCCCATGAAGATCAATAAACATAGTTTCAAACGCAAATCTTGACTTTGGGCTTCCTGATTGTATCCCAGCAGTCAATGGGAGCTTCTAAAAGCAAAATGGCGATATTGCGAGTGTTTTGAAGTGTTTTGGTGAAGTTATCTGTGGTTTCTCGCAATTTTTAAGTGAAAACTACGAGCTATCATGGCGTCGACTCGCTTCATATTTAAGCAAACTTTAAATCTCTTTGGAACCAACTCGCAGATGGCATATTGTCCGTTTAAAAGTTGTTTTGGATTGATTAAACACTCGTTTGGTGATACCGAGTCCAGTTGGTTGATTTCCTAGATTATTTCGACTTCAAATGGGACGATTTTGTGCCCAGGTCTGGCCAGATTTATAGACGATGTATGGAAACTAAAGCTTCCGAAGGCAAGTAGGCAAGTATAGTCAGGGAACCATTTTTTTGTTTGACTCAATCATCGATTTTACGTTTATTTAGTAGCTTGTTGTGTAAGGTTTTCGTCGCAAGTCCAGATAGAGTAGATAGAACCCCTATTTGCCGTAATTCAGCGAAGTTCTATATTCCCCATACATTTCCTATAAGACTCGGCGGCCATTTTGGCAGTTGAAACGCATCATTGCGCATGGGTGAGCAGGCTAATGTCCAATATTTCTGGCAATGTAGAACGTCAGTAGTGATGAACCAAAGATGCGAGTATGTAGAGTCTTCACGAACCAAATAATAGTCCAGAACACCTCCTTGCAGAAGCAAGAGAGCAATACACAGCAGTTTACCAAGAACCTCCCAGTCAAACCTGCAACAAGCTCGGGCCACCATCTTGAATCAAATGAATCAAAGCTGTACCTTGTGTTGTGGTATTTATTGATTTCTTCGTCTTCAAGATAAACAAATTGACAATGTTTAAACTTTTTATATCTTTTTCAAGACTTTAAGTATAATTGCATTATCTTACCTAACGACAAAATGATTTATTCATGGACAGATTAGCAGAATACCTCAGCGGGAAGTGCTAGGTGTTAATTAGGCTTTGTCTGGCTTTCAGTCTGATCTGGGTGGGGTGCACCGACCTATACCAAAGGAAGCCCAATAAAGAAGTTTAAAATACAAACAGGGAACCCACAAATTTTGATCTTTATCATCACCATCGCCATCATTTTCTCCGCATTTCTCTTGTGTTCATTCTATATCTTCATCATCATTATCAACATTCAGATCATCATTATCAGTATTGTGCTAACAATAGTCTTTTTCACAGTTCCGTTCAGTGACCACAAATAATAGTTTCAAGTTGAGGTTTGAGTTGATGCGCATAGCAAAACTATAATTTATCATGCGCAGCAACGTGAACCTCGACTTGGAACTATTATTCGTGGTCATTGAGGCGCAACTGTAAAAAGGGCTTGATCTAGATCAAGGCAGTTTGGCTTTTGGAGCCAGAGAAAGATCAGTTAGGAGGGAGAAACATATTGCAAAAGACTACAAAGTAGACTGGGAGATATCACTGGAAAAACAGGGGGAAGGAGAAATGTCTATAATATTTAGGGAGATCAGAGAATAATGCAATTCTCTACTTCCACAACTACCATAATGCCTTCTGTTTTTAGGGGGATAGCTATTGTTATTCAAAGCAAACAAATTGTAATTACAATATGTACCCCAAAAACAGAATGCATTATGGTTATGTGAAAGTAGAGAATGAAAGTAAGAAGAAATATTTGAATGTTTATTGTTCTTCTCTCCTTTTGCTCCTTTTGTCAACTGACCAAATGCTCATTTCATAGTAAAGAAACTCAAGCACTCCACTAAAAACAGTCAGTTTTTAAAATAATTACTTAGTAAATTAAATGATCCTGTTACAGGAAGATGAATGAAAATAATTACGGTTTTCCGTGTAAACAATTTGACTTATAGTTGAATTTATATATATTCAATTCAAGCTTATTCACTTTCAATTCAATCTTATTCACTACATGTATTTTACAAATTTATTTAACAATATTCATTGAAACAGATGCAATAGTAGTAGCTAACTGTAATAGCCAGAGGCTAGACTTGACAGTTAGCTTGATATATCATTGAAAATGTTTTAATTACTTTGAAAGAGGAGATAATTAATGAATAAATAGATCTATAGATGAATATAGAAAATAGGTACAAAATGATGGTAAATACAGCTGAAGATAGCATAACACAATATCTGATTATTATAAATATCTTTAATTGATATATTCGGACTTGACCGGATTAAGTAATTCAAAGTCTTTTGCAATTTGTTTTGTGGACTTGAAATCCCGTCAAGTCCTCATTGTCAGCCTTTAAACATTACCTCCACTGTAGCAGCCAGCAAAAAAAGAAACATTGACCAATGCGGTCTTCTAGTGCAGTGAGCAAGTATTAGTTACAAGCAATTAGTAATCATTATCAGCATATGTTCATGTTTTTTATACTTCCTACAATTTGGGGGCTTCAGTTGCAGCAATCATTTGCAGTCGCTGTATATATGAAATTAACCTGCATTCCATACTTAATATACTGCATTCATAATTATTCTTAAATGCATTTGCCTCCATTTTGTACTATATTTGCTGCAACTTGATGCTTTTTATTGTGACAATTTGGTGCAATCTTAATCACTCTGGATAATTCCCAATTAAAATCACAGTATCTACATGTATTTTGTACTACATTTGCTGCAATTTGGTGCCTTACATTGTGACGATCACTTTCATATTGTTGTATGCATGATTTCACACTAAACTTGCTGTAATTCAGTATCATCATTTGCGCCATTCAAGGTGTCACTCAGATGGCATTCTGTTCTGTGTTTGTCCAAGTACTCTGGCAGGAACAGTTTGTCACATGTTGGACACTTCTTAGGCTTTGATGGACCGAGGGACTCTCTTATATCCATGAAATAAATGAATGTCATTATGATGTTCTTCGCGATGAACACAGAGACATCCTGATTGAAAAGCAGCCAGAGGATCATACGAATGATGAAAAATGGCACATTAACAAGTGCAATATAGCTCATTGAGTACAGAACCTGAAATGACACAGGTCGAACTTGGCCGTCAAACTTGTTGAAACTCAGTTCCAATAATGCAAGCGTTGGCAGGAAAAAGTTGATGCATGCAAATGCAATAATTGCATTTTTGAGATTTCCTGGGAGATTAATACTAAAATCATTTAGAAATAAAATGTCCAGAAAGTCAATACTATCCATTAAATCAAGGGTGACTCCATTCGTTAGTTTGTCAATGTACCATTTTCGTGACGAATTTTTGTGCGCACTATGATGCGAGCTGACCAACAGCAGAAACAGAATCGGTGTGACACAGAGAGCAATTTTGAGGATGTTTTGATGAAAAATCTGTACATCTTCAAGTCGGTCGGAATAATTCTTAAAAATCACAGCCACTTCTGGAACCAGTGTTATAGCAGTGTAAGCAAGCCAAGCAATGAAAGCATATGGCAGCTCATCGGGATATTCTTGTCGATGCAAAGCATCTGTTTGATCCAAGTTACGCATTTTCTTCCACATGAACTTTAACTTTGGTAATTTAGGATATTGTCGCTTCATGGAAATGCTAAAGTGAGTATTTGCGACGAATACAATGATTATCCAAACTATAAGCACTAGAACGTCAGTAGTGATGAACCAAAGATGTGAGTTTGTAGAGTTTTCACGAACCAAATAATAATCCAGAACACCTCCTTGTAGCAGCAAGAGAGCAATACACAGTAGTTTACCAAGAACCTCCCAGCTAAATTTGCAAGACGCCATCTTGAATTCGATGAATCAAAGATGAGCCTTCTGTTGTGGTATTTGCGGTATTTCTTCGTCTTCAAGATAAACAAATTGGCAAGGTTTAAACTTTTATATCTTTTCCAAATGTTTAAGTAACGACAAAATGATTTATTTGTCGAATCTGAGCAATGTTTTTTTCCAGGTTGTCTTTGTTGGGGTGCGCCGATCTATACCAAAGGAAGCCCAATAAAGAAGTTTGAATTACACACAGGGAACCCACAAATCTTCATCGTCATTAATTTTCAGCACCATCGCCATCATTGTCTTCGTGTCTTTCTTGTGTTCATTTTATATCTTCATCATCATCGACATTATCATCATTCAGATCATTATCCTCATTGTTATCGGCTTATAATAATAATGATAATAATAATTTATTGCTGGTATGAAGGCGCAAATTCCCATTTGTATATGATCAAATGCGCCTATAAAAAATATATTACATTCTATTCAAACAATTAAGTAAAGAAATTAATAAAATATATTAATTTGTAAGAATATAAATATAAAAACTTAGTTACATGCAACTGAAATATCCTATATATAATAAAAACGTCAGTAAAATCTAATATAAATATGTTTATAAATAAAATATATACATATTTTTGCACAGTGAAATTTAAAACTGTCTATTATTCGTAGCAAGCGAAAGCTTGTTTAAAAGAAAAGTCTTTTAAGTAATTAAAATGACTTAAGTCTTAAAGTGGTCGAAGTTGTTTTCAGATCTTATATTATTGGGTAGCCTGTTCCATAGAGTAGGGGGGCTATTGCCGGTTTTTGGAGCCAGAGGAAAAGATCAGCAAGGGGGAGAAACACTGTTCAATAAAATGAACTGAAAATGAGAGAAATCACTGGGAAGATAGGGGGAAGAGAAATGTCTATAATAGTTAGGAAAGATGGGAGAAAAAATGCTACGTAAAATATGGAGAAGGGATAATTTATAATATCTGAGTTCCTCTTCCGCTGTCCCCTTTTGTCCATTTACCAAATGCTTATTTCTTTATCTCTGTTCTTGACAGTTATCTTTGATGCAGTTTCGCTTTATTCAAACAACTTCAGTCACCAGAAAAGAGCAATTCAACAAACAAGAGTCCTTTTCAGTGAATATAACTCACTTTTGTTACTGTATGATTAGGTATTGTTCAGTTATAACCGCGGTCTTTTGAAATATAGCGCTTGAAAATAGTACTTCCAGAGTTATTGTAAAGAAACTCAAGCACTCCACTAAAAAGCTGTCAGATTTTAGAATAATAACTCAGCCGTAAATTGACTGTGCCAGCTGCAGTAAGATGAAGATACATGAACATAGTAATGAGGGTTCTCTGTAATTAATTTGACTTATAGTTAAAGTTCTATATTTTATAGTTAATTGTGAGATTATTAGCCTGCGTAAACAGACCCTTATTAGCACTCGAAACGTCTCCCGCGAAGAGATTATGTGAGTTTCCATGGCATTTCAAACGATCCTTTTAAAAAATTCCTTTGAAATGTAATAATATCAATCTTTTTAACTTTTAAACTGTCTTTTCATTTTAACTAAATGACACAATATGTAAAGGTGTCTTACAACAATCCAAGACGTATCAAAAAGTTATAAGTTCCTTTCAGTTCGTTTGCCAATGAAAAAAAAACAAAAAAAAACGAGAGAAATTAGAGAAAGAAAATCTAACAGAGAAAAAACAGGTAAAAAAATATAAACCAAACAAAAATCTACCCCTTAATTTCATTATCATCTTTGATGTGTTTTTTTTTTTTTTCAAAAAATCTTACGAAAATCTAAAAGAAAGAGCGTCAGTGACGAAAAAAAACCCAAAGCCTGCAAACAAAAATAGACTCGTCCATAGATGACATAGATCTATAACCGTACCCCAGTAAATGACATGCTATCAGCTTCGATATTAAACCTTTTCTACAACTCATTACCCACAGGCAGCCCAAGCAATTCACTTTTACAGTAGAGATATGTGAGGAAAAAATCGATATTTTTTATTAAAATAAATTTGAACATATTTCAATCCTGTGTTGTTGTTAAACTTAGTTATTAAATGTCATTCTGGGTGTTTTTTGAACGTTTTAGAGCATTTCTTCTTAATGTAAATGCTCTAAAACGTTCAAAACCCACCCAGAATGACATTAACTAAGTTTAACAACAACACAGGATTGAAATATGTTCAAATTTATTCTAATGAAAAATATCGATTTTTTCCTCACATATCTCTACTGTAAAAGTGGATTGCTTGGGCTGCCTGTGCTCACATCATTGTGCTTACATATACTCGGCTCTCATTATATTTTACCACCTGCACAAGTTTTGACTGAGGTTCACTAGTGTTTAAAACCACAGAATTTCAATTAACTTCAAACAATCTGAACACTAAAGGTTCACACCTTAAAAGAGCGAAAATCCACGGCTCAAATACCCAGAAACCATGAGATCACGATGGATTTTCTTGGCATTGTGTTTTGGAAAAATAATCTGTGAGTATAAATGTTGTTCTCTCAAGGGCTAAGCAACTAGTTCGCTTTCTGATATTCATTATGCTGTTTTGCTATTCATATAGCTTATTTTCAAAGTGTAGGAGATGTTACTTTTGCTAAAAGCGAAGTAGTACAACCTAGAATGTTATTTTGCTTCATTGGGTACGCCATCGCTGTCCAGATATCTTCGATGTGTTTGAAGCTGTGGCTTCAGTTCCTGCAAGCGAAAACTAGTAAAATGAACGGCACAACTTTAATACCGGTCTAACAGACCAATGCGCTGCTAACAGACCTCAATCGGATTCGTAATGTTTATCGGCTAAATCAACAAGCGGAACGTGAAACTATACTGATGAGTAGTGAGTGGTGGTTAAATGGTCACTGTGTCTTTTCGAGCGATTTGAAATACTGAAGTTGCTATGTGAATTTATGAATCAAATCGAAGCGAACACGCTATACCATAAGACCGTACACGCAAATATGAATATAGTGGCATGAATTTAATGATAAAATAGTGAAACAGCATAAGCTAGATGCATGATTCTAGCTACGTAGCAGGACGTAGAGTAAAGAAATCGAGATGATATGGCAGAAAAAATGAAAGTGCCCTGTTGACAGTTATATTTGTGTTGTGGATTCTTACAGCGTAATTATAATAATAGCTGTACTGTAACAGCTTCAGGTCGATAATTATACATTTCGTCGTTCAAAAGTGTAGTGTTTGAACTAAATTGTTTATTAAACGATATAGATTTAAAAAATGATTTCATTGTACACCGGTCCAATACTCAAAGCAAACTACGCAAAGGACTCTTTTTTGAGTATCGTCTTAGTATGTGCTTCTTTCTATAGATATGATTTGTGTGTTACGATTTGTGTAAAGAAAAGAAAAGTGAAAAAAAAAAGAAAAAAAAAATATGAACGACCAATATCGATCAACAAAACCCGGAAACTACTATAGTTTGTCACGCGTGGAGAGGAGCCTCGGACCAATGACGCAAAGTCTCGAACTTTATAAATGTCCATAATGAAAGTAAATAAAATTAATATAGTAAATTAACAAGACATGTTGGCTTTTCTCGTTGTTATTCGTTCATGCAATAACAAAGCCCTTATAAATGGGAGTTCTTGAATTTGTGATGTTATGTTGTGGCTTGTCTGCTGGCAGGTAATCAAATATGTGACTTTGCGGTCAATCAGCAGTAATCGCATGGGTAAAAAAGTAATCAATATGCAACCTTTCCACATTCAAATGCCCTTTCTATATATCTATATCCGCCTATCACTTTTCATGAGCCAAATTAATAAATATATTTAGTATATATACATAAGTGATTATAGAAATTTGCGCGCGTTGATTGATCGAGAGATTTACGCTATTTCTCGATAAGATATTTCACCTACAGCGTTTCGTGCGCTTTTCGAAGTAAGAAATCAACAGTTTTTCTTCAAAAAAGGCTGGTTATTTTAACATTTTGAAATAATCGCTTTTGTATTTATATTAAAACAATTATCCACCTCAGGCTCAGTGAATATTTTGATAGTATAAAGCACAAGTGATTATATAAAATCGCGCGCGCTGATTGGTTATAACTTCTATTGCTCAGAAAATTAGTAGTGGACCAAGGACCGGATGAATACAACTTTCAAGAAATAAATAACTTAATTTTATATAACGTAAGGTAATTTACAGAGTACAGAGAAAAGGTTTATATGATGCTTATTGTTTTTACTGATTGGTTTTAGTGATGGTTTTTATACTGATAGTTTTTAGCAATGTTGAAGCACAAGAAAGCTGTGACATGGACAAGATTGTACTAGAATCAAGGCCATGTACTAGAGGATTTCTAGATAAAATGATAAAAGATCCCAAACTAAACTGTAGGTCAGTAATTGTTCACATTCAGTTTTGATTTATTCATCCATTTCTCCATCCATTCATTCATTCATCCGTTCATTCATCCATCCATCCATCCATCCATCCCTCCATTCATCCATCTATCTATCTATCCATTCATCCATCTATCTCGTGCTAGTCAAAAGACCGAGTTTATTTATCAGTGAGGACACTCGAACCATGAACACTTTGAGTTTTTTTGTTTCTTTTTTTAACCCACATCCCATGAGCAAATAGCATAGAAACACTTATGAACACTTAGTGTTTTTGAAATCAATGCTTCATTTTTTAAGCAGAAGAAGGTTCAGAAAATAATAACACGAATATAGATTCAAGAGTTCACAGTCCGAGTATCCTCCGAGTATCCTTTGCAATCCACGAGCTAAACTGAGATCTTTATAGGAATCCCAAAATCACACAGGGATCCCAAAATAACCAAGGTATATCCCAAAATAACACAGGAATCCCAAACTCATTTAATACTAATTAGTTATATCACTACTGTAACATAGCTTGTTTGTCTATGTTTCAGCAAAGCTTACAAAAATATGACGTCTTGTCTCCACGATATAATGTTCAAGAGTTGCTTCGACGCAGTCGCTGAAAATGTTCCTAGGCTGAAACCACAACTAGAACAAGCATTTGGGATTTACGCTAGCTCCATCTCAACCCTTGAGTCAGCTTCATGCGGATCAAATGTGAACGTGAATATTTCAAATATCAACCCAAACATCAAGAGATTTATTCCATGCAAACAAGAGATGTACAATGAAGGCCCTGCGTGTACTGTGAAGTTTATCGCAAGGTTTAACCACAACAGAACTGATCCCGAGTTGTGTGGGTAAGTTAACGATCGGAACGTTTTGCAAAATGAATCAGTGTTAAATTAATTGACAAGTTTAGTATAATAATTACGCATGTGAGTTGGAGAACTCCGCACAATTTTTCACGATCACCTACAACATGCACAACTAGAGCCTCTGAAATAGGGAATCGATAATTGTTTTCTTTGAAAGTGGTAGTTTATTTCTTTTCTAAAATATTGACCTGTGTTTTTATACTAAAAAAATACCCACCTTAGGCTCCATGAATACCGGTGAAAAATAACATCGACTTTGTCTTTATTCACCGATATTCACCTTACCTTTAGCGAATATTTGTTAAATAGTAACGTTCGCTTTTGTCTGAATAAGTTAAAGCGGACCAGATACCTCAACTGCGCATACTTGGAAAATTTCTACTAACACGAAAGCTAGCATATGAAGCTTTCCCTAGTCTCTCTCTGAAATACGAACACAGGAAACCCGCCAATGATACCTCGGCTGCGCATGCTTGTAACATTTCTAAACAAAAGTTAGCATAGAAAGCTTTCCCTAGTCTCTCTCTGAAATACGAACACAGGAAACCCGCCAATGATACCTCGGCTGCGCATGCTTGTAACATTTCTAAACAAAAGTTAGCATAGAAAGCTTTCCCTAGTCTCTCTCTGAAATACGAACACAGAAAATCCGCCAATGATATAAGCTCTCCTGTTGCCTCAGCTGCGCATGCTTGGGACATTTCTTCTAAAACAAAATTTAGCATATGGAGCTTTCCCTAGTCTCTCTCTGAAATACGAACACAGGAAACCCGCCAATGATGTAAGCACTAATCGGATCTTGTCTCATTTGTTGTATTATAGTCTGTATGACAAGGCAAAGAAATGTGAGGCTGTACTGGTGAAGAAATACTGCACAAAGGAGACAGCAAGCGCTGTGGATATGTACAATCCATTTTGCAAGAAGAAGAAAGTGAAGAAAGTGAAGAAGAAAGTGAAAAGCAATCATGCATCAACACAAGTTCCTGGTGTGATTTTTTCTTATTTAGTAGTTGTTTCAGTATTTGTAGCTAAACTTATCCAGTTATAGATTGATATATACTTATTTAAAGAAACGTTTGTCCCAGCTTTAGCAACAGACATCAAGCTCACACCTAAATGAATGCTGTTTTAATTTTTGCTGCTGATGTAAATAAGTTGAAATCAGACTTGTTTTCTAAAGAACTCGAACGGTTTTGTTGATAACAAGTGTGTGATTTCAATGCATTACCAGCACAAGACCAGCATTCATTTCGGTCTTGGCTTGATGCTTGTTGCTATAGCGGCGACAATGATTTTTGAAAGTGTATATTTGCACCTATCTAAAACAAACGTCGCAATAAAGCTACAGGAGTGACAGTACAAACTTTGAGCCTGCAAAGAATGCTGGGATTTCTTCTCTTGTGTTATCGATTTCTTTATAGCATGTTTTGGTTGTACGTGTTTTTTGATTTATATGGCCATAACAAGTTGTTACAACAGGGTCTGAATGGGGTTAACTGTTAACTGAGAAACGGCTACAAAATTAACTGTTAACTGAGAATTCTGTGTCTTTTTAGGATAACTGTTAACTGATATTTCTTTGTTTTTTTTTAATTAAAATTAATAAATTTGAAAATAAATATTTATTTGTTTTTAAAAGAACCGAACAATTTAACTGTTAACTGAGAAAATTGCTAAAATTTAGCTGTTCACTGATATTGGGACACCCCTATTCAGACCCTGTTACAATGGTAGATGATAAAACAAATATGAATAATACTTGCAATAGATGGAAATACTGTGTATGATTTAGATCCTCAAATCAGATAATGTACATATGTAATAGTAATTAATAGTTTGTTAATTAACAATTATTTACCGAAGGCGAAGTGATTATCGTAGAATATTTACCGAAGCCGCTAGTCTTCGAAATATAACGAAAATCTCGACCAATGTGCGCGCCGTATTTATTATATTCACTTGTAAAAAGATACTTATAACTTATATTGAGCAATTTTCAATTAGAAACTTTCAATTGCGCATTGTAATAATTCATAATGATAAAAAGATACATAGATTGAGTTATAGTTATATAGTATAGATATATATTATTAATCAGTAAAAATAAAACTCTAATTGCAAATAAAACGATTGTTTAGTAGTAAACGTATCCTGTCTGGTTCTTGTTAAATTATTTTTATTTTATTTTATTTTTTATTTTATAGATTTAGTACACACTATATAATATATATATGTATAAATTAGTGGGATGATTCCTTCAGTCAATACGCATGCCGCCATTCAAAGAAACATCTACTAGTGAACACTTAATAAATACTTGATTGACCTTCAACCATCATTCCAGCAAAGCACCTGATGAGAGAGCACTTAGCTCTTGAAACAGAACTGTAGTGCACAGTATGACATTAATTTAAGCCATTAGCTTATATTATAATATATATATGTATATATATGGCGAACAAAGAATAGGACACGAAGTCCTCTACAAGGCTTATCTGCCAATTGTTGCTAATTATTGTTCATTGATGAGTGCGAGCTCCTACAAAGCGTCACCACAAGCAAATGGCTAGACTGCAGAGCAAGCCGTTCTGTTAGCTTTTTGGAGAATTTAGGATTTTGGGCTTCCTGTTTTAATTTTTTTGACCGCGCGAAATATGGAGCTTAGTTCAACACAGGAAGCCCCAAACCAGATGTTTTCCTAAAACCCGAAAGAACGCCTGTTTTGCAGGCTAGCAAATGAGAACCATACAAAATCACTAGTCAACCAAACATGAATGTACTCTGCTTTGTACTTTGGCCTTTGCCTTGCTGTATTTTTAAAAGATGTTATAATCATAGTTTTGTAAAGTGAAGAGTCATGCCGTGCAAAATGACTGCACTGAGGCCATGCATATGAACAAAGTATGTACTTCCTTGCTCTGACCCTGTACCATGCATGCAGGGTCTTCCTTCTTCCCCTTGCACAAGCTTATTCTTTGTTGCTTGATATTTTTATTAATTTTGATTTATTCTATGTAACTGGGAGACTGAGGTAAATTAATCACTAATAAACTGCTTCAAATAAGGCAAAATGCTTGCATATTTTGTTGTCAATGTAAGGTTTTTAGTTCCTCTGAAGATGACCGTGATGGTCGAAAGCTAAGGAAGTTTTTAAAATTAAATACTTGGGTTGGTGAGTCAATTTGTGTTAAAACTGAGTCATGAATCCAACCTACAGAAACCTATTGGACAAAAAAACTGACATATATAGAACATGTGTTTTGACATACTTAATTATTTAAGGAAACATTCTGGAAAACTTCAACTTCAGGAAACATAGAAGTTGTTCTCATTAATTCTTCTGCCGAAGAGCAAGAAAAACATCCTCAAGTCTGTTAGCAGGCTAACATGCTTCAAGTTAGCCTATACTAGTTAACTCGCAGAAAAACATCCTCAAGTCTGTTAGCAGGCTAACCCCGGAGGCTAACATGCTTCCACGTAGCCTATACTAGTTCACTCGCTAGTTTCCATTTATTGTTTTTGCTTGCACTTATAGATCGATGCATGCAAGATAGAAAAAACGTTGCACACTCTTTGCGCACTTAATTTTGTCCATTTAAGGACTATTTCTTTAAGATTAGTACGTCAAATTCCACCAGACAGGCGGGCCAACAAGCTGACCTGGTAGGTAAATCTCCCAGAGGAAGAGATTTATGCCTGACTATAGCACAGGTGTTTTATAACGCCTATTTTAAGTGCAAATGTGTGTAAATTCTGCCCTTAGGGGCTTAAAGACTGCTATGTGTGCTATGTCTGATTGGAGGGTAATTAGTAAATATTCGTCTATTCTGAGAGGAACTATTTAAAGAATACAGCAGATGATTTCTATTAATAAAGCAGAAAGTTGAATGATTATCTCAAAGTGGCTTGCATGGTTCCAGCTCGATATAGGATATTGTCAAAAGCTTTGAACAACAATAATGAAAATCTAGCGCTTATTTTTATAGACTGCTTATAATTATGTACGTGATCTTGACAAAAATGACTTGCGGTGTGTGTTTTTGTAGTGGGGGAGGGGAGGGTGTGTTTCCAACCAAGTCATGCTATAGTTATAGACATTATACATACTATAGACTGATATGACTACAAAAACAAAACATTTATTCACGCACAGAATATAGAATGCCACATGTATATATGAATTCTCCATGTGATCCATGAAAATAACGTATTGCAACCGTCCTTTTGAGAGCAAGAAGTACTCGCGTTTGCATGTTGTTCTCAGGATTCCAGCGCGCTTTCTCGACATCGCGGCAGTAAGATGAGTAAGATGTCTAAGAGTGTGTATGTAAATCAAGCTGTACTCGTGTTTGCATGTTGTTTTCAGTATTCCAGCGCGCTTTTTAAGGTGTCTTTATCTAGGTATATGCAGTAAGATGTTTAAGAGTATGTATGTAAATCAAGCTGTATTCGTGTTTGCATGTTGTTTTCAGTATTCCAGCGCGCTTTTTATGGTTACTTTATCTAGGTATATGCAGTAAGATGTTTAAGAGTGTGTGCATGTGTAAATCAAGCAGATGGCCTGAAGATCCCCATTGAGTGGTTAATATGGTGGGTTATGAATGTCAGTAATGTTGAAGGACAGTTGTAGGTCCCCTAATCAATCATCACTTTTGACAGCAGCCCCATCCACGGCCACTATCACCCTACATATATACATACCATCATGTGCTACCAATTTGAAATAAGAAAACATTGTTCGCAGGGGCTATTTCATAAAGTTAGACCGAATCGAAATATGGCGAACTACTATTGTATTTGAATTGACAACCTCGTGTTCATATTGGAACACAATATCGAATTTTCACTCTTCCATAAAGAGGAGAGAAACAGGGATTAAAATATCCTTCCTACAAAATTTTATACCATTTTTCTCCCTCCTCCCTGATAATAATAATAATAATAGTAATAATGAGTTCTTGTTAAACGCATTATACGGGGTCTCAATGCGTTTTACAGTACAGACAGATGTTCAATGTTTCTTGAAAATAACAGTGGTTTTAGTGAAGACATAGAAAAGGTAGAATGTTTAATGTCTTCGGGAAAATTGTTCCATAGGGCTGGAGCAGCCAGAGCAAAGGCTGTTCCTCTCCCCTCTCTATATCGTATAGGAACTGAAAAGCTCATCAACCAGGACGATCCATCGAGTAATTTACACATTATTTTCAATCAGTTTTAACAGCTTAGTCAGTAGGTTAGCTCAATATCAATTTTGAGCCATTTCTAACATGTACAAAACGCGCGCTGTGTTTATTGAGATTAAAATGCTTAAACTTGAACTTGGGATATTTTGTCAAGAATTCTGTAATTTCCAGATGTGTTTTTTCCGTTTTGTTCCTTTAGGTAAACTCGTTAGCCTTGTAAGACCAACATAAACAAACCGCCAGAGTTGAGTTAATATATTATAATTCCAAGCTATTCCAGGCATTCCGATCATGCATTAAACCAACTTCGCTCGATTTCGCTGTGACTGCCTCACAATTCCTTCCAGTCCATTTTACTGATTAGCCTTACAGGCCCTTACAGTTGGCCCAATTAATGACACTTTAATATTCTTCAATGACACAAACTTTGAACAACGTGCTATAGATCACGACTGTTGAAATTAATTAAAGATATTAAAGGCTGTGGAACAAGTAATCGTGATCAAACGTTCGAAAGTCTGGGAAGTCATTTAAATGCATGCTGACAAAACGTTTATATAGCATTCCCTTTTCTCTATATAGGGCAAACCGCCTCGGGCGACGAATTCTTTTTTGACGTTGCTAATCAGTTTTTGACGATAGCAATAGTACAATAGTTAATAGCCTGAGAAAACAGACGTTGTTTCGCTACTCGTCCCCCCGCGAAACTAACGTCTGAGCAACGAGCTAACGAGTTAGTTTCGCGAGGGGACGAGGAGCGAAACAACGTCTGTTTTCTCAGGCTAAATAGTTAACTGCAAATGGTGAAAACTAATGATGAAGGTGTTTCTAGTTGCAATACAAGCCAGACTGTGGTAGTCAACAATGCAAAACTGTTCCTACCGGTTCCTGTTCCTGCGCGAAAACAGCAATGAGCAAAGTTTGATTTTCTCGGTCAAACCTTCACTCGATCGAACTGCAACTCGTTTCCTCGGAGTTTCCGCGTAACAATTGGGTTTGTTTTTAGTATATACTATAAGAATGGAGGTTTTCATCAGTATTTAAAAAATTATAGATAATTGTTTTGATACTTTTATATATAATTTATTATACTTGTTCAATGGCGCAAATTCGCGTGTAAATGTGATCAAATGAGCTAATATTTGTCTGCGTTTTCAAGATATATTTTAAGTAAGGATGATAGGTATTTTGATGACATGGGATTTGCCAAAGCGTTCTTTCAAGTGCAAAATGTTCAAATGCGTTAATTCTTTTGGTGGACGTTTACATAAGTCTATAGTTTTTTCGATTTCCCCCCGCAAAGTTCCATGGACTTTTGCACCATCTCAATCAGTATTAAAGTACAATAGCTTTTGTAGTGTATTTTTGGAATAATTCTCGAAACATTTCCTGAGCTCCTAGTGTGAATGGACATTTATCTGCATACCATGGTTCCAGACGAAAAAAAAAATTCGTTTGTTGTTCCTTTCAGCTCTTGAACTTAGAATTAAAATGTCGGGGAATAGAAACCGCAACAAAAAGAGTTCACTAGATGATAATGTATTTATAATTGCTAAACCAGGATCCCGATGACAGGACATACCGGAAAATAAGCAAGGCGCGCGTCAGAGAATATCCACGCGCAAATAAAAAAAGCTCAAATCTAAAAGAATCAGTCCTACATGAGCGTGACAGAAGGTATAGCTGATAAACATTTCTCTGAGATAATTTCCATAGGAGATACTATAAGAGCAAAAATCAATATGTGTACGAGATATCCAGCTTGTATATTTTACCCCTTTCATCTCTTCTTAATGTTTAATCCGGCCCACAGCCCTTGTGTGGTTCTTGATACACTACTGAAGATGATTAGCCTGACTTTCAGCATAGTTAATAGATTACCTATGCTTTCAGACAGGACTAGAGACCACTTTCATAAATACCATAATATGTACCAGAAAATTATTTTTCAAGTAAACAGATATTTTAATATTTTAGCACTGTCAGTATGAAAGAACCACCTGAAATAGGCATGCTTGGAAGGTTTTGATGCTTTGGCTAAAATACTAAAGACGTAATGCTCAATAAAAAATAGAGAGATTTGTATGTTATCAAGTTCTGCTGAAGCCTTTGATGCCGCGTTTTGATGTTTTTCTGATTTTTCAAACTCGTATAGCTTCTTGCAAAGTTTAATCGATTTTTCTCAAACTTTCACAAGTTATTGTTATGGTGAATGTCTATCATATGATAGCTTTCTTTTTCTTAAAACATTAATTTTAAAAATTATGATAATTAGTGGCCGCCATTTATGAAAGTCGTCTAGGAGTCATACGCTACTGGCGTCCTGCCGAAACTCTTTAACTAGCAAAAATACATTTTACATTTTTGCCAGGAAATGTATGCTGCACACCTCTTTATCAGACATACATTAAAAAGTACGCAAAGATTATTTGTTTAAAAAATCATAACCTTTTGTCAATTTAAGTGCAATATTTACGTAACAGCAATTTTACTATAATATCGATCGAATGAAAAATGTATAATAGTTATAATGTCACGCTAGCAGTAATATAGGTATTATAGAATAAAATGTTCGATAAAGAAAAAACCCTTACTATATATCTTAATTTTGTTCTATAAATGGAAATTAGCGAGTAAACTAATGTAGGCTTTGTCGGTGTTTGATATAAACGTTAGGATGAATACGGAATGAAATTTGTAACAGCGTAAAAAATAGAAACTAGCGAGTAAACTAGTATAGTCTGCGTCGGTGTTTGATATAAACGATAGGTAATGCGGAATGAAATTTGTAACACCGTAATAAAATGTTTACTGACGTTTCGAGCTTTAGCCCTTCGTCGGAGTAAAAAAGGTAAATTGTGTTCTGTTTGACTAAAGGCGTGGTGTTTGAATCAGTTGATAACTGAAGACGTGGTTAGCATATTTATAGCTATAGTTTTTTCAATGTTTGAGAGGAAACCTCAAGGTTAATTAGTTGGTCGGAAGCAAACCCGCCTTCCTTGCATCAGTAGATAGTAACATCACATTGTTAGTGTCACTACTGACAAGATTGAGGTTTAACAATGATTATTAATTTCAGAAGCATGCATGCATTAGAATACTGATAATATTGACTAATGGTTCTTTCCTTTATGGTCGTTCACGAGGAACTGAGTGGTAAGTCACGCAATGGCTGACAAGATTGTGGTTTGGCAATGATCGTTTCAGAAGCAAGTATGCATTAAAATAATGATAATATTAAATGATAAAGTTAAGTAATTGCTGACATAGGTAAGGTTTAACTATGATCATTTCAGAAGCATGTTTTCATTAAAAAAAAGAGTCATGTGCAAATGCATAGACCTGTATGTAAATAAAAAAATAAATGTATGCGAATGGATAGGAATTTAGGTCGATGCTTAATGACATGCTAAAAAGCAGGTATTCGTACCAACACATCAATTGAGGGAAGGTGTGTGTGGATGTAAGAGTTGTAGAGTGCAAGTCGTGGAGAGTAAGTGTGAATATAAGTGGAGTTTCAAATTGAGGTTGAATGGAACAGGTAAATATGTGGAGTGAACAGTGGTATGATAATGGTGAAAGAAATTCATAAAAGAGAAGTGAGAATAAAAATATGTTATGAATAATAAATGATAATAATGATGATAACGAGTAAAAAATAATAAATATATATATATATATAAGAATAAAAAATAAGGGGAAAATAAAAATGTAAAAATGATGTAAAAATAACGGCAATATAAAATAACGATGTGAATAAACAAAGGCGCAAAGTGAACTCGAGTTCGTGTGGATATACGTGACTGTCTCGAGGGAAGGATACTAAGGATATAAAAATACTGATAATATTGACTAATGGCTCTATCCTTTATGGTCAGACACGAGGAACTGACATAGGTTACGTAATTGCTGACATATTTGAGGTTTGACAATGACGAAAATCAGTCATATTAGAATCAATCAATCAATTAATCAATCAATCAATCCATTAATCAATCTATCATTCCATCATTCCATTCACATTAGTATTATTATAGCAAGCAAGCAAGCAAGCAAGCAAGCAAGCAAGCAAGCAAGCAAGCAAGCAAGCAAGCAAGCAAGCAAGCAAGCAAGCAAGCAAGCAAGCAAGCAAGCAAGCAAGCAAGCAAGCAAGCAAGCAAGCAAGCAAGCAAGCAAGCAAGCAAGCAAGCAAGCAAGCAAGCAAGCAAGCAAGCAAGCAAGCAAGCAAGGTTAACTGTCTGGAGTGCGTATACACACAGTGTTGCATTTCATCAATCGCCTTTTTAGTTTTTACAATTAACTATATTCGACGTTTAAGTCAAATCCCTTGGATGCTTAAGTAGATCTAACTAGATATTTTAATTTATATCTACAAGATCTACTGATCTGATCTGATGATAACCTAAATATATATTAACATTGTAAGACCAAATGTGTTCAATGGGCTCGTAATATCCTATTATCTATCATCTGATCTAGCTGAGAGTGGTTTCGTAATTATGGTGAAATAGCTCCAGGCCAAGCCCAAGAATAAACTAATAACCCTAGAGAAATTCTTGCCGAGCAAAATACTGTGATCTCAAAAAGATATATATAGTTTTTATTAGCCTCCGGCTCTTTATCAGTGTAACAATGTTTTACTCATGTAACCACACCGCAAAAACGGCATTTTTCGAAATGCGACTTTAATTGTTGATTCATAACTGTCATGCCACATAGAATCGAAATAGAACTCCTATTTTACATTTGCCCAGGAGCCCATTAAGAAAACTCAGCTATTTTTCTCGTAGCCTTTTCACAATCAAATTCTTTTCTGTGAATAATGCCGAATTAGCCTACATAAAATAACAAAGTATTTAATCTCAAAAATGGCACTCGTCGTTTCCTGAACTGCTTCAACGAAGAGGTCTGTACATTGCAAAAAAAACACTAACCACTCCTGACTAGTTAGTCGGCAAGTATGTAGTACATCGATCTACAGTTAATGGGGGTATTACGTGGGTACCAACCTACCTCTCAAGACGTATTACAATCGGCAAGGAAATACCTTCACGTCTACATCAAGTTTGTTTACCGTAACATATTACTGCACTCGTCATAAATTGATTCCTTACCACTCCCACGCAACAAGGAGCTCGTGTTACGACAGACTGAACGGAAATTCAAAGCACCTAGACACGCCCTCAATGGAATGTAAGGAATGTTTAGCGCACATAGCAACCCAGCATTCCTTTCGATCGCAGCTTTGTTTTCGGCAGAACAATTAGTTAACTATTATCAAACTTTAAAGTTATTTCAGAAAGAAAAGGGAGAATGAGTTTCGGCAAGGCGTTTTTGATACGTTCACATAGATACGTCTTGTAAATTACGGAAAAACAAAACAAAACAAAACTTTAATCAAAAACGAAGATCCACTGCTCTTTCTAGATTTGTTTCAAAGATTTTACTGCATTCACCCTACAAGTTGGCTGCCTGTGATTGGCCCAATTGCCTGTTACTGCAATCACCCTACAAGTTAAAGCTGCCTGTGATTGGCCCAATTGCCTGTTTAACGCCACGTTATCAAGGTCACATGACGCGAGCCAATAATAGTTGTCGCGTGCTGTAGATTAGCCAGAAATAACCCATAAGCATCCCAGGTATGTCAGCCAGACACTATCGCAAGGCATTTAAAATCTGCTTTCTAAATAAGGCGTTAGGTAGCGCTGATTCGCTGAGGGACGTGGATATAAAGCAATGTGAATTGATTGATGGCAGTAGAGCGAAAACAGTTGTGACACTTACTTGCTGACGTGTGTATGTTACTAGATCTGTGAGGATTTCTCTATCAAGGGCCGCGGAATACAACACAAACGTGAGTAACATTTTACTGTTCAAAATCTTAATTTTAAACTACCAAAAACTGGCCTAAATGTATTACAGTCGAGTATTCTAAGCGTTAAAGTAAGAGGACGTAGAATGTCACGCTCTTGACATCTATATTGTACCGGGATTGTAACTACATGCAACGTGTACCGTGTTCGTTCCTCGGTTACTAACTACTTTAAAAGATAAACCAATTCCACTACAAATTAAACAAAGTTTCAAATGGTTTCCTCAATCGTTCAAAGTACCGGATTTCTTACTGTAAACAAGCTATAGATGAAATGTCAACGTGCTAGCAACAGGCGTAATAGAAGACAGACAGAACCAAGGTTATTGTAATAACAGAAGTGGTTTGTTGTTGATAATTCCATTCCAGTGTGTATTTAATACGCGGCCATTTAAACACATGCCTAGCATTACAATGTGTAGTAAAAACATTCGATGTATGAGTTTCATTGACGTGTGTAGATCACCGTTAAAGAGTTAGTCTATTGACCTCGTAAGGTTTTGGGGAAAACTATGTTGATTTGAAGTGTAGGATTTGACACAGCTGCCCCCACATGTTGGAGCAGTCTGCGCGGGAATTGAGTTTGTCAAGGAATCTATTACAAGGTCTTACAAGTGAGTGTAGTCAACTCTCAATACATCGGAAATCATAAATTACGTCGAGTTAGTCATAGATAGGGCTTTCCAATGTATTTTCTGTGAATAAATACACTTTTGCGATCAACCTTTTCTCTGTTAAGTGTCCATAAGGGGGGTATCAACTGGAATATAGTCACTTTAGCTGTAACTGAAGACATATAATAAGAATCCATCTCTTGTCCTATAGTAGGAAGGGCTACTATAAATGTATTTACTGACGTATATGAAGACAAATTGGGATCCATAGATTATCTGTAAATGAATGGGTTTCATCTCTTGTCCATACTAGCGAGAGTTTCTTTGAATACAGTTTTTGTAAATAAAGGCATTTAGCTAGAGAACCATCTCTCGTCTCATAATGGCGAGGTACTCTCAACGAATGGTTGTTCATTAGAACAATCATTGTAAATGAACTGATAAATATATTTAGGAATGGAAACTAGCGAGTAAACTAGTATAGGCTGCGTCGGTGTTTGATATAAATGATAGGTAATAGAATGAAATTTGTAACACCGTAAAAAAAATATAGTTTTAAAAGACAATATTTAATTAGGAATCCATTTTTTGTCTTGTAATTAATGTAACGAAATGTCCTTCAATAACAAGATTCCCCGTAAAGCAAAAACTGACTTTAAAGGATCCCATTTGTTTGCCCATTTCTCAGTTATGATAGTTTTATAATCTTCCATCAATGTCGATTGTTAGCGTTGTTTAAAATAGCTGCCCTCACATACTGTTGACCAAGCCTCGGGCAATGTTTCTAGTTAACAAGAGGCGTCTGTTATTTGTTAGATAAATTTAAAGTCCTACCGATCTTACCTGATCGTTATCGAGTCTTGATTAACGGGGATTTGATTGATGATTTGGTTGAACGTTCTAGATCAAAGAATTAGTCATTTTATCGATTAAAACATCAAGATTGGAGACTTTCGACGACAGAAAGAATCGAGAAAATTGCGCGACATTTAAAACAAATTGATCACACCAAATGTGTTAATTAATAAACTGATTATCACTTCACAAGTTGCACTTTTTGTAGATTTAATAATAGAGCGCTAACACTAGAGTGAAGGCATTTAACCCGTGAAATAGAAATTGCTTGCTAAAGTGTAATAGTCAAATAGACTCAAAAGAATACAATGGAATTCTAGACTGCTAAGGTGTATTAGTCTAATATCTATTTCACGGGTTAAATGACTTCACTCTATATCCATGAAATAAAATAAAATTGCCACTGTGTAATAGTTCTTATTTAGTGACTATTAGTTATTATCTAAAAACAAGTAAAGTTGTAATGAGGTATTGTTTCCTTTTGTATTTGATGTTTCTGGTTGAGTGATACTGACTAAATAGTCACTAACTGAATAAAAACTATTAGTTAGTAACTATTTTGTTTCTATTTCATGGTTTTAGTGTTTTTGCTCTACTGGGGTAGTAATAATACATTCAAAGCACCGTTGGCAAAACATATTTTACTTCCTATGTTAGGTAGTTTTTCTTTTAATTTACTTTTGCAAACGTGAAATCGATTGAAAGCAATAGGTAATATAATGAAAATAGAAACACCGTAAAAAATGTTTACTGACGTTTCGAGCTTTAGCCCTTTTTATTCCTTTTTACTCCGACGAAGGGCTAAAGCTCGAAACGTCAGTAAAGTTAAGTCAACATTTTTTACGGTGTTACAAATTACATTATATTACCTCTCGTTTATATCAAACATCGACGCAGCCTAAACTAGTTTACTCGCTAGTTTCCATTTCGATTGAAACATGTATATACAAAGCACAACAAAATATAAAGTAACTACAACTGCTAGTACTTTTTATAGTATACAGTTTGGAATTAACAGTTTGAAAAGGAAATGAACAAAATTATCACAGGTATATTTTATTAATGGTAACATTATTCGGCCAACATTCGTAACATTGTTCCAAGATGTGTAACATCGTTCTACAGATTAAACTGTCAAAATAACGTTGTACGAATATTTCACGGGCCGTTTTTCACGCTAGGGAGGATCTGTCCACAATGACAATCCAATCTACCTTTTCTATATTTTACAATATCCCTTTTTTAATTGAGAAAACGGTAATTTTTATACCGCCAAAAAGTGAACTACTAACGGCAGCAATGCAGTAGAACGTTTTAAGGTTTTTTTTTAATGAAGGATGACGTGATGTAAAATTGGCTATTTATTTTATAATATTGACTCACTTTTGCGCGATAAAAGTTATAAGAGTGGTTTTCATTAACCCGTGAAAGACACTGTATTACTCTTTAATGCTCCTTAATTCCATTGTGTTCTATTGTTTAATTAATATACTTTGTTTCACGGGTTAATGAAAACCAAATGTTTTGATTAGTAAAGTCAAACGTTTTTTCCTTCGGTGTTATAGACGATGTCACGACAAGTGAACAGTGTGTTTGATCTGTTATTCTCTCTCAGGTTTTTCTCCGGGTTATCCGGTTTTCATCCCTCCGCAAAAATCAACATGTGAATTTGAATGAAGTGTGCTTCTTGTAAATATAGAATGTAGTGTGGAGTGTGTGAGAGAGACATCAGGTCCCACCAGCTAAAAAGCTGAAAAAATACCCTGCTTTAACAAATAAAACATTTATACTTGACATACTTAAATTGGAAGATAGGTTTTCCGTAAAACATTTCACTGTGATTAGTACTATTTCTTTTGTTTAATGAATGATCTTTTGTCGATCGATGTTAAAATGTCCCGTTGTGAAAATCCCCATTTTTGTCACAGCAAAAACACGGTTCATACCTCCATCTAAATCCAAAGAATCCCAAGGGAAGGTACTAGAAATGTCTACTTATCTTTGAAAAAAATGACGAAAATTAGGGCTGTATAATGCCGGGTGAGAAAAATATTTCAAATAAAATCAGCTCTGAGTAATTTTTGAGTCTGTTTGTTAGAACTTCATGTCTTTTTTAAATTAATTTGTTAAAGTATATGGTTTGCGCGAAATGTCTAGCGCCGAAAATTCTAGATCGATCGATTTAGAAATATCTAAAAAAAAGTTGGGCTTAGATTTTTTCCGAGTCCCGTCTATTTTCATATAACTTAAGGTCTCTCTCTTGATAGTATAGCTAGAGAGATTGTTTTTCTAAGATAAAATACGATTGCTCATTTCTTTTAGGATATTGCTCTAAGACCACAATTTCCTTGACGGAAAAAACTCCTTGATTGTGAAGGGAACCCGCCCAAAAAACCGCAAATAACTCAAACAGAATCACGCAAATATAGAAGATCATTACAAGGCTAAATTAATTCATAGAGTATGTTTGTTAAATGCCTCTTGAATAATGCAGAAACAAATGAATAAAACAAATAACAAATAAAACAAACTTTTTTACTCCAATTGTGGGCAGCTAGTCCTGTCTGCCAGAATTCCCCGGTTATAAGGCTAACAAGGTCGTTGAAGGTGTAATTTGTTGACGGATATACGAGTGTAATGGTACGAGCTATGAATGTCATTCACAACTGAAGAAAAACAGTATAGTGGCACTTTAATAAATAGTTCTATATATATTGAGTATTGTTGCTTGTACGGTTCATTGTAGTTTTAAGTGTGCGTTGACGAAAAGATGCCAAATTAAAGCCCTGCAAGTGTACACTTTGTTGACGTATATACGACTGCAATGCTACGAGCAATGAATGACATTGAATTAAAAAAATATAGTTGCACTAACAAATAGTTCTATATATTATATATATATATATATTGAGTATTGTGAGCTTGTAAGTTCATCATTTTTAAGTGTGCGTGGACGACAAGATGTCAAATTAATTCCCTGCTAGCAAACTCTCACCGAGAAAGACACTGTTAGCAGTGCTGAACCAAGTATATGCCATGAGCTGATAAAAACCGTAGATCGAAATGAAATAGGAATCGTCACTAAATCTCTAGCCTAACATCTTTTACTTTAGATCGCAACGCGACCTCTTTTGCTTTGCTTTGCTCAAAGCTATCACAATACTGAGCCGAGGCTACGTCGGTGAATCTCTTGATAGCATGTGTAAGTTTAATAGATTGTTCTGTGTCTATAGTCAAAGCTCATGCATGCAAAAGGGTTTTTTTTAAAGCACGCCGTAAATCAAATACTCCAGTTTCGTACTATCTAGCACCGCTGTACAATTTGTCAAAAGGCGCGGCATTTGCACAGGGATAATCTCGATCCGGAGTAAATTTAAATGTTTTCTATTATATAGCAGTAGTGTGTTTCCGTGCTTTGCTTAAATTGGTGAATATTTTTTTATAACAAATACCTATAGTACCTATACATTTTCCAAAAGAAAAAAAGTGTGTGTTGTGGCCGAGCCCTACGTCGGCGAATATCTCGCTTGCTTGCAAGTGTGGTGAATTCCTGTGCGTCTATACAGGTTGTAGTATGTGATTTACAAGGCGGGTTTTCAATAATTAAATTAGCTATATATTCCACAAAGACATATTAACAACCTGTGTGTGTGCTAGTACCATACCGTATTTATTTGTCACAGCGTGATTCTCAATTAATGTAGACAATAGACTAAGCAGGGGGCTGCATGGTCCTAATAATGAAACGATGTACGCATTTAAAAAATAAATAAAACACGTACATAGCTGGGACCGCGAAGGGTCATTGCATTTAGTTTATGGCAAACAAGTAAGATTTTGTAGACAAATTATATACTTATGGTGTGCAAGTTAATATTCCAAACAACCACGGACTCCCTCGGACAATTGACTAGGCAGGGGGCTGCATGATTTTAATAATAAAACGATGTACGCATTTCAAAAAAACAAAAAACACACCTACGTACATAGCTGGGACCGCGAAGGGTCATGCATTTAGTTTATATCAAACAAGTTAGCCTGCGATGCGCATGCAGACCGCAAACAAACAAGTAAGATTTTGTAGACAAATTATATACTTATGGTGTGTAAGTTTATATTCCAAACAACCACGGACTCCCTCGGACAATTGACTAGGCAGGGGGCTGCATGATTTTAATAATAAAACGATGTACGCATTTCAAAAAAACAAAAAACACACCTACGTACATAGCTGGGACCGCGAAAGGTCATGCATTTACTTTAAGTAAAACAATGAAGATTTTTTTTTTACAAATCGAAATAACCTTGAAACTGTAGTGAAAATGCCAATAACAATAATATTTTCGCGTAAGGAGTTCATAATAAAAGAAAAGATTTACACCCTAAACTCCAGGCAATATTTGAGCTCTCTTTTTATGGTGCACAAGTATTCCAAGCAGCCCCCCACTATACCCTAAACAAACCTCCCAGTTGTTGCTAAACATTTCAAGATGTATATATCGCCTTAGGGCAGCCACTCGTATACTATCTTGTCCTTGGTAATGATGCGCAATTGAGTGAGACATCTTGTAGCCTATCGCAAGCCAAGTATCTTAACTACGCAAAGGGCAGCGTAAGGTGTACGTCAAGTATTCACGTCTCGAGCCGTATGGAACAGCAGTTATCGCCCGTATAAGGAGCTACAAAAATGGGTCGAACTGTCGGACGTTTGTTTCCGCCACGTTTCCGCGAGTTTTACGTATAATTTTCAATTATTTTCAACTCAAACTTGCGTAAAGAAGACTGTGTTCCGTTATGTTTCCGAGTGTTTTTCACACCGACTGTAGCCTGCGTTGTTCTCTCCCGAAACCGCAGACCGCCAGCAACGCAGGCTACATTGACTGTAACGAGCATCAACGTACTTACTTTTTTCCCGTCACGTTTCCGCGAGTTTCGCGTGACACTTTCCTTATCTTGCGTAAAGAAAAATATACTAGATTTCCTTTGCGTTTCCGCGCTTTTCCACGTAGCTTTACTCAGGCACAATGATTATTGTAAACTTAGTTATTTCAGTCGTAATTCTGTTGCGTTATTGTGCGTATTTCAAGGTTTATTAAAAGTGGCAATATAATATTGGAAATATTCCAGGGGTATTTGCGTAACCAGGGCCCATTTCGTATATTCATAGAATAGCTAACCATCCAAAGCATAGATTAGTTGCTTAAGAGGTTCTAAATACCTTAATAAGGTCATTATACTATTAAAGCAATAGCTATGTCTTATTTGAGGTGCTATGTGCAGCTAGATGTCAGAGTCATTCAATTAGAAAGATTAGGAATTCCTTGAAGAGTATTTGGATCACTGTAAGGACCATGCAATACTCGATGCATATGTCAACTGAGGTGGTGTCGACTGAAATATACGGTGCATTGCTGTAAGAGTAGAAAAAAGATAAATATAGAGTGAATACAAGTGGAAACTAGCGAGTAAACTAGTATAGGCTACGTTAGGTAATATAATGACATTTGTAGCACCGTAAAAAATGTTGACTTAACTTTACTGACGTTGGAGCTTTAGCCCTTCGTCGGAGTAAGGAGTGAATGCATTAAACCATTAGACAACTACATTTGCTTTCTTTTGTGTCAATGCGACTTTATTGAAAGCAGTAAAATAAGGAATTCTGTACGTGTATTGAATGGTGTGTCTCACAGGTTTAGGGTGGTTTTTCTCTGACTGTTACACTTATTAATATAGCTTGTTTCACATGTAAATGAAGCCACTATTATTTGCATGCAGTTTTAATCTAGTAAAGCTAAGTCAACATTTTTACGTTGTTATAAATTTCATTATATTACCTATCGCTTATATCAAACACCGACGCAGATCATACTAGTTTACTCGCTAGTTTCTATTTTTTACGGTGTTACAAACTTCATTTTATTACCTATCGTTTATATCAAACACCGACGCAGCCTATACTAGTTTACTCGCTAGTTTCCACTCAATATATTACGCAGGTAATTTAAACAATCTTTTTCGCAATCAAATTTACAGTCCACACTTTGAATTTCTTCCAAAAATCATATTCATATTACCGACATCCTTTGCAGGCTTCAGAGTGAGGACCGTATATCTTCGGCTGCGACAACGATTTTTAAACAGGTGTATAATAATAACAAGGTATGTCCACAGGTAACTTAGATGCATTTATAGGAGGCTATATATATATATATATTCCTTAATTTTCGACAAAAACGTCCGAGGTAAAAGTTAAATACATAGGTGTGGCACTATATCCGCGCTAAGCCTCTTTCATACTCGTTCTTAAACGACCCCTAAGAAGATCAGATTGTTATCTTTTGCTCTTCTATAGTTAGATCGACGAACATCATTTGGGATATACTTCATGCATACATTCCGTATAAGGGTATTTTATAGAATTTCCGAAAAACGTTAGCTAAGCGTAAAAGACTTGAACCCAGGTTTAAGCGAGTTACTCCAGATTATATATTAAGTTGTAATCAGCTAAATTTAGTTAATGTTTTTGGCGGGAGCATTACAAAAACATGTAGTTATTAAAATTTTGTTCTGTAAAATAATTTGTGTCTAGTCAAACGCCTTCTTAGAGTATGCATGCATTTGTATTAGCGTTTATTAAATAGGTAAAAAAATTAATTACTGAACAAAATTACTAGACAAATGTTTACTAAATGCAGCCACGTTTGAATGAACATGACAAAAAACAATTATAGACTTTGATTAACTTTTGTCGTCCTTCTAATTCATATATTAACAACAAACGAAAAACTAATAAACTCAATTTAGATTAAAAAAACATTTCGTAATTAACAGAAAGCTATTAATTTTAAAGTATTTTACAAACAATTAAAATTGATGGAAGCCTGCTGGAATGAAGGTAAGCGGAACCATATGCCAGGAAAAGGTTGACATTTCATGGACGATTTGTATGTAGTGTTCATTGTGTAGAAAGTCTTTAAGCTATCTATACCCGGTCTTGTGACGTCATTAGAACGATTAAGTCTCCTTCAGACATAGTCAGATATCATTAGTATGTGGTGGAACTGTAAACACGTAGGAACATCGCAACGTTTAAAGGTATTTATACTCCACTATAACTCACTTTTGATACTACATTTTCCTGGTTTAAATATATGTAGCAGCATAATTATCAATAGTATATTCATCTGTATAACTAACTTTAAATCCCGCCAAGGGCAAATTATATTTTTCTCATGAATCTGTATTTCACTTATGACACCAAACGCATTTCAATTCATTAACTTTATATACTATACCTTCGCGAAGTTTAAACAGAGAAATCAGTCGTTATCCTAGTTCAAGGAACAGCTATCTGTGTCACTGAAGTATTCAGATCCTAGCAAACCTCTTTAGTACTCACTTTAACTGACTGATTACCTATTTGCATATATTTAAAAATGGTTATTGAAATCAACTGAGATAACTTTATTGAAATAAAAAGTTCGCGCAAAATTCTTTTTGTCACCTTATGTCTCGTCTACGCACGAAACAGGTTGAACATTTTTCATGAAAATTGAACTACAGCTAGCTAGTGAGAATAACTTATATTTTACATTTGTTGTTGTTGTAACGTAAAGAAGAAACGTCGAAAACCAAGTCATCTGAAAATCTTTAACCACGCGTATTTCAATACGTGCTTGGAGAAGGTTTAAATCTAAGTATTAGTTACATCTCCTTAGCCTTTAAAGCTACATCATCTATGAAAGATATGAGATGTGGCCCTATTTATAGACACGCTTTAGTCATTACCTGCGACGATAATCGCTTTAAACTTGAATGAAACTATATCGAAATGTTAATACGTCTATCCTCAAGAATTTTTAAAAAATGTACTGTAAACTTCGATGTGAAGCCGTGATCCGGTCTGAAAGATCAGTACGCATCGCTATTTACGTTGTGCACGTTAGTCAGTTCTCCTCTCACCTGCGAAACAACGTAACACTCTTTGATATGGTGAATAAGTAAGTTACGTATTTTTACTGCTACGACGAAGGAATAACGTCCAAAGCGTAGAACGAAACACATCTTTCAGTATACGGTGTCATAAGTTACCATTTTAACTCCGGCCGACGAAGGATTAACGTCCAAAACATCGGCAAGTAGCACTCTCTTTACGGTGTATAACCAAGTTACTATTTTTACTCTGAAACGTTAATAAAATCTCCTTTGCGGTGTTCAAGTAAAGATTTTTAGCCAAATCATTTTCAACTAATTGAAATAAGTTCCTTTTTTTACTTTTCGTACGTGATTTTTGTTCAAAAGTCTTTGAGCAATTAGTACAAACATGTGTAGTTTAAGCTGGCATGGTATGTTTTTCGTAATCCAATTAGCTAACATGTGTCGTCTACTACGCTGACAAGATATGTTCCTGGAATAGTGACCTTAGGAAATGAAAATAAGTTAGTGGATTTAAACTGAATCTTAAAAATAACTCAAGTCGTGTCTCAAATGGAATTTTGACGTATTTCCACGTGAAACAATGCTTTCTTTATGTATATACCTTGTCCTTTGTCCTTGTCCAGAATGGAGGTGCCACTCCTACGCAGTTCATGTTAATAAAGTTTGGTGTAAAAACGACTCGTCTTTGAGTTTATATAGCCTTAGGGTTAAAAATAAACGACAAAAACAACTGACGGAGCTGTTTTCTTTTTTAACTTTTCTCTGAACATTTTACATTTATCGGCATTTTATTTGCGGTAAAAACACGTTTATTTTATTCTTCAAACTGATATGCAGTGAGCAATGGAAATTGGCGGGAAAAACCACACGCGCGCGCGTGCAGTTTGCTTGAATAAAACCGACAAATGACGGGAAATGTTGTTTCACACATTTGAAAGACAGAAGCGTTTTTTTATGCCGCGGTAAAAAACACTCCCAACCAAAATAACAGAGAAGTGTTTTTAATAGTGCTATTATCAAATTGACTATAATAGGCGTTTACATTGACCCAATAAAGCAATTACATTTCTCAATTGAAATAAAAACTTCATTAGCGAAAACAAAAACTTCAATTAATTTTAATAAAACCAAAATTGTCAACGAACGAGCGAGAATTGAACGTTTGACAGCCCACACAAAGTAATAAAGTTGGACATTATTGAGCTGCCTTTCAACGCCATCTCTAACCGCACTTCCATCTTTAACTTTGGGTATTTAAGCTCAAGATTAGTAGAGTCAATCATAGCGTAGATGGTAAGACTTCAGTGAACATCTTGGAGAAAAATACACGAAACCATATCATTGGCAAGGACAGCTTGAATTGAAGGTAGCTTTTCAGTGCTTAAATATTATGTTTTATTACTTCAAATTAAGCGAAAACGAGCCGTTATTCTGCTTGTTCATATATATTTATATTTACCAAATTGCTCAATTATGACCGCACGTTTAGTGAAATATTGACCCGAATCTCATGGACCTTTTTGCTTTTGGAAAACTAGTTTTCGAATGCAGTTGTGTAAGGACTTGACTACGTTATATGGTGTTTATTTGACGTGAAAAATAAGAATGTATGTACTGTGATTGAATCCAAAAATTTCTAAAATCGAGATCGAAAATTACCAAAAAGCTTAGCTACGTAGTAAAGACTAAACTTTTTATTGTGAAGTTCGTGTTTTTATTTTTTTCAGACGATTTGAACAGTACTGAAGGCTCAGCTATTTTAATATCTGATCGTTTGTTTACAAGGTGGTCACGTTACGCTTTTTGTGGTTTATTTGTGTTACCTTCCTCTTATTTGCCTAACCTTGTTTTACGGTCCAACGGTCCAACCTAAAAGAATATAGGATTTCATAGAATTTTAAGACTCAGTTACTTCTCGTGAATAACACCCATTTTAAAAACGTTGTCCAAGGCGCTGGGTCATCACATAAAGACGACAAGAAATGGTCACTCATATATGTAGTTCTAACTATTTCAGGTGTTTGCGCACTGAATTTTGTCGACTTTTAGCAAGATAAAATATCTCAACAATAACCACGTTGTTTGTCAGAAACAAAAATTGCAAACACATCGATTTTTACATTTCATATACGTCCATCGTTTGTATTTTGAAATAAGCATTGGCCAATCTGTTGTGAAATTGGGTGAAAAGCTTTAAACTAGCATTTATACCTGTTCCGTGATTAGCCCCTTAGCGTAGGAGGACAGTTAGGAACGCCTGGTTGAGATTGCATGCCGGCATTGAAAGATAACCAAAGTAGTAACTGTAAACAAGCATATAAAGCCTTAACCACAAAATCTCTAGAAATCCTCATTAAAGGCTTAATTAGAGCTATACCGGGAAACGAAAATATCACCTTGACCTTGAGTTTGGAGGCAAGATCAGGAGTAAAAATAGCAAGAAACGTAGTAAATACAAAGATCAGGAGTAAAAATAGCAAGAAACGTAGTAAATACAAAGATCAGGAGTAAAAATAGCAAGAAACGTAGTAAATACAAAGATCAGGAGTAAAAATAGCAAGAAACGTAGTAAATACAAAAATTGTAAAATGTATAGAAATCCGTTTTACTGTTTGCGATCGGGGACTGGATTTTGTGAACCGACTTTGTATGGGACGAACGTCAGTTTTCATGTCAGTTTTTAATTGAGTAGGAAATCTCCACTCGGAAAAGGTTTTTCATTCCGATTGTTTTCCGAACGGAGAGCTATCAATCGTCGAGAGCCAATCTGAAAATAACAAAATTCCGATTGATCTCCGAGCGGGAAATCATTATTCGTCTGAATATGTTTATAATTCCGAGTATTTTCCGGACGGGATATCCCTTTCGTCATCAACTCTCGTTGGACACTAAACCTTTTCACAAGTAAATCGTAGGGATCTCTTGTGAAATTGATTTGAAGATTATCTGAGTGCATTACGTGGGAGGGAGTGGGCTGACTGGTTTATTACCATTTTCATCTTCACCGCGCTTTGGTCAGCAGGAGGGATGAATAAGAAGGAATTAGTGAAGAAATATGGCATTGTTTTCAACGTTTTTCTTGTCAGTCTCATAAAATATACAATAGTCCTTTTCACAGTCCCGTTCAGTGACCACTAATGATAGCTCCAAGTCGAGGTTCCAGTTGCTGCGCATGATAAATTATAGTTTTGCTATGCATGCGCAGCAACTGGAACCTTGACTTGGAACTATCATTCGTGGTCACTGAACGGAACTGTGAGAAGGACTATTTACAATTGTATAATAAAAGACTAATCAATCGACAACAATAGTTATTTACTGATTGGTACGTCGTCACTATTCAATTTGATGTACATGTATGAGAGGCCAGTCAGTCAAGAACAATAGTTATTTATATTGGTCGTCACTTTTCAATTTGATGTACATGTATGAGAGGCCAGTCAGTCAAGAACAAAAGTTATTTATATTGGTCGTCACTTTTCAATTTGATGTACATATATGAGTCGAGAGGCCAGTCAGTCAAGAACAATAGTTGTTAGGTTGAAGCTCCGTGTGTTTGATGGATTAAAAACCCAATGGAATGAAATACCTTTAAAAAAAGATGTTTTAAGCTATATAAAACTAAAGTGCCTCTAAAACAATATGCTACTAAAGTTTCTTACTACAGACTTCAGGTTTTATTGTTAAAGTCATTCATTTCACGACCTTTCCGCCCAAAAGAAACCATTGTTTGCATAACGTTGTGTTATGATTGACATACTGTGGTTATTATTTTGGCGATACGCTTATCAAACTGTCATAGCTTTATCGTGTTGATAAACTAGCATGACATTTATTACATTTACTTAACTCAAGTGAACTCTTTGAATGTTAAGTAAATAAACCATTTTTGGTTCGCAATCTTAACAATGTTAGGCACAAATAACTGACAAGTCTTGTAGTGTATTGTTATGAATAGATTTTTAAAATTAAAATTGTTCAAATGAAGCAAATAAGAATGAAGTAAATAAACTAATTTTGGTTAGTATAATTTTAACAATGTTAAGCACAAATAATTGAAAATTCTTGTAGTGTATTGTTATGAATATATCTAATTGTTCAAATGAAGCAAGAACAGAAAAAAATACTGAAAATAATAGTTTTATCTTTAAGAGGAAAATGACGCAATGGATTATTTGTTTAAGCTCAGTTGAAGTATTGAACGGATGTAATGCGTACTTTTACCACAACTTTAACTTTGTTGTTATGTATACCAACACCATATGGTGCTTTAAACGGACGGATGTAAGTACATTTTTATGGTTAGGGTTTGAGTTCCTTGTTTAGGATATTATCTAAGAAAGCTTGTAGAGTACTTGCCCAACAGGGGCCAGTTGTACGAAGGGTGAATAGATAAATCCTTATCCAGCGGATAAAATTTATTAAAAACCTATGCAGTGGATAACTTTTATCCGCGGATAACTTTATCCACCTTTCGTACAACCGGCCCCAGCCCACTAACTCACTACATGATACCAATCCATAATTTGTATTTTAGTATTATTTGTTTCATGGGTTGAATATCTCTCCTTCTCCCCCATAAACCACGTGGATTTCTATACAGGATATGTAAGCTCTCTTTACACTTTTAATGCGCACTTTCATTGTGAGTTATTTTCAAATATGCGCTTTATAATGGCTTTTAAAATGCATACCTTGGGACCTTCTAAACTAACCTACTTTAATGTGCAAAACACCTTGGGACATTTTTTTTTTCATGAAAAATATTTCTACAACATTTTTCCGTTTCCCCCTCTCCCGGAATCAATGTTGCTCTTGGAGGAGGGGGAGTTTCCAAATCAAATTGATAAATTTTGTATATTGTTTAAAACTCAAAGAAAAACGCTCGTAAAAATGTGCATGTGACCAACAATTTTTTCGCCTAAACTCCTACCTAAAGTAACCTTAATCGTCACCTTCTGTTGCCCTAAAATACTTTATTTATTTCGAGTATTTCCATGTTTGCTATTCATACCATGGTGGTCTGAGATATGCCTTTTCGGGGTTAAATACCTTCTTTACAAGTTATCTTTCTACATATTACTTGGTATGCCACTCAAACGTTATCATGACATGCCATTTAGACTGTTTAAAGCCCATACGAAGACATACACAAAATATACATAATAAATACAACAAAATTAACAGTCAAACGACGAATATTTTAATTAGATATATTATAGCATTTTTAATCGTAGCAAAGCCCAAACGTACGTTTCTGAAATTTACACATATATACCACTTTATTGGCAAACTTTTAATACGACATTAGTATAACATTTTTAAAAAACATATCAAAGCCAAAACAAAACGTTTCGAAAATATGTATGAAACACAAAAAACTCTAACTTTGTATCTCACTTTCTAGATATTTCATTCTATTTCATTAATATACTGTTCGCACTCTAAAAATGGTTATTTGTAATACCGATTTTTGACAGCAGGCGATTGACAGAGTTAAAGAGCGATATCGACGTAATTAGTATGTGCACATTCAAGGGATACTTTAGATAGCTTGTTACACTTTGTACCCAATAATGGTCAGCTGTCGACGGAAACGAAAGACCAATTGGCGGAAATACTCTTTATATCAGGAATAGTTTTCCTTAATTTGTTGTTTTACTAAGATAACTATAGTTTGCACTTTAATTCATCTATTTGAAAAAGGTTGTCAAAGATAATAGAACATTTATTTTTTTATTAAAGGTGTCTAATGCGATACTAAGGTCATTCCAATGCGGAAAGCAACATACAACGGTTTCTAAAAGATTGTCAATGTCAATAGATTCAATGAGGGAAGTACTAGTATTCCGGTAAAAAGGGTGTCCATGGTTATTGGAAAGGAATTGTGTACATGTAATCATTTCAGAAAAAACGTTGTCCAAGGCGAAAGGTTATTCCAAACAGGAAGGAATTGTAGGCACTTATTTCAAAAAGGTTTTCAAAAGCAATAGATCATTACATGCTAAAGGAATTATCACAACAATTAACATGCACATTCTCAAAGGGAGCAATGACTAGAAGTTTTCCAGCCCTTTTTCAACCATTCTTAAAATAGCAGTATGCATAGCATAGAAAAAATAGATAATATGTTATAACAACAAATTGCATTTTCTTAAATGGAACAATGAGTGGAAGCTCCCCAGTCTTTTTAAGCGTGTTCAAATCATTGACCACGATTTCTTTAATTCTTTGACAACCGTTCTTAAAATAGCAGTACGATCGAAAATTTCCAAAATAGATAACATGTAACTACTATACGATGGAATGACTAAGTGTCAATTCTGTTATTACGACAGCATTCCCACATGGAGCTTAGCCATCCGTACAGCCCAGACAAAATTCCCAAATATGTCACGCATGCGCAACACATGCACAAGGAGTGCACGTCAGGAATTTGACCATGACGTCATATATTAAGTAATATAATAGAACGCGTGTTTGCGACGTTTAGGCAGTTCAATCACGGTAACATTACTTAACGCAGTGCGGTTACATAGAGGTAAGAACATAGAAAACTGTAATTATCCAAACTGAAAAACACGCCACGTTTGTGAGGCATTAGAGTAGTAACAGTATAAGATACATAACGTATAAAACAGCTAAAAAGTATTCGTCGGTTGTGGGGCAATTCCTTTTTTACTCTTTTTTCTCTTATAAATCGGACGGCGTTGATAATTTTCATAACGTATTCTAGATTTGTGAACTTGTTAAAACTGGTGAGATAGTTGATTGTAAGTTATTTCAAGCCATAAGTTTAAATATCTGGGAAGATTTTCCGAGCCAACACAACAAGGTAGAGAGAAAGGCTCCTTTTGAATTCAGTTTTTATGTTTTTTAGACATTTACTTTTTTTAAGACTGATTTCGTGAATGAACCTTTTCTTTCACAAAGACATCTTTCACGTGGAATGTCTGTTTTAACCCACGTTCTCTGCGTCATACAATTTCTGACAATGTCGTACAGTTCTAAATTTCTAAGCATGCTGTTAATCCTGTAAAGTTCAAGTATAAGGCCCCTTTGTTGACAGTTTTGATTTCCTTCTTCTTGTTCGATGTTCTTTTTGACTCCGTTTAATATCGCAGGGAAATTGCTAGTGTCACACTCCAAATTTCAGGGGACTGTAGATTTATTTATCATAAATGCGTGTGGCCGGTGATCATTTGTTATCACAGGGGAATTGCTAGGTTGCATGGCACTCCAAATTTCAGGGAACTGCAGTATGCATGTGGTGGTGAATTGGTATTTACAGTTTATTTATTATTGTCTAGATAAATAGCACAAAACACAACTAGAACAGAAATTCCCTTTTTCCACAAGGAAAGTTGTCCTACTTTGTGTTTTCTGGGTATTTCCGTTGGTTTTTCAAGATGTGTTGATTTCTGGTTTAAACGTGTTGTATTGCAGGATATGTTTTTCCTAAGTTCTTTCTCCTTGGCTATTATTTTATTATTTTGATGGCTCAGATGCACTTGAACAAATAGGAAGAGACGCGTTTTGGAACTTACAGTTAAAACAAAGTTATTTTATTGTCATGTGCACAAACAGGAGTAAAACTTCACAACAATTCAACTGCACAGTCATTTTGATCCGATTAGATCTCAAAAATTCGCTTGTCAATGACTGGAATACGGAAAGCAATCAAAGCGATGACAGACAGGCGATCAATGAATCAGATTGTTATACACTTAATCAATATTCAAACTGCAATCATGGACTAGAGATCTCCATTTACGGCTTGGTCGACCCATATTTCATAGTATGTAACTCCCACTGATTCGACAAGAGATAGATAGTGTAAGATTGACTGTCGAAGTACATTTTTGAGTACATGTCGAGGTTTATATATAGACCTGTCCACCTAAGGTCAATATGGCCTTTAATAACCTTGATAACTATCTTCGTAGTTAGTGTAAATGATAGCTCTTGAACTGGAGTGGGCATTTTACAAATATTTCCATCGGACGGGGTCCGAAGACCCAACCCTCATTGAGTGGTAGAACGTTGATGTTGAACCATTTTCTAAACAGATTTGTTCTCCTCGTTATGTGATTTGGTCTTGCTCCCATAAGACCTTTAGTTGACACAAACGTAGGCTAAATATATAACACCGACAATTCGATGTCCCCATGTAAATGCGCTAGTTCTCTTTCATTACTCTGTTAACAATATATTTGCGGTTCTATTTTTTCAGGTTTGAAGAATAATCTACATAATATCTGAAGGAAGAATGATGATGATGACAAAGACATTTGTTTTACTGGTAATCACACTAGTGTGTGTCAACGGATTGTCCCTACAAGAAGGCTCAGAGGTAAGGCTTCTTCAAAGACAGAGCTGTAAACGATATATTGTATATCTTATGCCTATATTTTTTGTAGTGCTTTCATAATTTAACTATTTGCTGGTTTGGATGAAAGCAAACGTGTCAACATGTCTATACGATTCTTTCGCTCAAACGTTTATATTTCTTTACGCCCGCTTCCTTCGGTTATAATCGATTTTCTTCTTTTTTCTCCTGTGTTACTTTGTACTTTCTTTAATTCTATTTCTTTCCTTCCATCCGTTTTCCATCCGTTTTCCTCTTCTTTTTTTGTTACTCCTTGTTCTTTCTTTTCCTGAATTTCATTTTCTTTCATATGAAGAAAAATGACCAAATACCAGTAATTATACATTCCAGTCATTAAGACTATACATCTAAATATCCTTTTTCTTATCGATTTTTAGAAAAAGCCTGCAAAGTCTGAAATAATGTTAAGGATAAAAAGATTAATGGAGATGTTACGGGAAAAAGAAGAGTCAAAACCAGCAACCCACGAAGAACATGTATCCAGCCATACATCCAACTCAGTGGATTCACAAAGAAGACATATGCTGGAACGAAGAAGGAAACTTGAGGTACTCCTTAAAAGAAATCCTGGTTTACGGACTCTTCTAAAGAGGGTGCTCGAGAAACGCAAAATTCAAGAACTCAAAAAGTCACAGAGCGACGCTCAAAACTGTATACCAGGCCTTTTCTACTGCAGAGACGAGAGCGAGAACGAAGAGGCTGGGCGAAGACGAGAAATTCTAAAGAAGATTATGAACGCCAAGAGGGAAGACTCGAGTAAGTATTGCCCACCGGGATTTTTCTACTGTCCAAAAAGCGGCAACGATGAGTCGGAGAGGAAAGCAGGAAACGAAAAAGAAGAATTTCTCAAAGAAATGTTCCCAAAGCGATTCACTCAACGTGGCCAATCTACCAAAGAAATGCAAGACCTTGATAGCATTGTAAAGCTATCAAAGAAACAGAGAGAATATCACCCAAGGCATAAAGCTGAACAACATAATGTGGAGTTTGTCAGAGAACCTGCGTCTGTCAGGAAGGTGGATGAAGCTGATGAATCGACGAAGGGGAAGAGAACACATCATGGAGATAAGCTGGCTGATGATTTGATGAAGAGTTTGCAGGACACTGATAAGGTAAATAAATGGGATATAATTAACACCATTCATACATATATTGACTTACAAATCCAGATAGACCGAGTGATAGTCGGACAGACAAAACTGCAAAAAAGCAGGTGTAAACACAAACACACAGATAAAATAAGAAAGGCAGATAGACAAACAAATAAACAAGAGGAAAGAAAGTAATAAACAAAAGCCCTGAATTCAACTTCGATCAATCAACAATTAAAGCAACCAAACAGTCAGTCATACAGTCAATCAGACAGAAAATCAGTAAGTCAATCAGACAGAAAATCAGTAAATCTGTCAGTCAGTAAATCAGTGAGCCAATCAATCAGTCAATTCTAAATTAATTATTGATCTTAACCCAGTCTTCTTGTTCACTACACAGAAATCCACCGACAAGTCAGCAGCAGACAAGGAATCGAACTTCGACTTGAAGCAACTGATCGAACTCTTCAAAGAATAGACGATAAGATAAAAAACGCACTAATTTAAATATCCAAAGCATAGCCAAGTAAAGAGGACTATATCTCGTGAAATACTTTGGCTTATAGTAGTAAAATATTCAGATACACATGAGTATTGGTAATAATTATTATTTAAAGTAAATTTTACTTTCAAGAGTATTTACTAATGAAATATTATATCAAGAACGAGTACGGAGGGATAAGTGTCCTTAGACCTCTGTAAGAACAGTGACGGGGAACTGGGAACAAGTCTAGAAATTGAGCAATTTGAAAGTTCGTAAGTATTGTACGAATATGAAATTCTGTTAGAACTTAAAAAGAAGTCGCTAAAGTATTCGTAAAGATAAGAATCCCAGAAAAAAAATAAGAAGTTTTCGTTTTGGGTTTTGGCATATTTTCTTAGAAATCTCTACATAAAATGCAAATTAACGTTTTGTTTCAGTATATAAAAGTGAAAGAAGATTTCACAGTTCCCTTGCGCCATCTTGAAAGGTATCCGGGCGTTTGCATCGCGAAGCGAGACGAACGTAGAGCTTGCAGCGATCTTCTACATCTTGCCGGGCAATTATTCACGTGTCTCTATCATTGCAATCTCAACGTTCGCCTCGCTTCGATGCAAAAGCCTAGGTGGCCATGCGAGATGGCGCAGTGACCTGTGACTACTGTGGTTGTCGTCTATTAATCCATCTTTATAGATCCCAGAATCTATGTCATGGACCAATATCGTACGTCATTGGAAAAGTAACCCTTGTTCTCAGTTCTTCACTAGTTTTTATGGAAACTTTGGAGGAGGCATTTCAAAGGAAATGCTCTTCTCAGCACAATTAAAACTAGAATAAAATTGAGAAAAGACAGTGCGTCTTTTAGGTAAAAAGCTTTAACAGGAGCAATTGCTCTTCTGAAGTATATATATATCGACTTTTATGTTCGATTGGAAAACTGACGGAGTTATTTTTTTAGAAAATATTCTATCAGCTTTGTAATTATTTCTGTATTTTGTACTAATCGCTCGGAATCACACGGAATCCTTTTACAAGCGCTGGATGAGGATTTGGGTTGAGTTGCTTCTCCTATTTGTAAACAAAATTAATAATCGGAAAGACTGTTCTCTGTGAACGTTTTGACATTTATACCACCATAACTGAAAGAAGGAAAGGTAATGGCGATCGAAGAGAGACACGACGCTAGTAGGCAGATGATAGGCCTATTGTTTCATACAGCTTCCCCAGGGGAAGAAAGACTCAGGGATAAATGTATCGGGTATGCTTGTCGGGAATTTTACCAAAAAAACATAAAATGTATCGAAAGTCTATAAAAAAGGGCGTGGCATGGCACTTATGGCCCCTTAAGATATACCTAACCAAAGCATCAAGCGAAAAAACGTGGAAGAGATTGAGATTTTCATTATTCGATCTCCCAAGATACCAAAATATGTCAAAATTCGAAATTTCAATTTCTATACTCTAAAAGATATCAATCGCTGACTTTTACCCCTTAGAGATACTACGAGAATACCCCAGACTTTTACCCCCCCCCTAGTCCCTTCATACCCGAGTTTTTTTACCCCCCCCCCCCCCCGAGTCCCTTCATTCCCGATACTTTTACCCCCGAATCCTCCTTTATCAGAGGAAGCCGGTAGCTCTTCCCCGGATTCATGATTCCAAATTTTCGTAAAATACTAAGTGTGGAATATATAAATGAGTACCAGAGACGTAACTCATAATATGTAAGTGAACTCTTAAGGAGTCTTAGTAAAACTTTTAAAGTTCCAGAAGGGAAACCCTTCTTTGTTGTAAAAAGGGGTATATGGAGAATTAAAAATGTTTGTTCAGAAATACTTGTGATCTGTATAAATAATGGACGAGAGAGGAGGAAGGGGGTGAAGGGGGGAGACAAAGGGAGAGAGGGGTGGAGTTTAATAGAGACTGAGCAGGTGTTATATTTACGTATGTTATTATGAATTCTCTACTTGTACAATAACCATAATTAATGCCTTCTGTTTTTTTTCGGGGGGGGGGGGGGGGGGGTGGAGGGAGGAGGGAGTAGCTATCGTAATTCAATTCAAACAAATTTGATTCAGAAAAAGGCATGGTTATATGAAAGTAGAGAATAAAGGGTACATAGCGAATACAAAAGGTTTGTTGAGAAATGTTTGTGAGTGATATGTATATGACAGCCGGAGAATGGATGAGGAAGTGTCATTGGGGACAAATTTCTTCCTAAGTTGATTGATATACAAAGGTACATGGCGAATAAAAAAGGTTTGTTGAGAAAAACTTGTCCTGGATATTTCCTTCTATCAAGAAAAGCGACTGTAGATGAAAATTAAGTCCAGCGAAGTTGAAAGTTTGACTTCTTGTCGAACCATTCGAGTGTTTTTCGACCAACGAAGAAATACCAGTGTTGACTCCAACCACAGATAGTTATCAACGGTATCGCTTCTTATATCAGATAGACTAATATTACGAGATTGAAATAAGAGCTACACATATTACGAAAGGTCAATCGTATACTACCTAGTATATATATTCATCATTTGTACGTGTGGTTTGTTATCATCAAGAAAAACTTTTCGTTGCATCACAAACCGTCAAAATAACAAACGCTCTAGCAAGTAGAAAATATCCTCTGGTATCTAGGGTAATCGTATACCAAAACAAAGTAATAAATCAATGCTGATAACTATATATACAGAGATTAGGAACGCAGCATTTGATTTTTGATGGGGGGGGGGGGGGGGGGGGGGGGGGGGGTTACCCCTAAAGTTAGGGCACTTTGGTATGCGCGGTCAACGTGGCATCTCTTTCTCTTCTTTGTCTTTGCCTCTACCCCTCCGTGTCCTCCGTCGCTCGTTTTTTTCCCTCACCACAGGAAGCTCGAAGAAAAGAGAGATAAGAGATGCATGCGTAGGAGGATATAGTTCCAGTTATTGTAACCATTGACCTTCTATCTAGAATTACCCAGACAATTTCCGGTGACATTTAATACTTAAATAATCCTGTACATAACATCGCCATTGTTCAAACATCGTGAATCAGAGAAGATGTTCATGCTAAAAGAAACGTTCTTCCTTGGTCTTGTGCTCCTCTCCATTGGCTATGTCTCTCCCTTCGATTTATTCGAATTGGATTTCGTTCATGACGAAGTTATGAAGTTCTACGGTGGAACAGAAAGAACTGTTAATGTTTTGAAACCGAAGCTTGTTGCTCCTCCACCAGCCAAAAAGACCAAAACAGCCGTACGCCGAAAAAGACCTGGCAGTGGCTGTGACGGTTTCGGTGGCGGTGGCAGTTCTGGTGGCGGTGGCGGTGGCGGTTTCGGTGGTGGTGCAAGTGGTGGCAGTTCTGGTGGCCGTGGCGGTGGCGGTTTTGGTGGTGGCGCAAGTGGTGGCGGTTTTGGTGGCGGTTTTGGTGGCAGTTTAGGTGGCGGTGGCGCAAGTGGTGGCGGTTCTGGTGGCGGTGGCAGTGGCGGTTTCGGTGGTAGAGGTAGTGGCGGTTTCGGTGGCGGCGCAAGTGGTGGCGGTGGCAGTGGCGGTTTCGGTGGTGGTGGCAGTGGCGGTTTCGGTGGTAGAGGTAGTGGCGGTGGAGGTGGCGGTGGAGGTGGCAGTGGCGGTTTCGGTGGTGGTGGTAGTGGCGGTTTCGGTGGCGGTGCAAGTGGTGGCGGTGGCAGTGGCGGTTTCGGTGGCGGTGGCGCAAGCAGTGGCAGTTCTGGTGGCGGTGGCAGTGGCGGTTTCGGTGGTGGTGGTAGTGGCGGTTTCGGTGGCGGCGCAAGTGGTGGCGGTGGCAGTGGCGGTTTCGGTGGCGGTGGCGCAAGCGGTGGCAGTTCTGGTGGCGGTGGCGGTGGCAGTGGCGGTTTCGGTGGCGGTTTAGCTGGCGGTGGCGGTGGCGGTGGCGGTGGCGGTGGCGCAAGTAGTGGCGGTGGCGGTGGCGGTGGCGGTGGCGGTGGCGGTGGCGGTGGCGGTGGCGGTGGCGGTGGCGGTGGCGGTGGCGGTGGCGGTGGCGGTGGCGGTGGCGGTGGCGGTGGCGGTGGCGGTGGCGGTGGCGCAAGTAGTGGCGGTGGCGCAAGTGGTGGCGGTGGCCGTGGCGGTTTCGGTGGAGCAAGCAGTGGCAGTTCTGATGGCGGTGGCGGTGGCGGTGGCGGTTTCGGTGGTTTCGGCGGCAGTTTACGTGGCGGTGGCGCAAGCGGTGGCAGTTTCACTTTCGGTGGTGGTGGCGCAAGCGGTGGCAGTTCTGGTGGAGGTGGCGGTGGATCAAGCGGTGGCGGTTCTGGTGGCGGTGGAGCAAGCGGTGGTGGTTTCGGTGGCGGTGGTGCAAGCGGTGGCAGTTCTGGTGGTGGTGGAGGAAGCGGTGGCGGTGGCGGTTTCGGTTGCGGTGGCAGTTCTGGTGGCGGTGGCGTTGGCGGTGGCGTTGGTGCAAGCGGTGGCAGTTCTGGTGGCGGTGGCAGTGGCGGTGGAGGAAGCGGTGGCGGTTTCGGTGGCGGTGGTGCAAGCGGTGGCAGTTCTGGTGGCGGTGGCGTTGGTGCAAGCGGTCGCAGTTCTGGTGGAGGTGGCGGTGGAGGAAGCGGTGGCGGTTTCGGTGGCAGTGGCAGTGGCAGTTCTGGTGGCGGTGGCGTTGGTGCAAGCGGTGGCGGTGGCAGTTTTGGTGGCGGTGGTGCAAGCGGTGGCAGTGGCGTTGGCGGGGATAGTTCTGGTGGCGGAGGTGCGAGCGGTGGCGGTGGCAGTTTCGGTGGTGGTGGTGGAAGCGGTGACAGTGGCGTTCAACGAAAAGCCAAGCTAGCCTTCATTCAGCAAACAAAGACCTACAAACGACGTAAGGCGCCCTCAAACAAGTTCCTCGAAGCTGTTAATGCTATCGAACGCGGTGTTGCTGATGCGAATGCTGCAGAGAAATGGAACAAGAAACAAACCATTCAACGAGGAAATATCACCAAGAACGTTCTCAGTCTTGCTGTAAAGAATCGTATGTTTCAATACGCACGGCACACACTAGGCCGTACTCTGCACTACCTAAAGAACACCGCTTCGAGCAGACCCAAGCGATCAACACAGAATCAGGCATCGTCTTTTATGAAAGATCTCAAACAGGATATGGGTTCGGAAAAGTTTGACGAGTTTATGGGCGTCATGGGCGATGTAACACTAATGTTTGCTATGGATACTACTGGAAGTATGTCGGATGAAATCGAAACTGCCAAGAAGATTGCAGTAGATGTGATCAACTATCCAAGACAGAATCCTGTCAACTATATTTTATCACCATTCAACGATCCTAGTAAGTGATATTACAATCATATTATAATCAGCGGGGATTTCAGTGACTCGTAGACACATCTGGGTACGCATAACACGGGTTAAAAACGCACTGCGCACCCTCGGAAGACGGTCGTGTTTACAATAAAACCATTGGAGATGGTAAATCAGGGTAAATCTTGAAAGTTAAGAAAGTTCGTGGAAAGTTAGTGCTTATATATTTCCCTAACACATTACATTAGTTGTTTTCTTTACCTTGTCAAATAATACAAGAGAAATTCGCCTAATACATAACCACACGAAAACACGAAACCCTTCGTAAAATCTTCAGTTAGTCTCTTGCTTACGCATACGCCGTGCGTTTTTCACCCGTGTCGGTACGCATAAGTTCTTCAGTACAGACGGTGATGTCATCACCGTAGTTTGCTTCATTCATTTATTCGTCCATCCACTCGTCCGTCCATCAGTCTGTTCAATGATTGATACATTTATTTCATTCGTTAGTTACCTTAGTTAGAAACCAAAATATTGCGTATCCTTACAACATTTTTTGAAAATCTACTAAGAAATGAATTTATTTGGCCCCTTCCTACTTTATCCACTTGTCCTCGAAATACAATATTTTTTCAAATATAATATTCAGTTCAATTCAAATTTACTTCCAGAAACAGGACCAGTTACATACAAAAAGAGCAGTGAAGGTGCACTTTTTGTTGATGCTATCAGCAAACTAAGTGCTCATGGTGGAGGAGACTGCGCAGAAATGACCATAACAGGCATTCTAAATGCATTATATGAAGGACCAGATCCGGGATCACCACTATACGTTTTCACTGACGCTTCAGCCAAAGACGATTCTCTGAAATACATCAATGAAGTAAAAACAATGGCAGATCTACAAAAAACTACCATCAATTTCTTTACTACTGGTAAGGATTAACGGACATGACCCCTCATACCATCCGAATAACTGTGTGCCATACCCCATATCCACACACAATATATTTAAACTTTCAGAAGCTATAGCAATGTATTTTGTTAATACACAGGAGCCAGGTACGCCAGTAAATTACTTTATTATCCAACTGGTCACAGAAGAGTAAAATTATCGCAGGTGTAAAACTGGATCGAGTAAAAATATCCAGCGTAGGCATCCATTAAATGCTGATTATCTCGAAAACAAGCTCGGGACACCCCATTTTTCTTTTCATATTTGGAATCAGCATTAAATTTCACGTATAAAAAAATCGTAGTTTCAAGAAAAGTTTAACATTATTTCCAAAAGTAGCCAGTCGATCACCTTAAGTTTACAGATGAAATTTCATGTTTAAGGTTACTGTGAACCTTCGCGGGTACCTTTGGTTAAAAATGTATTTTCGCGTCGCGTTGAATAATATTTTAAGACATTACACATCATTTTAAAGCTTGATAAACAAAAAATACGTCTATGCAGTTTTTTCTGTAAAAAAAAGAATTTGTAGTGCGTGAGAAAGACTCTAAGTGAAATCGGGTGTCTTTGTTTAAAAGGATAACCTGGAAAAACTATTTGTCTTTTGCTGAATTTTAATGCATAATGTTTGTCAACATATATTGATATCCGAGACCGTGTGAGCGTTTCTTAATATTTTACTTAGTGTAGAAGTTATTTAGAGTTAAGTAACGAAACGTAAATATTCAATGTTTAGTTAATATTCGACTTCATAAATAAAAAACCACGCTATCAATCGATAAACGCTCATACGATTTTAATTTTGATGAGTTGAGTAGTGTTTGCGCTAAGTTCGAAGATTTTCGGACCGTAATGTTTTGCAGGTTATCCTTTTAAAGTTGACTAGTATGCGCAAAATTAAAAGCTAGAAATCGGGCTTTGAAAGTTTTGTAAATATTGACACCCACTTCATGTATCTGTCAGCGAGGTCACTAAAGGTCACAAATCAACCAATAAGAGATCTTGGTTTCCTGTTTTGTTTTGGTAATACGCTGCGGGACGTTTTTATAAATCAGATAACAAACGTTCATAAAATACTTTTTAGGGCACGAAGTGGTTAACATGTCGAACAAAAATAAGATTAAATCAAATAGTAAAGCAAGTAAATCAAGAAACATAAAACATTATTAAGAAATTTAGAAAAGTAACGCAACATGATATCTCATAAACGAACCAAGCAATAATAGGATTATGTATAATTTAATAAACGAGCAGGAGTGTTTTATCAGGTTTAAAAACCCGAGGGCAAAGCCCAAGGGATTTTAAACCTGATAAAACACGTTCTGCGAGTTTATTGAACGGCTTAAAAAACTCATTAGTAATTCATGACCATTTTGTCCAATATCGATGAAACAAAAGAAAACGGAAGGTTGTTTGCATTTGGGAATTGATCTACACTAATAATAGAGGAATGCTAACCAGCTTGAATGCTAATGAACTTGATGACATTTCGTTGCAAACTTTTCATCGATTGCCTCAGTGGCGTAATGGCTTTTAAAAAGCTCGGATACAACCAAGCAGAACATCTCGGTTCGAATCCTGGCATTGGCACTCATGATCAAATACTTTTTTTCGCCAAAAATCTAAAAGTAAATTATTTCTAAGTCTGATGTTCACTCGTCAGTAGAGATGGGGGGATCGGGGGAAGGGTAATATCTGAATTATGGACATGAAGCATTATATAATGACACATGTGCCATTATATAATGCTTCATGTTCATTTGCATTCCATTGTTCTTCTATTCTACACCATATTCCCTCCGCGTTTCAAACGTAGATTATGCGGTATAGAATGCTTTCCTCGTGACCAGAGAGGAGCATCGGATTGGACAAAATGGTCATGAATTATTAATTTTTTAAAGGATTATAATGTCACTTTTCAGGTTAAATTTGTTTTCAATAAAATCGAATTTATTTATTTTAATATCTCTGGAAGTATGTAACATTAAGAATTTTTTGTTTCAATAATCAAAAGTTTATGTTATAAATGTTATAACCTTTAAATAAAAAAAAAATCAGCCAAATTTTTGGCTCAGTTGTGTTTATGACTTGGAAGGATATTTTCCTTTTTTTCAAACAGGGCGTTTTGTACATAAGAGAGTACATTCTGGAAAATCATTAGGATGACGTCACATAATTTACATATCCAAATCTTCAAATCCTCAGAAATGGCTCATTCATTACCGGCAAAATTAAACAATCTTTAATTTCCAAAACCTTATGAAGAATGAATTTTCAAAATATGGTCCTAATTATGAGAGGCACTTTAATAATCCTCCCACATTTTAAGTCCTAAAAAAGAAGAAAATGGGTGTTCTCTTATATTCCAGGAACTGGAAGTCACTGCGGTAATCCAAATTACAGGAAATTCCAGGAAATTGCTGACTATACTTCCGGCCAGGTTTTCAGTCTGTTGGACGTCGAGGAATTAAAGCAGCTCACTGGCTTCACTGGGAGTGTTTTGGGCGGTTCTAACGTGATCAGTTCCGGTTCAAATATGTCCAAACGTAAGAAACGAAGAGCTTCTGGTGATTATAGATACAGTATTAAGATTGATGACTCGATAGAAAATATGTCGATTTGTATAACGACAACACAACCAAACCAGGGATCAACCATAGCACTAACTAACCCCGGAGGTGAGCGAAGAAATAAGCAAATATTATCCCTACTATCATTATGATCAATATAACCATCACATTCATCATTATCATAATCATCACCATTTTCAATTATCAATATTACTGTGTCACCATAGACGACTTTCATAAATGGCTGCCACAAATTAATTTTTAAAATTGTTTTAAGAAATAGAAAGCTATCATATGATAGACTTTCACCATAACAATAAAAACAAAATTGAGAAAAAAAAAGATTAAATTTGCAAAAAGTTATAAGAGTTTGAAAAATTCAGAAAAACACCAAAAATGAGGCATCAACTGCCTCAGTAGAAAATTACATACAAATCTCTACATTTTTCATTGAGCATAACGTCTTTGGTATTTTAGCCAGAGCATCAAAACTTGAAATATCTGTTTACTTATAGATACATGGTACATATTATGGTATTTATGAAAGTGGTATATCAGAGTTCAGATATCAAACGCATAGAGTTCAGATATGCGTATCTAAGAACGTTATATTATTATTATCAGCACCAGTTTTGCCTTCATCAGCATCATCGTCATGACAATGATGACGACCACTGATCATCATTATCCTCATCATTGCCATCAGCATCATTATTACCATTATTATCATCGATCATCATATGCATCTTCAATATTACATTCTGATCCTCTTTCGTGCTCTTTGTAGGTGTCAAGATCACAACAGGTAAAAAATCCATGACCAAAATCTCTGTTTACGAGATCACAAGCCCACCAGTTGGAACTTGGAACTTGGTGATCCCTTCTGGCTGCGGGACCCACAGTTACTTTGTGAAATCGACGAGTGATACGAACATTGACCTGGATCACTACTTTATGCAGTCAATGCCTGGACCAGTTACAGATGTTCCCGTATCAGACCCTTTGATAGGTAAGTGAAGGGGGGTACGTGGTTTTGAAACCTGGAAACGGAATCATGAAAATTACCCCTCCTTGTTATAGAGAAAATATATTGACACCCCCTCTAGGACAAACCTAAATTGAATCTGACAATGAATGTATGAATAAATAAATAAATGAGCTGATAAAAAGGCTTTTTTTTTTTAAACAATTATTGCACACTCTCGAAATAGATGGATGAATGAATGGATTGACAAATGAGTAAACAAATAGATGTGAATGAAGGAATGAACGACTGATCGACTGACTGACTGAATAGATACATAAATGAATGGCTGGATGAAGGAATGACTGATTGAGTGATTGAATAAATGAGTGATAAATCAAATAATGGTTTAATCAAAAAAAAAAAATAGATAAACAAATGCACACGTGAATAAATAAATAACGAATAAAGTATTGAATAAATCAACGAATATCCCTTGTTTTCTACTGCAGGCCGACAAACCAAGCTAATCATAACAATAGCCGGATACCACAAAGTCCAGAAAAGCACAGTCGTCTTGGAGCTCATCACAAAGTATGGCAAACACATCCGCGATGTCACGCTCACTCCAGATAAACGAGGAATGCGTTACGTGGCAACATTAACCCCACCCTCCCAACCCTTCAAGCTCAAAATCAAAGGCATGACAAAGGCTGGGAACTCATTTGAGAGGATTTCACGCAATGTTATAGAACCCAAGAACGTCTCGCTTCGAGTGCATCATTCTGATAAAGACTTCACTCTTCGAAGGGGTCAGCAGGGGATGGTGACGCTTCACATCTTCAACACAGGCGCTGGCAACCAGCTGAAACTTGCTGTAAAAGACAGGCTTGGTTACGCAGCTCCTATCAGAAGAAGTACTCGCACTGTAAGGAGGGGAAGATGGGCCTTTTTCAGGGTGATGTTAAATGTCCCTCTGAATGCCAAGATTGGTGCAGGTGTCACAGCAATTGTCTCTGTCTCTTATAACAATGGCGATGGTCTTGTTATGAAGTCAGTACAGCTACTCGTTGTTGCTTAAACTAATGTGAATAGATTTGTAACTGTTTAAACATTATTAACTAGCTCTTAGCTAACTAGCTACTTAGCGATTAAAGTTCACGATAACACGAGAATGGATTCTATTAATAGTCACCTCACGCAATGCAAGGTGCATCCTCGGGAACCCAGGGGTATTCTTCTGTCGCTCGTTTCTCGCTTCCACAACATATACCCCTGGGAACGTAGTCTGTTGGAGCTTGTTCCGGAAGTCAAAATTCAGCTCCTTCCTGATTGGTCGACCTTATTAAGATAACCATTCTAAGAAAGTCGTTAAATAAGTTTGAATTTTGACTTCCGGAACAAACTCCAAAAGACTACGTTCCCAGGGGTATATGTTGTGGAAGCGAGAAACGAGCGACAGAAGAATACCCCTGGGTTCCCGAGGATGTGCAAGGTGCTGAAGAATTGCAAAGTGTAACATGTTGCAGACAGCATTGCACAATGTAGAGTTGAGATCTTCTTTTTGCAACCAAATTCAGCCACTTGCAAAATGCAAGGACACTTATTTTTAGCTGATTGTCAGACATGTTGCTGAGAAGTTTGCAGTGTAACATCAAATAAAGGTTTTAGTTTTACATTTTGGTTTTACATTTTAGTTGTTACATCCATTGATGGCCCACAAATTTATCTAAGTCAATAATTCGTCTAAATTGTATCACAGGATTATAGTTATTATAACATGTTATAACCATTAATGGCCCAAAAATATGTGTGAGTTTCAAAAGAGTATTGAATAAATGATTCAACTAGATACGTCTGTTTTTGACTCACAACTTTATACATCCTCGGGAACCCAGGGGTAATCTTCTGTCGCTCTTCTTTCTCGCTCCCAGAATAAAGCGAGAAACGAGTGACAGAAGATTACCCCTGGGTTCCCGAGGATGAACTTTATACTATTTTCATTTTAGTCATTACTGCATGTCTTAATAGAAGCATAATGGCTAACCAACTTAAGCCTTAAAAGGCTAACCAACAAGAAATGAATCATTAACCAACTGAAATGATTACTAATTAAAGCTTGTAAAGCTACGTATATATAAACTAGATATAACTAGATATTAAATAAAGTTAAAGATTCAAGGTTTACAGTCGCTTGAGCTAACGAATACATAAATGTGGTTTAACTAACGATCAGGTTTGCAGTTCAGTTCTTACATTCGCTTGAACTAACGAGTACAATAATAGCAAGCTGATACTTATCGCCCGGGGGGGGGGGGGGGGGGGACTCCCTTATATCGTAGGGCGGGGGTGCTCGTCGTATCTTTTAGGGGTCTTTTAGGGGTTTGGTATCGTTTAGGGTGTCTAAAAGCTTTTCGGGCCACCGAAGTCGAAGCTGGTATCTTTTAGGGTATTTTGAAAGATAATAAGATATTAGATAAGAATAATAGCAGCAAAGACATTTTTAATTGACTTTAATCGTATCTCTTAGGGGTAAAATATCTTGTTGCCACGCCCACCTTTGTAAGACTCAGCTTTTAGGGGTCATTTTCTAAATTTCCGACCATCACCCCCGCCCTTTTCCGGCCGGAGTCCCCCCCCCCCCCCCCCCCCGGACTTATCGTTCACTTCCACTGCAGCGTTTGGTTATTTTCTTTCGTAGTACCTGCCTTTACACAGTATAGTATTAGGTTTGTCTTGCAGACGGTACTTCTAGTATTCTGTCGTATAGACTTTTCTTTTTGTAGAGTAAGACTGAGCTTTCCACACGTTGATGAATATCTATTCGTACTTGTAGAGTGGATTATTGATGGTTTATCACTTGTAGTCGCTTATAAGCTTATAGCGTTGAATCTAGGACACGTTTACTTTACTTTTAGGGCACGTTTACTTTACTTTTGTGGATGGGTTCCACGGTTTTCTTGAGCTGAGGATTGACTTGTAAAATGAGTTTTTAGATTTGAACATCTTACTTTTTACACGTCCCTGACGGCGACTTGGTTGAGCTTTTCGAATACTGAACTGTTTCGAATAACTCTGGTCGAAGTGACCAAAACTTGGAAATTGTTCGGTGCAAGAACTACCCAAAATTATTTTTGAAGATATTTGTTTGGGGTTTCTGTGTGTAGTAAAACTTTTAAAGTTCCAGAAGGGAAACCCTTCTTTGTTGTAAAAAGGGGTATATGGAGAATTAAAAATGTTTGTTGAGAAATACTTGTGATCTGTATAAATGATGGACGAGAGACAAGGAGGAAGGGGATGAAGGGGGGAGACAAAGGGAGAGAGGGGTGGAGTTTAATAGGGACTGAGCAGGTGTTATATCTACGTATGTTATTATGAATGCTCTATTTGCACAATAACCATAATGCCTTCTGTTTGTGGGGTGGGGAAGCTGTAGCTATCGTAATTCAATTCAAATTAAACAAATTTGATTTAGAAAAAGGCATTATAGTGATATTAAAGTAGAGAATAAAGGGTACATGTAGAATGAACAAGGTTGGAAAATAAGAACGGTTTGTTCAGAAATGTTTGTGAGTGATATGAGTGACAGCAAGAGAATGGATGGGGAAGTGTCATGGGGGACAAAGGGGGAAAAGGGGAAAAAGAGGAGAAGAGTGGTGCTGAATGGGGACTTAGAAGGTGTTCCTAAGTTGATTGTCTTCCTAAGTTGATTGATAAGATTTTACTCTGCTTTATTTGTATCTGAGCGTACCTTTTAGAGGTCATTTTCAAAATCTCCGCCGATCACCCCTACCACTTGGACTAAGGGAGTACTCCCCCCCCCCCGGGCAGCCTTCACATACAAAAGGTTTTACTCGTATAATTATTCGCTAACTTTAAAATGATTTTGATTTTGTTTGATTATAGTTCTCCCTATTTTGTCGCCATATATGCGACATCCAAATAGCTAAAAACGCAGAATAAGTACAAAATCTATCTTTTTTTAATCATATATACGCAAGTAATCTTGTACAAATTTTTGAAGAAAACAGCGCGCGGAGTTTTCTTTCATGTAACAACTGATGAAGGCCACTTTATTTCACTAATCGTGTACAATTTTTCAAACTAAGTATTATTTCAATCCCCATTTACATTGGAAACGAAAGGAATTGAACGAAATATAAGAGTGTAAAACAATCTCTAAACAAGAAAGGAAGAGAGGTAAGCATTTCAATAAAGATCTGAAATGAGCGTGACGTTGACCTTTCATGTCAAACTCGCGCGTAAGTTATAAACAGCGATTCGGCAGCTCTGAAAAGCAATCATATTTTTTAACGGATGGACAATTTGTGGATATACAGCATATGAAAAGCATGATACTCGGGGACATGTTTGTATACTATTTATATACTGCTTATTATATTCAAGTTATTTATATTTGCTTATTTATATGCAAATTTATATACTGCTTGTTTTATAATTATACTAATTATTAAAAAAATGTAAAAAAATGTGCAGTATTTCAGCTGTTTCAGCTGTTTCAGCTTTCAGCCGTTTCAGTCGTTTCAGTTTCAGCTTTTTATCGTGACCCGTATAATTTGTACGTGTGGTTTGTTATCATCAAGAAAATCTTCTCGTTGCATCACAAACCGTCAAATTTACAAACGCTATAGCAAGTAGAAAATAACCTCTGGTATCCAGAGTAATCGTATACCAAAGCAAAGTAATAAATGACTTTCGGTGGCAGTTCTGGTAGCGATGGTGGTGGTTGAAGTGTGTTAGCTGTTAACTAATATTGGCCCCCCCTCCATTCAGACCTAGCTGTAATAAATTAACTACCATGAGAAGCCACAAGTGATAAGTGACATGGTTCAGATCGGCCTGATCGCTCTCTTGAAGCCGTTGTTGATATTTGATAAATGATTTGAAATTTACGACAGAAAGTAACTTTGAAGCAGTTTAAATTTAAAGAAGGCAACAATGTTTAATATCAATTAATTTTGACTTGTCTAAATAGTTATACAACCTCTTGCTCAGGCGTATCTTGGAGTACATGAATCATAATTTATGCTAATTCCTTACACCCGGAATTTCAGGGTATTTTGCGGTCATGTGACCAGCCAATGCCAGGGCCATTTTCCGCCCCACCCAAAAGCGAAGCCGGAGAGTGACCTTGGAACGAGGTTACGTGTCACACACATGGCACTCGTCCAACACCTATTACGTTCAAAGATGATGATTGTGATAATCGATATTTTTCTGCTCTCTAGACCTTTTTGGCGAATTATGATAACAATGTTGCTGCCACTCTCATTCTTTCGTTTTTTTATTTATCAATTCATTCGTCTTTCACTCTCTCATTCATTTACTTCTACGTCCAACCATTCATCAATACAGCCATTTTTCATTCATTAACTTATTAATGCAACCATTCATTCATCCTGCATTCATCCATTTACTTCTCCAATCATTGATTTTTTTTTAATCATTCAGTCTTGAATTAGCCTCCTATGCAGCCGCTTCTTTGTATCGTCACGCAATACGAGTGACGACTCAAAGGAGCGGCTGCATAGGAGGCTAAGGATTATGGGAAAGGTACATTTTCTTGTAAAAAAGGCTCGAAATAGAGAGGGACTCGAATGAGGCCTAGGGCCGCCATCTTGTTAATTAGTCATGTCACCAAAAATGGTTATGTACCGGACTGGTGAATACATTTGAACCCGGGGAAATTAAAACAATTTTTGGGTGGCCAAACCTACAGTCTCATCGAGACTATCTTAAATGTACCCTAGTATTCAAGGTTTTGAATGGCTTAGCGCCTGTTTATCTACTAAGTGAATTTAAACACACTTATGAAATTCACAGATACAATACTATAAACAAAGATTTATTACGTCCTCCCCAAGCGAGGACCACAAAGTATCAAGGTAGCTTCAGGTACCATGGGGCAATAACATATAACAACCTGCCCTCAGACATTAGACGACTACGCAGTCTAAATAGCTTTATATCAGCTTGTAAGCGTCATTTCAAAGAATAATTGTTAACTTTTGCTGTTCTATATATTTTCTGTAATGTGTTTAATATATTTGTAATGTAACTTAGTATCATTCATGTTATGTATAATTCAGGGCTCAGTTTAAACTAGCCATGCTAAATCTGATACCCTGTATAAATATTGATTTAAATAAATTAAAAAAATTTTTTGTAACTGCGGTTTAGACAGTTTAGACAATACTAACTAGAGCGAAAGCACTAAAACCATGAAATAAAAACAAAATAGTTACTATTTAATAGTTTCTATTTAGTGACTATTTAGTCATTTTCAGAGGGTCTCAATGGGGTTAACCGTGAGTCGTGAAACGGCTAAAAAATTAACCGTGAGGCGTGAAAATCTGAAAAATATAACCGTTAGCCGTGAATATTTGTTTTGGCCTGAACCGTGATTTTTGTTCCTCTGAAGTGCAATTGAAAATATTCCGCACTCTTAAGTCATTGTTTAGTGTTTTTTTTAAAAGCCAGGTACCAAGTACTCCGGCCGGAAAAGGGCGGGGTTGCTCGTCGGAAATTTAAAAAATGACCCCTAAAAGATACCTGAGTCTTACAAAGGTGGGCGTAGCAACAATATATTTTACCCCTAAGAGATACCAGCTAAAATTGGACAAATTTGTAGTTATTTTGTATTATTGGACATAATTATACGATTAAAGTCAATTAAAACTGTCTTTGCTGCTATTGTTCTTATCTAATATCTTATTATCTTTAAAAATACCCTAAAAGATACCAGCTTTGACTTCGGTGGCCCGAAAAGCTTTTAGACACCCTAAACGATACCAAACCTCTGATTTTGACCCCTAAAAGATACGACGAGCACCCTCGCCCTACGATATGAGGGAGTTATTGTATCGCTTGGCAAAGGCTGGAGGCATTTTATTGCGGGAAATTTCAGAAAATGCTTCAGTTAAGCGTGATTCGAAAAAATTAACCGTGAGTCGTGAAAAAGCGAAATTTTTAACCGTTAGTCTTTAGACTTTAGACTTTTATTTATTCACACACAATTTATATTTGACAGGTATTATGAAAAAAAAAGGTACAAATATATATTTACATCAGTAAATAAATTACATTAAAAAAAGTAATTTATAGTATGGTGTGTGTGGCTGCCGAAATAGTACAAACTTTCGGGTCGGCAGCCACTCAAGTAGTAAATTTACAATGATAATGATAGTGGGCAAGATGGTAGATCTATTTACAAGCTAATATTATTAGATATTTACAAAACTTACAAAACTAAATATATAGTTATACGGTTATACATAATTTTATACACACACAAACATACAACAAACATACATAATTTTATACACACACAAATGTAAATACTTACACACAAGTATTTACATATCTAATTAATATTGTTACAAGGAATTAGAATAGAGTTTTGAGTTCATATTCAATTCTGAGTAGAGATCAAAAATGATTGCAACTGGGTCTTGAAAAGTTTGATGGATTTGATTATTTTAAGATCAGTTGGAATTTCTTCCCAGATTTTGATTATGGTAGATTTAAATGTAAATTTACCATAATTTGTACGCACTGGTGGAGGTACAAGGTTACAAGATGCTGCGTATCTTGTATTATAGTGATGTTGTACTTTTGCTAAAGTGATAAGGCCTAAAAATACTTGAGGCACCTCAGCCTGAATATTTATAATTTTATAGCAGAGAATGGATGCTTTTAGTTTAAAAATATTCTGGAACGTTAAGATATCTAGAATATTGTAAAGTGGTGCTGCATGTTCACGTTGATTGGCAAAGAAGATGCTTCTGATGCATTTGTTTTGATTTGTGCATATTTTTGTTAATTTAGTCTTATAAGTACTACCCCATGTTAGTATACCATAAGTGATGCAGTGATGCTGATACTATTAAATTCATGGATCTACTCGAGTCAATGAGCCTTATTCAACACGTTGTGGATGGTACTCATGTACATGGGAATACCTTGGATCTAATAATCACTCGAACAACTGACAATATCATGCCTACTCCTCCTCGCGTTGGGTCACTGTTTTCCGACCATGCTACAGTGTTTGCCCACCTCAATGCCACACGACCTCAACGTTCTACCAAACAAATTGTCTACCGTAAGTTAAAGTCTATAGACATTGACCGTTTTACTAATGACATCGGAACATCCTTGCTATGTCAAAGCCCTCCTGATAACTTAGACTCACTGGTTAAATGTTATAACAGCACTCTGTCATCCGTCCTTGATCAGCACGCTCCTCTACGATCTCGCACCATTACTCTAAGACAGCGGGCTCCCTGGTTCAATGACGATATCAAGAAGGCCAAACGAGAGAAGAGGAAAGCTGAGCGTCGTTGGAGATCTTCTAAACTTGACTCTGATCTGCAATTGTTTAAATCAAAGAGAAATCGTATGATGTTCTTGATGGACAATGCCCGCCGGAATTACTACTCTGACTTTATCTCAGAACATTGCCATGACCAAGCGAAGCTATTCAGGGCTTGTAAGTCTCTTCTTAACCTGCAAACTGACAACACGCTTCCTCCCCATACTGATCAATCCTTGCTAGGACATGAACTGGGTGAATATTTCGCTCTTAAAATCTCAACCATTAAGAATGAACTTGACACTTACAGTTCTACAAGCTCTGCGTCTTCTCTTACATCTACACACCGGTACACTGGCACTGATTTCTCTCAGTTTGTTTGTCTCTCTGAGGGAGAAATGAGAGAGCTTATCATTTCATCTAACAAGAACTGTTGTTTACTAGATCCGATTCCATCCTTACTTCTCCCTGCTTGTGTGGACACGTTGTTGCCTACAATCACAAAGATGGTCAATCTTTCACTACAATCTGGTGTCTTCGCCGAGTCATGGAAGAATGCACTTGTTCGTCCTCAGTTAAAAAAGCCTACACTAGACCCTAACATCTTTAAGCACTTTCGTCCGATAAGCAACTTGCAGTACATATCAAAGTTAACAGAGAAAGCAGTTGCTAAGCAAATCTCCGACCACATGGACGTCAATGGACTTTTCCCACCACTACAGTCCGCTTATCGTAAAAATCACTCGACTGAAACCGCACTCTTGAAGGTTAAGAATGACCTTCTTCTTAACATGAATAACGGTCACGTGACAATTCTTGTCCTCCTCGACCTTAGTGCGGCGTTTGACACCGTTGACCATGCCCTACTCCTGAAGAAGCTCGAAACGAAGATTGGAATACAACAAACCGCCCTTTCTTGGTTCAAGTCATATCTTGAAAATAGGTCACAGCAAATCTCTATCAGCGGAACTCTCTCGAAAAAATTCTATCTACAGTGTGGAGTACCTCAGGGATCGTGTTTAGGCCCTCTCCTGTTTATTATTTACACCAGCGAGCTTTTTGAGATCCTCAAGTCCCATCTACCCACCGCACACGTATACGCTGACGACACTCAGATTTACTTATCATTCAGCCCGAATGTAAGTACAAATCAAGCAGATGCCATCTCATCAGTAGAGAACTGTGTTCGCGATATCCGGCAGTGGATGCTTGAAAGTAAGTTGAAGCTCAATGATGACAAGACTGAGTTTTTACTCATTGGAACGCGGAAACAACTCGCAAAGACGTCAATTGATACCATCAAAGTTGGCGAAGCTCACGTCAATCTGGCCACCACTGTCCGTAATCTTGGAACATGGCTTGACACCGACTTGACCATGAACACTGACATTAATAGAACTTGTAGTAGTGCTTTCTTTTTCCTATATAATCTTAGGCGTATACGTAAATACCTAACGAACGAATCTGCAGCATCTCTAGTGCATGCCTTAATAACTAGCCGAATTGATTACTGCAATAGCCTCTACTATGGCCTTCCTTATTATCAACATCATAAGTTGCAGCGCGTTCTGAATGCTTCTGCTCGCTTAGTGCTTTCCGCTTCTCGTTTTTGTCATATTACCCCGCTGTTGCGTGAATTGCATTGGTTACCGATTAGATTTCGCATTGAATTTAAACTAATTTTGATTACATTTAAAATTCTTAAGGGGCTAGCACCCCTTTATCTTAGTGAGCTTATCTCGATTCTGCCTCCATCTAAATACAACCTTAGAAGGAATAACAATGGAACACTGTTAAGAATTCCTAACATTAAATCGAAAATTACTTTAGGGGATCGCGCCTTTTCCTCCGCCGCACCTGCCCTTTGGAATGCTCTGCCGCTAGATATTAGAAACGTTAACCTAAATATTGACTCGTTCAAGAAGAACCTGAAGACACACTTATTTACAAGGGCGTTCCTGCATTAGTTTTCTTTTCATTAGTATTATTTAATTAGTCACTCTTTGTATAATATATTACCATAAATTTTATTGTAAATAGTTATAGCGCATCTGAATATGTATATAGATTTATGCGCTCTATAAATTATTAAATTATTATTATTATTATTATAAGATAGATATGGGTATATTAGTGAAAAATATAAATTCCTAAGAGTCCTAAGATTGACAAAATACCTCAGTTTGCTAAGTATTCCAATGTTTTTAGATAGTTTGCTTTGTACGTGATATGTACCTCCCATTGAGACCCTCTTTTCACTCAACCAGAAACATCAAATACAAAGGGAAACAATACCTCGTTACAACTTTACTTGTCTTTGATAGTGACTAATAGTCACTAAATAAGAACTTTTACACAGTAGAAATTTTATTTTATTTCATGGATATAGTGTTTGCGCTCTAGCTCTGGCATGGATTGTATTAATAGTCACCAACCAAAATGCAAACTAGTTACACAGAGGCTGTCTCACAATTTTTTTTCTTGCATACAGCATTGCACAAAGTAGAGTTAAGTTACTCAGCAACTTGGAACGCCACATTTTCAAGCATTGCCAGACAAGTTGATTGCTCATAAAAGTTCACATTGTAGTAGCGCTTATAGGATCATAGAGGATTATCAGTTATTATAACCATTAGTGACCCAAAAATACGTGAGAGTTTCAGAAGAGTATTGAATAAATGATTCCACAGGATACGTCTGTTTTTGACTCTCAACTATATTTGTTATTATTGACATTTTAGTCATTATAATGTACAGGAATCTCAAGTATTTTTATAAATAAGCAGGAAAATCTTATTATAAATAAATAAGTCTTATTCATTATATATGAACGCATAATTTAGGTTTTTTAAACAGATAGCCTAACAATGCGGTATATTTTTTAAATAAACACAGGTAACCCATGAAAAGAGTATGAGTTCATTGTATTATAGAACTTAACTAAATATTTTATCTGTTAATGTTACGTTCTCTTTGTAAATTATTACTGTATTCATGTATTTTGGACGAAAAGCAATTTTGAATGAGAAATTGTAGAATTTTCAATTCAATTCTGAGTAGTTTATGTATTATTTTGGGTCAGTCACTGGGGCCGGTTTGTTACGTCATCAGTGGTTTTCAGTGGTAAGCGAAAGTAGACTCGAAGTCTAGCAATTTTGCAAATAGAAATAACAAATTTAGTACATTTATTTGAATTATTTAAAGATCTTGCGTGTTGGTCCTGCTTGTGCGTGATTAGCCAGCGTGGAGGCTCATCAGGATCTCAGTTGCGACCTTCAGCGGGGCCCTGCAATTAGAAACGACATGTACAGGCTCATCATCAGTTCCATTGTCGGTTTGCACAGCCACTTTCTTGGTATTGTGCCCAATAAACTTCTATGTCACATTTTTGTTGACATTTAATATTAAGATAGAACCCTGTGCATTACATCGCCATTGTCCATACATCGTGTACGAGAGAAGATGCTCATGCTAAAAGAAACGTTCATCCTTGGTCTTGTGCTCCTCTGCATTGGCTATGTCTCTCCCTTCGATTTCTCCGAATTGGATTTCGTTCATGACGAAGTTATGAAGTTTTACGGTGGAAATGAAAGGACTGTCACAATCCTAAAACCGATCAGCGAGATAAACGTTGATCCGGAATTTGAGGAGGTCGGAAATGAATTTCGTATAGTCGGTGGAAGTCGTCCAGTTACTTCTCCACCGACCAAGAAAATGAAGCCTGAAATACCAGTTTTTGTATCGAAAAATAGCAAAAATGGTAGATCATTTGACACTGCCTATGCAAGTGTAGTAACAAGTTATCTAAGTGGACGAACAAAGCCACCCAAAACTTTCGTTCGTCAAATTAAGACTTACAAACGACGTAAAGCGCCCTCAAACAAGTTCCTCGAAGCTGTTAATGCTATCGAACGCGGTGTTGCTGACGCGAAGGCTGGAGATAAGTGGAAGAAGAACAAACAAAACGTTCAACGAGCAATTACCAACACAATGAACGTTCTCAATCTTGCAGTACAGAATCGCATGTTTCAATATGCACGGCAAAAGCTAGGCCGTACTCTGTACTACACAGAGAGCGCTTCTAGCAGACCCAAGCGATCAACACAGAATCAGGCATCGTCTTTTATGAACGATCTCAAACAGGATATGGGATCGGAAAAGTTTGACGTGTTTATGGCCGTCAGGGGCGATGTAACGCTAATGTTTGCCATAGATACGACTGGAAGTATGAGGGATGAAATCGAAACTGCCAAGAAGATTGCAGTAGATGTGATCAACTATCCAAGACAGAATCCTGTCAGCTATATTTTATCACCATTCAACGATCCTAGTAAGTGATATTACAATCATATTATAATCAGCGGGATTTCAGTGACTCGTAGACACATCTGGGTACGCATACGTTCTTCAGTACAGACGGTGATGTTATCACCGTAGTTTGCTTCACTTATTTATGCGTCCATCCACTCGTCCGTCCATCAGTCTGTTCATTGATTGATACATTAGTTGGAAACCAAAATATTGCGTATCCTTACAACATTGCTTTCTCCGTTTCTCTAGTTGAAATTCTACTAAGAATTGAATTTATTTGGCCCCTTCCTACTTTATCCACTTGTTCTCGAAATATAATATTTGTTCAATTATAATATTCAGTTCAATTCAAATTTACTTCCAGAAACAGGACCAGTTACATACAAAAACAGCAGTGAAGGTGCACTATTTGTTGATGCTATCAGCAAACTAAGTGCTCATGATGGCGGAGACTGCGCAGAAATGGCCATAACAGGCATTCTAAATGCATTATATGAAGGACCAGATCCGGGATCACCACTATACGTTTTCACTGACGCTTCAGCCAAAGACGATTCTCTAAAATCCATCAAAGAAGTAAAAAAAATGGCAGATCTACAAAAAATTACCATCAATTTCTTTACTACTGGTAAGGATTAACGGACATGACCCCTCATACCATAACCTCCGAATAATTGTGTACCATACCCCATATCGTGGGTCAGTGCGTGGGTCTTCTGATCCTGTAGTTTTTGAAGCATTTCGTCGCCTGCGTCAGCGTATCAAGAACTGGATTCGTTCCAGTCGTAAAGCCTATCTTACCTCTATTGCCTCAAATGTATTTAGTAACTCAAGGCCCTTCTGGTCTTTTTTTAACTCTAAATCTAAATTTAGCTCTTTTCCTGACACCATGTACTTAGATGTGGAGACTGAAGTTACTTCGGATCAAGGTAAAGCTCAGGCCTTTTCAGACTTCTTCTGTTCAATCTTTACTGATCACTCTCATTGTTTACTTCCTACGCCTGACACCTCCAGCCTCTCTTTAAACCCCTCTGTCCTAGATTCTATCAGTCTTTCTCCTGACGTAATACTACGAGAGCTAAAATGTCTTAAAACTGGCAAAGCCACTGGCCCGGACGGCCTTCCCGCCCGAATACTAGTAGAATGTGCTGATGAAATTTACTTATCTGTATGTGAACTCTTTAATCTGTCGTTATCTTCTGGCAAATTTCCATCTGAGTGGAAAGATGCCAATCTCTCACCTGTTTTTAAAAAAGGTAGCAAGGCTTTTTTTGCTAACTACCGCGGCATCTCTCTTTTACCTATACTTTCTAAAGTTCTTGAGAAATGTGTCGCTCGACGACTAGTTGATTTCATAGAAAACCGCTTGTTTTCACTCCAACACAGCTTTCGTCAAGGTCTATCTTGCACCACTCAGTTGCTCAGTGTTCTGCATGACATTGGCAAAGAGCTTGACAGCGGCCATGAAATCGACGTTATTTATCTCGACCTTACTCGCGCTTTTGATACTGTATGCCATTCTCGCCTGCTCTGCAAGCTCCATGCCTATGGTATTTCTGGTACTTTACTGAGCTGGTTTACTGACTACTTATCATCCCGTCGCCAGCGTGTTGTTATTAATGGTATCACTAGCTCTTGGCAATCTGTCAAATCTGGTGTTCCCCAGGGGTCCGTACTTGGGCCGATACTCTTTATACTTTTTATTAATGATCTTCCTGACTGTCTTTGCTTCTCTCGTATTGCTATGTTTGCTGACGATACGAAATGTTACAATGTCGTCAATTCACTTGACGACGTCACTAACTTACAACTCGACCTCCTTCGTGTCTCTAACTGGGCTATGCTTAACGAGCTTACCTTTCAACCTCTCAAATGCGAGAATCTTCGCATTTCTCGAAAGCGTATTAGTCTAGACCGAGCCTACTATATCAACGAAGTACAACTCAAAACTGTCTCTACTTGTCGTGACCTGGGAATTTATGTTTCCAAAGATCTTCACTGGTCACTTCATATAAACACCATCATTGCAAAATCGAACAAAATGCTCGGCTTCCTGCGTAGAAACTGTTCTCGCAACTTATCTTTCGACTCTCAGCGTTTACTGTTCATAGCTCTTGTACGCTCTAGCCTGACTTACGCCAGTCAGGTATGGGCACCGTCTTCTTACGGTTCCATCTACCTTATGCAAAACCTTGAACGTGTACAAAGAAGAGCTACCCGATTTATCACCCGTGGAATGGACCTCAGTTACAAACTAAGACTTGTTAAATTAAAGCTTCTGCCTCTCACCTACTTCTACGAATACCTTGACCTTCTCTTCCTTTTTCGCTGCTTAAAAGACGAGATATCGCTCGACATCTCTCAGTTTGTCACATTCTCTTCTTCTAAAACTCGTCGTGGCTCCTCTGGACTTGACCTCTGTATTCTCCCTGCCCGCACCTCTACCTTTCGAGATTCTTACTTTGTGCGTGTCTGTCCTCTCTGGAATTCTCTTCCTTCTGATATCCGCCTCTCTAACTCTACTTCTGCCTTTAAACGCCATCTTAAAATTCTCTTTACTAAACGCCTCAACAATGTTTTTGATGTGCATAACATTCGCACTTGGCGTTTAATCTGTCCCTTGTGTCGCCGCTCTAACCTGTCTTCGGCATGCACGTGTTAGTGTTATCTACTCCACTGTTAATCTTTTTTTTTTTTTTTTCTCTCTCTCTTATCCCATTTTTCGCCCATTTCCCTTTTCTCTATAGCTTTGCTTTGCTTTTGCTTTCACTTTTACTATAATTTTACTTGTTGATTATTATAATTTTTGATTATTAGTGTTGTCACTGTATTTCTCGCCTTATTGTTTTGTTTTGTTTTGTTTTGTTTGACCATTGGAGAACGAACTTTGTAAGGGACTTCGTGTCCTATTGTCGTTTTCTCCGTGGATATTGTAATCTTGTCCAGAATCTTTATAAATAAATAAATAAATAAATAAAATATCCACACACAATATATTTAAACTTTCAGAAGCTATAGAAATGTTTTTTGTTAATACACAGAAGCCAGGTACGCCAGTAAATTATTTTTACAGCAAGTAAATTATTATTATTATCCAACTAGTCACAGAAGAGTAAAAATATCGCAGGAGTAAAACTGCATCGAGTAAAAATATCCAGCGATAAAATAAAGCAGAATTACAAGTAAAATCAGAATTTTTTGAAATAGAGCAAACGGAAAGAGTATTAAAAAGGAAGTTTCTTTCGCTCTTCTACGAAGGAGAAAAAATAGTTTTTCTTCTTCTAAAAGAGCGAGATAAACTTCCTCAGATAGTAGGGTAGCAAAAACTGATTACATAGTCATTGTTAAAAGAGTTTTATTAAGTTTACAGATGATATTTCATGTTTAAAGCATATTCCTCAGTTGTCTTTATGACTTGGAAGGATATTTTCCTTTTTTTCAAACAGGGCGTTTTGTACTTTAGAGATTACATTCTAGAAAATCACCCGGATGATGTCACATAATTTACATATCCAAATCTTCAAATCCTTAAAACTGAGAAACGGCTCATTCTTTACCTGCAAAATTAAACAATCTTTTATTTCCAAAACTTTATGAAGAATCCATTTTCAAAATATGGTCCTAATTAACAATCCTCCCACATTTTAAGTCCTAAAAAAGAAGAAAATGGGCGTTCTCTTATATTCCAGGAATTGGAAGTCATTGCAGTAATCCAAATTCATTCCAGGAAATTGCTGACTATACTTCCGGCCAGGTTCTCAGTCTGTTGGACGTCGAGGAATTAAAGCAGCTCACTGGCTTCACTGGGAGTGTTTTGGGCGGTTCTAACGTGATCAGTTCCGGTTCAAATATGTCCAAACGTAAGAAACGAAGAGCTTTTGGTGATTATAGATACAGTATTAAGATTGATGACTCGATAGAAAAGATGTCGATTTGTATAACGACAACACGATCAAACCAGGGATCAACCATCACACTGACTAACCCCGGAGGTGAGCGAAGAAATAAGCAGATATTATCCCCACTATCATTATGATCAATATAACCATCACAATCATCATTATCATAATCATCACCATTTTCATTTATCAATATTACTGTCACCATAGACGATGTGATAAACGCCCACGAACTTTAAAGTAATACTAAATGTAAATTTAACTGTGTTTGTTCTTCTTTTGTTTTCTGCCCTTTGTTCATGTACGTTCACTTCATATTTGCATAAGTATTTTTGGTTAAGTAATTCATAGTTCTAGTAATTTTGTCACTTGTAACGGAGATCGCAAGAAGCTTCAATGTCAGGTTAGTTTTCTCTTTATATTCGTAATATTGTACCCTTATTCGCTTGTAAATCGTTTGCTTCGCAAAATGTATAGTAATAGTAATTATTTATCGTTGTTAAATTAGATAACCGTACGAAACAGTAATAAACGAGTGAATCTACATGGAGAACAAATGCGTCCGTTACAAATAGTTATCTGACATTGCTTGGACCTTGAATCATGGATATTAAAAGCCCTGGAAAGCATGAGAAATACAGTGCTCTAAAGAAAGTTCTGCAGTGATGGAGCATCAAGATCTGTGGGCCTCAAAAACAGCTTTAAAGGGAGTCCTAACAAGAACGCAACGAAGGATCGAAGAGCTTTTACTCGATGGAACAGAAGAAGAAGTAAAGAAAGCGAAGGCATCGTTCGACAACTCTTTTACAAAATACTCAAACATCGTAAGTAAACTTCTACTTTATATCAATGATCAAGATTGCCGCTCAGAACTGAGCCTAGAACACACAAGTATAAAAAGAAACAAACTTGAACTAGACACTCGTATAGTGCAATGGCTTTCAAATCGTGTTGATTCATCAGATAACATATCAGAATGGGGCCGGCGCAGCCATATGTCTTCGAGGAGCAATAGAGAATTTAGCGAGATGAAAATACGCCAGACATTACGGAGGCAGCAGATCGAAAGGCGCGAAGAAGAGTTAAGGAGAGAGAGAGAACTTCATGAATTACGAGTTTCATTAGAAGAACTAGAATATCAGGATATGGACTTAGTATCAAACATTTCTGAAAGACAAAATTTACAAGAACAAAAGTACACTCTTTTACCGTTCGGACTTGCGTCCTATCAGATGAATCAACACAGTTCTTTAAGACCACCAGTAACAGTACAGTCAGGTGCTAGTCAGCTATATCCTAGTAATACTACAGCTACAGCTCAGTCAGGTGCCAGTCAGTTCCACCTCGATAGTACTATTCAGCCAGCTACAGCTCAGTCAGGTGCCAGTCAGTTCCACCTAGATAGTACTATTCCGCCAGCTACAGCTCAGTCAGGTGCCAGTCAGTTCCACCTCGATAGTACTATTCAGCCAGCTACAGCTCAGTCAGGTGCCAGTCAGTTCCACCTTGGAAGTACTATTCTGCCAGCTACAGCTCAGTCAGATGTCAGTCAGTTCCACCTTGGAAGTACTATTCAGCCAGCTACAGCTCAGTCAGGTGCCAGTCAGTTTCACCTCGATAGTACTATTCCGCCAGCTACAGCTCAGTCAGGTGCCAGTCAGTTCCACCTAGATAGTACTATTCCGCCAGCTACAGCTCATTCAGGTGCCAGTCAGTTCCACCTCGATAGTACTATACCGCCAGCTACAGCTCAGTCAGGTGCCAGTCAGTTCCACCTAGATAGTACTATTCCGCCAGCTACAGCTCAGTCAGGTGCCAGTCAGTTCCACTTCGGAAGTACTATTCCGCCAGCTACAGCTCAGTCAGGTGTCAGTCAGTTCCGCCTTGGAAGTACTATTCAGCCAGCTACAGCTCAGTCAGGTGCCAGTCAGTTTCACCTCGATAGTACTATTCCGCCAGCTACAGCTCAGTCAGGTGCCAGTCAGTTCCACCTAGATAGTACTATACCGTCAGCTACAGCTCAGTCAGGTGCCAGTCAGTTCCACCTAGATAGTACTATTCCGCCAGCTACAGCTCAGTCAGGTGCCAGTCAGTTCCACTTCGGAAGTACTATTCCGCCAGCTACAGCTCAGTCAGGTGTCAGTCAGTCCCACCTTGGAAGTACTATTCAGCCAGCTACAGCTCAGTCAGGTGCCAGTCAGTACCACCTTGGAAGTACTATTTCGCCAGCTACAGCTCAGTCAGGTGTCAGTCGGTTCCACCTTGGAAGTACTATTCAGCCAGCTACAGCTCAGCCAAGTGTCAGTCAGTTTCAACTTGGAAGTACTATTCCGCCAGCTACAGCTCAGTCAGGTGCCCGTCAGTTCCACCTCGGTAGTACTACTTCGCCAGCTACAGCTCAGCCAGGTGTCAGTCAGTTTCACCTTAGAAGTACTACTTCGCCAGCTACAGATCAGTCAAGTGCCAGTCAATTTCAACTCGGAAGTACTATTCAGCCAGCTACAGCTCAGCCAAGTGTCAGTCAGTTCCACCTTGGAAGTACTATTCCGCCAGCTACAGCTCAGTCAGGTGCCCGTCAGTTCCACCTCGGTAGTACTACTTCGCCAGCTACAGCTCAGCCAGGTGTCAGTCAGTTCCACCTTAGAAGTACTACTTCGCCAGCTACAGCTCAGTCAAGTGCCAGTCAGTTTCAACTTGGAAGTACAGTTCCGCCAGCTACAGTCCACTCAGGTGTCAGTCAATTTCAACTCGGAAGTACTGTTCAGCCAGCTACAGTCCACTCAGTTGCCAGTCAATTTCAACTTGGAAGTACTGTTCAACCTGCTACAGTCCACTCAGGTGCTAGTCAATTTCAAGTTGGAAGTACTTTTGCGCCTGCTACAGTCCAGACTTACCACAATAGTTCAACTCCTGAATTTGTTAACGACTTCTCTAGTAGATCTGCAGCTCCAGTCTCACCTTTACACAGATACTACACCCAGGATGAATCCTCATGTCTTCAAACGATCCTAGAACAACAGATGAAATACCAACAACAATCAATGGCACTAATGGCTTCGACACTCAGAAAGGGATTCGAGCTCCCAAAACCGGAGTTGTTAACCTTTGATGGCAACCCCATGTCATACCACAAGTTCATAGAAAACTTCGAGGCCAATCTGTCCAAAGAAGCAAGTAGCGACCAGATGCGCTTAGTGTATCTTATCCAACAGTGTCGAGGCGATGCAAAGAAAGCAATAGACTTCTGTGTTAATCTAGCGCCACCTGAAAGAGGCTACGATATGGCTCGACAGATCCTGAAGAGGAGATATGGACAACCTCACGTGATTTCCGACGTCTTCATCAAGCAAGTCTCTGAAGCTAGCCCGATCAAAGATGGAGACGGAGATGGTCTGCTCAAACTTTGTACCAGCTTACAAAATTGCGAAATCACACTGACGCAGCTTGGTTGTGAATCTGATCTTAACTCTCTTAAGTTCCTAGAGAACATAGTAAAGCGATTGCCTAAGTACCTACAACGCAAGTGGGTCGACGTAGCAAACAGGATTGTTGAATCTGAAGGCAAAGAACCAAGGTTCCGTCATCTCTTGGATTTCATCGACTCCAATGCAGTCGCCGCCACGTCAAGATTTGGACGCCTTGCAAACTCACGGCCTGAGAGGACTAGGGAGTCTAAACCTCAAAACCAACCATCTAATAAGATATCAACCCTTGCAATCACAACCAAGAACACTAAGCCGATTGAAGTAAATAAACAAAGTTACAAGCCAACATCAACAGAAACTTCCTGCCTCCTTTGTAAAGCCAGTCATCACCTCACGGAATGCAAGAAATTCCAAGAAAAGAATCTTAAAGAAAGGAACGAATTTGTATACAAGGAGTTTCTCTGTTGGTTATGTCTTCAAAAGGGCCACTTTACTTATCGATGTAAAAGGTTTGACACCTGCAAAGTCCCAAGTTGTGGGAAACGTCACCACGAGCTACTTCACCCGGATGGATCATGCAAAGACGTTTCTACCAAGCAAAACGTGAACCCTCTGCCCGCAGGTCTTAAAAATTCTTCGGCCCTTACAGGAAAAGCTACAAGCAATGCATGCCTTAACAACAACTCAAGTCAAATGTCTGCAATCGGCATGGCCATACTACCTGTGAAAGTTAGAAACATAACAAATGGACGAGAAACAGTTACGTACGCCTTTCTAGACAACGGGTCTAATACGACGTTTTGTACCGAATCTCTGGCAAAGGAACTAGACGTCTGCAGTAAGGAGGCGACCTTCAGTCTCACTACAATGAGCAATCAGAACACCTTCCTGCGAGGAAATCTCTTATATAATCTTGAAATTAGCGATTTGGACGAGGAAAACTTCATAGAACTTCCTGTCACATACTCCACAAGCAAGATTCCGGTAACTACCGAAGATATTCCAAAACAGAAAGACATCCAACGTTGGCCGCACTTAGAAGATTTAAACATACCAGAAGTCAACGCAGAGATAGGTTTACTAATCGCAAGTGATGTACCGCAAGCACTTGAACCACTGGAAGTTCGGAACGCGAGAGACAAAGGACCGTACGCGACGAGAACACGACTAGGTTGGGTCATCAATGGACCACTGGGGCGAGAAACACCAAGGAACCTTTCCAATTTCATCAAGGCTGATCTCTTGCTTAACCAACAATTTCGAGAATTCTGCAACAGAGAATTTGCTGATACAAGTAATGACAGTAAGACCAACTTGTCTAAGCAAGAGCATCGTGCTCTGGCTATCATGGAGAAATCGGTGAAGCTAAACAGCAAGGGTCATTACGAAATCGCCATACCATGGAAAGACGTTCCACCATCTCTACCGAATAACAGATCTACAGCACAACGGAGACTAAACCAACTCAAGCGCCGCCTCATCAGGGACGATAAGCTGCTTAAACAGTACACAGACTTCATCCAAGAGCTCTTACACAAGGGTTATGCACGTAAGGTCAGCAACGACAGATTACACCGAGACGATGGTAAGGTGTGGTATCTTCCACACCACCCTGTCTTTCATCCCAAAAAGCCGGACAAGGTTCGCATAGTCTTTGATTGCTCGGCGAAACACCTTGGTACTTCACTAAACGATAACATCTTGCCGGGGCCGGATCTCACTAACAACCTGGTAGGGGTTCTTATCAGATTCCGCCAAGAATCATTTGCCGTAATGGGAGACGTAGAAGCGATGTTCCACCAAGTTCACGCGCAAGATGACGACTGTGATGCCTTACGCTTTTTGTGGTGGACCGATGGAAATCTTGAAGGTGAACCTAAGGAATACCAGATGACCGTCCACATTTTTGGCGCAGTTTCGTCCCCGAGCTGCGCAAACTTTGCGCTTCTGAGAACAGCTGAAGACAACCAGCTAGAATTCGATGAGTCAATAATCTCCAGTGTTAAGAACAACTTCTATGTTGATGATTGTTTAAAGTCTCTTCCCACCATACAAGAAGCTACAAATCACGTCAATGCGTTACGCGAACTGCTAACCCGTGGAGGATTTAGACTAACCAAATGGATCGCAAATTCCAAAACGATTGTCCAATCCATTCCTTTGACAGAGCGTGCAAAGGTAGTAACCAACCTCGATCTAGACCGAAGCCCTTTACCTGTGGAGAGAGCACTTGGTGTTCAATGGACTGTCGAATCAGACCGGTTCGGCTTCAGAATCGAAATCAAAGACCGTCCGGCTACCAGAAGAGGAATTCTATCAGTCGTTAGCTCAATTTACGACCCTTTGGGTTTTGCTGCTCCATTCATTTTACCAGCAAAACTGATACTTCGTGAACTGTGTCGCAAGAATCTCGACTGGGATGAAAGAATTCCCGAGATCTACCATAAAAGATGGCAACAATGGCTTGACGATCTTCCAAGACTTGCTGAGTTCTCAATACGAAGATGTCTAAAACCGCATGGTATGGGAGAACTCGAATCAGCCCAAATTCACCATTTCTCTGACGCATCAGAAGTAGGATACGGTTCAGTATCGTATTTACGGTTAAGCGACACGAAAGGAAAGGTAGACTGCAGTTTTCTAATGGCCAAGTCACACTTAGCTCCTTTAAAGGCTGTTACGATTCCAAGATTAGAATTGTCAGCTGCAACCGTTTCCATACGACTGGACAAGATCATCAAAAGAGAATTGGAGATGAAAGTCGAAGATTCCTGGTTTTGGACCGACAGCACGGTAGTATTACGATACATCGAGAATGAAGACAAGAGGTTCAGTACATTTGTAGCCAATAGGATTAGCAACATCCAAGACGCCTCGAGACCATCACAGTGGCACCACGTCAATTCGAAACTCAATCCAGCGGACGACGCCTCAAGGGGCCTAACCGTCGACGCCTTTCTCTCCTGTGATCGATGGCATGAAGGACCAACATTTCTGAAGGCGACCGAAGAATCTTGGCCAAAGAGAGCAATAGAAATGAACAAAGAAGATGACAGTGACCTAGAGATAAGAAAAGAAGCAATTGTTTGCAGTACACTAAGTGATTCGGGTCAAGTTGCCGAAGACTGTCGTGGCCAACCACTACAGGCACTAATAGAGAGGTATTCTTCATGGTATAAGCTTCAAAAAGCAGTAGCTTGGCTACAAAGATTCGTCATGTACCTGAAGCAAAGAGTTAATCAAGGCCCTATCACCAGACGCCAAGGTCAGCACAAGGGACCGCTGACGGTGGAAGAACTACGAAGAGGTACATACAAGATTGTCTCCTACGTCCAAAGGCACTCATATCCAGAAGAAAAGAAAAAGTTAAAGGCAAATAATGCAGATCTCGATACCACCATTTGTGGGAAAGAAAAGATAAAGCACAATAAAGTAGGAAGAGGTAACGCTGGAAGAAAGGCCATCGGAGGGAAAAGCGTACTTCGAAAGCTGAATCCCATCATCGTAGACGACGTAATGCGCGTTGGGGGCCGACTCGAGAGAGCAAACATATCTTTCCACGTCAAACATCCTATGATACTCCCCCAAAAGCACCACGTTACAGACCTAATAATCCGCTACTATCACGTACAAGAGGGCCACTCTGGAGTTAATCACGTCCTTACAGCAATTCGACAGAAGTACTGGATCGTCAAGGGCCAGACCGAAGTACGACGTGTGTTATCACAATGCATAGAATGTAAGAAAAGAAACGGCCCACTTGGTAGCCAAGTCATGGCACCTCTCCCAGAAGCAAGAGTCACTCCTTGCGAGTACCCCTTCTCAAAGGTTGGCGTCGATTATTTTGGTCCACATACAGTTAAGCAAAACCGAAGTCACGTAAAACGGTATGGATGCATTTTTACTTGTATGGCAGTTCGTGCAGTGCACATAGAGATTGCCCACTCATTAGACACAGAGTCCTTTCTTGGTGCTTTCTCGAGATTCACGAGTCGCAGAGGGCCTCCCAAGGAAGTATTCAGCGACAATGGCACAAATTTTAGAGGAGCGGAAGCAGTCCTTCGAGAAGAGTTCTCCAAAATGACAAGCAAGACAGCTCAGGACAAGATCTCTGACCAGTTAAAGCAAAGATCGATCACTTGGCATTTTAACGCACCCCTGGCCAGCCACACTGGAGGAGTCTGGGAAAGAATGATTCGATCTGTGAGGAAAATCCTACGAGCAATTCTTGGCGAGCAACTTGTTAACGACGAGACGCTGTTAACCTTCATTGCAGAATCGGAGCGGATTCTCAACGATCGCCCCATCACCAGAGTAAGCGATGACCCAAACGACTTACGACCATTAACACCGAGCAACATTCTGCTTCTCCGCGCTAACTCATGCCACCCTATGACTAGCTTCTGTGACGCAGACAAGTACAGGAAATGTTGGAGACAAGCGCAGTGTCTAGCTAACACGTTCTGGAAGCGTTGGATCCAGGAATACTTACCTACACTACAAGAAAGACAAAAGTGGACAAGGCAGACGAAGAATCTAAGAGTTGGTGACTTGATCTTACTAGCAGAAACCAACACACCTAGAGGGAAATGGCCCATGGGACGGGTTTTAGAAGTCTTTCCTGACCAAGATGGCAACGTCAGACAAGTGTTAGTGCGAACGCCTTCATCGTCCTTCCGACGCGATATACGCAAATTATGTCTACTTGAAGGAGATCAACCAAGATAATCTAACCGTGGACTTTATCTATACTTTTTTTGATATCTATGCTATAGATAGGGGCCGGTTTGTGATAAACGCCCACGAACTTTAAAGTAATACTAAATGTAAATTTAACTGTGTTTGTTCTTCTTTTGTTTTCTGCCCTTTGTTCATGTACGTTCACTTCATATTTGCATAAGTATTTTTGGTTAAGTAATTCATAGTTCTAGTAATTTTGTCACTTGTAACGGAGATCGCAAGAAGCTTCAATGTCAGGTTAGTTTTCTCTTTATATTCGTAATATTGTACCCTTATTCGCTTGTAAATCGTTTGCTTCGCAAAATGTATAGTAATAGTAATTATTTATCGTTGTTAAATTAGATAACCGTACGAAACAGTAATAAACGAGTGAATCTACATGGAGAACAAATGCGTCCGTTACAGACGACTTTCATAAATGGCTGCCACAAATTATCATAATTTTTAAAATTGTTTTAAGAAAAAAAAGGCTATCATATGATAGACTTTCACCATAACAATAAAAAAAATTGAGAAAAATTGAGAAAAAAAAAACGATTAAACTTGCAAAAAGCTATGAGTTTGAAAAGTTCAGAAAAACACCAAAACGAGGCATCAAAGGCCTCAGCAGAAAATTACATACAAATCTCTACATTTTTCATTGAGCATAACGTCTTTGGTATTTTAGCCAGAGCATCAAAACTTTCCAAACATGCCTATTTCAGGTGGTTCTTTCATATGACAGTGCTAAAATATTAAAATATCTTCTTACTTATAGATACATGGTACATATTATGGTATTTATGAAAGTGGTCTATCAGAGTTCAGATATCAAACGCACAAGGTTCAGATATGCGTATCTAAGAACATTATATTATTATTATCAGCACCAGTTTTGCCTTCATCAGCATCATCGTCATGACAATGATGACGACCACTGATCACCATTATCCTCATCATTGCCATCAGCATCATTATTACCATTATTATCATCGATCATCATATGCATCTTCAATATTACATTCTGATCCTCTTTCGTGCTCTTTGTAGGTGTCAAGATCACAACAGGTAAAAAATCCATGACCAAAATCTCTGTTTACGAGGTCACATGTCCACCAGTTGGAACTTGGAACTTGGTGATCCCTTCTGGCTGCGGGACCCACAGTTACTTTGTGAAATCGACTAGTGATACGAACATTGACCTGGATCACTACTTTATCCAGTCAATGCCTGGACCAGTTACAGATGTTCCCGTATCAGACCCTTTGATAGGTAAGTGAAGGGGGGTACGTGGTTCTGAAACCTGGAAACGGAATCATGATAATTAGGCTTTACCCCTCCTTATTACAGAGAAAATATATTGACACCCCCTCATAGGATAAACCTAAATTGAATCTGACAATGAATGTATGAATAAATAAATAAATGAGCTGATAAAAAGCTTTTTTTAAACAATTATTGCACACTCTCGAAATAGATGGATGAATGAATGGATTGACAAATGAGTAAACAAATAGATGTGAATGAAGGAATGAACGACTGATCGACTGACTGACTGAATAGATACATAAATGAATGGCTGGATGAAAGAATGACTGATTGAGTGATTGAATAAATGAGTCATAAATAAAATAATGGATTAATCAAAACAAATAGATAAAGAATAAAAAGTGAATAAATAAATAACGAATAAAGTATTGAATAAATCAACGAATATCCCTTGTTTTCTACTGCAGGCCGAGAAACCAAGCTAACCATAACAATAGCCGGATACCACAAAGTCCAGAAAAGCACAGTCGTCTTGGAGCTCATCACAAAGTATGGCAAACACATCCGCAATGTCACGCTTACTCCAGATAAACGAGGAATGCGTTACGTGACAACATTAACCCCACACTCCCAGTCCTTCAAGCTTAAAATTAAAGGCATGACAAAGGCTGGGAACTCATTTGAGAGGATTTCACGCAATGTTATAGAACCCAAGCTCGTCTCGCTTCGAGTGCTTCATTCGGATGAAGTCTTCACTCTTCGAAGGGGTCAGCAGGGGATGGTGACGCTTCACATCTTCAATACAGGCGCTGGCAACCAGCTGAAACTTGCTGTAAAAGACAGGCTTGGTTACGCAGCTCCTATCGGAAGAAGTACTCGCACTGTAAGGAGGGGAAGATGGGCCTTTTTCAAGGTGATCTTTAATGTCCCTCTGAATGCCACAATTGGTGCAGGTGTCACAGCAATTGTCTCTGTCTCTTATAACAATGGCGATGGTCTTGTTATGGAGCCAGTACAGCTACTTGTTGTTGCTTAAACTAATGTGATTACATTCAGTTTATTAGTAACTAACTCTTAGATAACTAGCTACTTAGCGATTAAAGTTCACGATAACACGAGAATGGATTCTATTAATAGTCACCTCACACAATGCAAGGTGCATCCTCGGGAACCCAGGGGTATTCTTCTGTCGCTCGTTTCTCGCTTCCACAACATATACCACTGGGAACGTAGTCTGTTGGAGTTTGTTCCGGAAGTCAAAATTCAGCTCCTTCCTGATTGGTCGACCTTATTAGGTCGACCAATGAAAATCAAGATAACCATTCAAAGAAAGTCGTTAAATAAGTTTGAATTTTGACTTCCGGAAAAAGCTCCAACAGACTACGTTCCCAGGGGTATTTATTCTGGGAACGAGAAACAAGCGACAGAAGAATACCCCTGGGTTCCCGAGGATGTGCAAGGTGCTGAAGAATTGCAAAGTGTAACATGTTGCAGACAGCATTGCTCAATGTAGAGCCAGTCAGATCTTCTTTTTGCAACCAAATATAGCCACTTGCAAAATGCAAGGACACTTATTTTTAGCTGATTGTCAGACATGTTGCTGAGAGGTTTGCAGTGTAACATCACATAAAGGTTTTACATTTTGGTTTTACATTTTAGTTGTTACATCCATTGATGGCCTACAAATTTATCTAAATCAATAATTCGTCTAAATTGTATCACAGGATTATAGTTATTATAACATGTTATAACCATTAATGGCCCAAAAATATGTGTGAGTTTCAAAAGAGTATTGAATAAATGATTCAACTAGATACGTCTGTTTTTGACTCACAACTTTATACATCCTCGGGAACCCTTCTTTCTCGCTCCCTTATATCGTAGGGCGGGGGTGCTCGTCGTATCTTTTAGGGGTCTTTTAGGGGTTTGGTATCGTTTAGGGTGTCTAAAAGCTTTTCGGGCCACCGAAGTCAAAGCTGGTATCTTTTAGGGCCTTTTTAAAGATAATAAGATATTAGATAAGAATAATAGCAGCAAAGACAGTTTCAATTGACTTTAATCGTATCTCTTAGGGGTAAAATATCTTGTTGCCACGCCCACCTTTGTAAGACTCAGGTATCTTTTAGGGGTCATTTTCTAAATTTCCGACCATCACCCCCGCCCTTTTCCGGCCGGAGTCCCCCCCCCCCCTATCGTTCACTTCCACTGCAGCGTTTGGTTATTTTCTTTCGTAGTATCTGCCTTTACACAGTATAGTATTAGGTTTGTCTTGCAGACGGTACTTCTAGTATTCTGTCGTATAGATTTTTCTTTTTGTAGAGTAAGACTGAGCTTTCCACACGTTGATGAATATCTATTCGTACTTGTAGAGTGGATTATTGATGGTTTATCACTTGTAGTCGCTTATAAGCTTATAGCGTTGAATCTAGGACACGTTTACTTTACTTTTAGGGCACGTTTACTTTACTTTTGTGGATGGGTTCCACGGTTTTCTTGAGCTCAGTGAGGATTGACTTCTAAAATGAGTTTTTAGATTTGAACATCTTACTTTTTACACGTCCCTGACGGCGACTTGGTTGAGCTTTTCGAATACTGAACTGTTTCGAAAAACTCTGGTCGAAGTGTCCAAAACTTGGAAATTGTTCGGGCAAGAACTACCCAAAATTATTTTTGAAGATATTTGTTTGGGGTTCCTGTGTGTAGTAAAACTTTTAAAGTTCCAGAAGGGAAACCCTTCTTTGTTGTAAAAAGGGGTATATGGAGAATTAAAAATGTTTGTTGAGAAATACTTGTGATCTGTATAAATATCAATGGATGAGAGAGAAGGAGAAAGGGGGTGAAGGGGGGAGACAAAAGGAGAGAGGGGTGGAGTATAATAGAGACTGAGCAGGTGTTATATCTACGTATGTTATTATGAATTCTCTATTTGCACAATAACCATAATGCCTTCTGTTTTTTTGGGGGGGGGGGGGGGGGGGGGGGGGAGTAGCTATCGTAATTCAATGCAAACAAATTTGATTCAGAAAAGGCATGGTTATATGAAAGTAGAGGACATAATCGAACATTTTTTTAAATTTACGACTTTTGTCTTCCAAAATGTTTTAAAGCGTTTTAAAACTCATTAAACGTATACATTAAACAAAATATGTTTTATTTCTTTGGTGAAGTAAACTGTAACAAAGATATTTCGTACATGTAAATATAAATGTTATACATGTACATATATACAACCATACTGACTCTTGTACGTATAGTATAGATCGAATGTATCATAACATTTACCACGCAACTTTCTTCGCTCTATCTCGTGTAACTTTCTTCCAATGACAATGCACTCGTTTTGATTTTATGGCGTGCAAATCTGCTCTGTGTCAGATAAAGAAATACAGTGTATACCAATAACAAAAGAAAAGTAGTGTACACAAGTTACTCTCAATTAGGTACGCGAATGTGCACGCTCCGAAGCTACCAGCAGTTTTCGAAACAAGAAAGTGAGTTTAATACACGCTAAAAAAACGCGTGTAGTTGCTACAATACATTCGAGCTGTACTGTATTACGGAACAGTTTGTAATAATTCGGCAGGTTACGTTCGAATACGTTCGATTACGTTCTATTATGTCGATTACGTTCGATTATGTCTGATTATAAAATTAAGTTCGATTAGCCAAAAAAAATTGTGAGTGTTCGATTTTGTCTGATTACCGAATTTAATCGAACTTAATCACATGATTAGTGTTCGATTAAGTTCGATTAATCGAACGTTCGATTTTGTCTGATTAGCTACGTCGGTCTATATACACATGGCATCTCCTCTTCTTCTTTCTCTTTGCCTCTACCCCTCCGTGTCCTCCCTCGCGGTTGGCGGTTCCGGTGCCAGTGTAGGTGGCGGTGGCGGTTTCGGTGGCGGTGGCAGTTCTGGTAGCGATGGCGGTGGCGGTTTCGGTGCCAGTTTCGGTGGCGGTGGCAGTGGCGGTTTCGGTGGCAGTGGCAGTTTAGGTGGCGGTGGCGCAAGTGGTGGCGGTGGCAGTGGCGTTCAACGAAAGTAGTATAGGAGGGACCGAATTATACCCCCGGGGTGCTAGGGGGTGCAGGGGTGCAGAGGGGGAGCGAATCGGGGTGCAAATCGGGGTGCATTCGGGGTGCGAATCGGGGTGCATTCGGGCGTGCATTCGGGGGAGCATTCGGGGTGCAAATCGGGGTGCCATCGGGGAGCGAATCGGGGTGCCATCGGGGTGCAAATCGGGGTGCTAGGGGGTGCAGGGGTGCAGAGGGGGGAGCGAATCGGGGTGCATTCGGGGAGCGAATCGGGGTGCAAATCGGGGTGCAAATCGGGGTGCATTCGGGTTGCCATCGGGGTGCAAATCGGAGTGCATTCGGGCGTACATTCGGGGAGCATTCGGGGTGTATTCGGGATGCATTCGGGGAGCGAATCGGGGTGCAAATCGGGGTGCAAACCAAGTACTCCGGTTCGGGCTGACCAAAAAAGAGGCCCGCGACGGCCCGAACTGGCCCGAATCAGCCCGAACCGGCCCTTACGGGCTTTATTTGCTCTCTCGGTCTCTCTTATTCATTTTGGCCCGTTCGCGCATGATCAAAGATAAATGTACTTTCTCTTAAAATACGATAACAAGATAAACAACAACAACATGAACCTGACATTTTATGGTATTACTAATGCTAACTTCGTTATGCTAAATCAAAATCAAAGCATATTTCATTTGATCGATAATCAACAATAAATCGTTTATTTTATCAATAAATTCATTATCAAGCTTGAAATGTGATTAGGGGTGATTTAGGAGTGAAAATAGCTATGCCAGTTAGTTGTCCGGTTTGACCCGAATGTCCTTGATATGTCCTGAATGTCCTTATAATGTCCTTTCTGTCCTTTGCCCAGTGTCCTTTTTGTCCTTGTAAAAGTTTTCTATAAAAATATAAAACTTTAACAAAGTTATTATTCTGCGTTAGAACCTCCAGTTGTAAACATGGTCAACAGAGTCTGCCGTGATTGTCCGATTCCTGGATGCGGTGCAAAATATCTTGTAAAACTATCAAATCATCTTACTGATGTGCATTTATTGGATTATGATGAAAGGAGAAAATATCTACAAGAAGCTAAATTACAACCAAAAGTCAAAGTGATGAATTATCAAGAGAATGAATCGGCAAAAAGTTCAAAGGCTTGCTTCAAAACGTCACAACAACAACAACAACAACAACAACAACAACAACAACATAAACCTGACATCATTTATCATCAAACCATACCAAGAAAGCAAAACTGTAATAGTTAAGGAAGAAAGAATCAAAAACGATAAAGAGAAGAAAACTAAAATGGAAAATATTATAACTTATATCTAAAAGTGTTGATTAACTGTTTTAATCTATTTATAAATTAAATCGGCTCTACGCTAGCTTACTATGAGCCTGTAAATGTATTGAAATTATTTATTGGTCATGTTATGAAAATAGTTACTATCTAATTTTATTTATATGATCTATAATATAATTCTTATACTCGTTAGTGTTAGCCGTAATCGTTATTTGAATTATTTTTTTTTTCGGTTTTCTAAAATGAGTTTATAATTTTTTTTTTTTTTTGTTTCATTGAATTTTTATTTCATCTTATTCTACTTTGATCATGTGTAACCGTTGCGACCGGGCCAAAATGAATAAGAGAGTAAACTTGAAGTATGCATTCCTTTAAAAACCAATTGATAAACAGAATATTTTATTCATACACAATCAAATACAAGTGTTTTTAACTATAAAAAGGGATTTATTGTATTGCAGTATTAAATATTTTTTACAAAATTTCCATGTTTTCTTCTTCAATTTTCAACTTTTCTCTAGGATAAACAATTGTTGATGCTTTTGTCAATGTTTTTCGTCTAGTTTCTATCTTTAAATTTATCTGTAATACTGTTAAGATTTGATTCACTTTTGTGTCGCTGTGATTGGCTAAACTGTCGATTTGATAAAAGTGCAAGTAGACTGTTGTCCTTGAAAGTTTATATAGTTCTGTAATATAATTACGCCATGAAGGGTGGATGTTGATTTCCAACATACAAGCGACTTCTTGTGCTACATTCCATACGTTTTGATTATCCACCACTTGAATGGCTTCGTCGTAGTAATACAACCACGCATCTTCTTCTCTGTTCCAAAAAGCCATGCACAAGTGGTCTCTTTGACTTGGCCAGTTAAATTCACATCCTTCACATTTGATGGACTTCCATATTGCTTCGTCACACAATGAGGCATACGACAGATTCAAGATGGATGATATCAATTCCACAAGAAAACTACTTTCTACGAGTTCAACTTCGTCAACTTGTATGGATGCCATTTCTTTGTAAGCTTAGATCGTGGCTTGATAATCTACTCGGAAATAAGCTAAGTTTATAAATATTTCTCGAATGCACCCCGAATGCTCACCGATGGCACCCCGAATGCACCCCGATTCGCTCCCCGAATGCATCCCGAATACACCCCGAATGCTCCCCGAATGTACGCCCGAATGCACTCCGATTTGCACCCCGATGGCAACCCGAATGCACCCCGATTTGCACCCCGATTCGCTCCCCCCTCTGCACCCCTGCACCCCCTAGCACCCCGATTTGCACCCCGATGGCACCCCGATTCGCTCCCCGATGGCACCCCGATTTGCACCCCGAATGCTCCCCCGAATGCACGCCCGAATGCACCCCGATTCGCACCCCGAATGCACCCCGATTTGCACCCCGATTCGCTCCCCCTCTGCACCCCTGCACCCCCTAGCACCCCGGGGGTATAATTCGGTCCCTCCTATACTACTAACGAAAAGCCAAGCTTACTTTTATTCAACAAACAAAGACCTACAAACGACGTAAAGCGCCCTCAAACAAGTTCCTCGAAGCTGTTAATGCTATCGAACGCGGCGTTGTTGACGCAAAGGTCGCAGAGAAATGGAAGAAACAAAACTTTCAACGAGCAAATACCACCAAGAACGTTCTGAATCTTGCTGTACAGAATCGTATGTTTCAATACGCACGGCACACACTAGGCCGTACCCTGTACTACATAAAGAATACCACTTCAAGCAGACCCAAGCGATCAACACAGAATCAGGCATCGTCTTTTATGAACGATCTCAAACAGGACATGGGATCGGAAAAGTTTGACGAGTTTATGGCCGTCATGGGCGATGTAACACTAATGTTTGCTATGGATACTACTGGAAGTATGTCGGATGAAATCGAAACTGCCAAGAAGATTGCAGTAGATGTGATCAACTATCCAAGACAGAATCCTGTCAGCTATATTTTATCACCATTCAGCGATCCTAGTAAGTGATATTTCATAACTGATATAAAGTATGTTGCGTAGCAGGAATTGACCTTCAGTGCGATTTAAGCGTGTCACACAACCTCGTTCCCAGGGCCCTCTCCCTTCGCTTTTGGGTGGGGCGGGAAATGGCCCTGGCATCGGCTGGTCGATTCTGTTTGCTCATTGGTCCATTTATTTCAATAATGTTTGTCAACTGTCATGGGAAATTTTGCCGAGCAACAGCAACAATTAAAATTGATCAAAACTGTAGAATGACATTTTCAGAGAGCTATGGCTGCAAAATAAGAGTGAAAACAACTTGAATTAATATTACTAAGGTTCTTTGGTTACAAGAGATAGAAAAATAGTCCACAAAATAGTTTTATGTAGAAATAGCCCGAATGTGTATATGTGGTTTGGAAAGACCGCTTTTGTCCAGAAGTGTGAGTGATACACATAATAACTGGGTCTGAATGGGGTTAACTGAGAAACGGCTAAAAAATTAACTGTTAACTGAGAATTCCGTGTCTTTTTAGGATAACTGAAAATAAATATTTCTTTGTTTTTAATTTAACTGATAACTGAGAAAATTGCTAAAATTTAGCTGTTAAATGATATTGGGCCCCTCCCCCCACCCCCACCCCCATTCAGACCCTGTAATAAATAAACTACCATGAGAAGTCACAAGTGATAAGTGACATGGTTCAGATCGGCCTGATCGCTCTCTTGAAGCCGTTGTTGATGTTTGATAAATGATTTCAAATTTACGACAGAAAGTATAACTTTGAAGCAGTTTAAATATAAAGAAGGCAACAATGTTTAATATCAATTAAATTTGACTTGTCTAAATAGTTATACAACCTCTTGCTCAGGCGTATCATGGAGTACATGAATCGTAATTTATGCTAAATCCTTACACCCGGAATTTCAGGGTATTTTGCGGTCATGTGACCAGCCGATGCTAGGGCCATTTTCCGCCCCACCCAAAAGCAAAGGGAGAGTGACCTTGGAACGAGGTTACGTGTCACACGTAAGGCACTCGTCCAACACCTATTACGTTCAAAGATGATGATTGTGATATCGATATTTTTCTGCTCTCTAGATCTTTTTGAAGAATTATGATAACAATGTTGCTGCCACTCTCATTCTTTCGGGTTTTTTTTAATAATCTTTATTTATATCGCGCATTTATCATGTGAATGTGATCAAATGCGCCTAACAATAATTAACAATAAATAAATTTAAAATATGATAACTTTAAGATATCTATAAATATTTAAAATGGAATGTTTTATTATTATAAAGTTTTATTTATCAATTCATTCGTCTTTCACTCTCTCATTCATTTACTTCTACGTCCAACCATTCATCAATTCAGCCATTTTTCATTCAATAACTTATTAATTCATCCATTCATTCATCCTGCATTCATCCAATAACTTCTCCAACCATTCATTTTTTAATCATTTAGTCTTTGATTGATCTATTAATTTGTCAATGATTCAACCATCCAGTCTTTAATTAATTCGTACAATCTTTAATCATTCAAAATTTCAATGCCTTAAAAGATATCAAAAGTTCATTAAAAAGGCGTGGCATGATAGCTAACAAAAACATGAAGCGAATTGAAAATAAGTGGAAAGCGATAAGATTTTCATTTTTCGAGCTTGTTAAACTGCAAATACACTATTATAATAATAATGATAATAATAATAATAATAATAATAATAATAATAATAATAATAATAATAATAATAATAATGTTTAATACTTATAATGCGCAATATAAGTATTAAACATTATTATTATTATTATTATTATTATTATTATTATTATTATTATTATTATTATTATTATTATTATTATTATTATAATAGTGTATTTGCAGTTTAAAGAGCTCCCACAATTCCTATCGGTCTCAGATCAACCATTCCAGATGGACAACGTTAATAGCGCTGCGCGCCCATGACGTCACATAAATTGCTCCCCATGGCGAGGTCGGACATTCAAACCGGAACTAGTATACTTTTACAGTAATTTATATGGAAACTTCAAGTAGTTTCGGTCGTAGTAAAATAGTTATTTTAACTGAAGAAGACAACGTTCCTGGCTCAAAATTTACCAATAATGCAGACGAATACACTGTTGATCAACTGAAGCGGTGGCTCAAGTGTAGAGGCCTAAAACAGAGCGGTAAACTGGGTGAATTGCTCACACGTGTCAAGGGTTGTTTACTCTGCTGTAAATGGCTAAAGGCTAAAACTGACAAAGATCAACTACCAGTAAATGGAAGTTTATTTCGGGGGCAATCAGTGCTTGTACCGCCTGAGAAAGGCTAGAGAGTATTCCCTTCACATGATATTCCAAATCTATTCAACTATGTACGAATAGCAAACTAAAGTCCGCGTACAGGAGTCTTTGAATCGCTTTGCCGTACTTCGTCGAAATGATAAACAAATTTTAGTTCTTCAAACTCAGTCCGAAACAAATATCTCTTTTTCACGTTTTCTTATTGTATACAATACTATTAAAGTTGTAATTAATGTCATCGAAGTCCTTGCGTGACCAGTTTACAGTCGTGTACGATCGAGTTGAACAAAATTCTAAGTGTCCAGAAATGAGTCGTTTGCCTACTATGTACAGACTCATAGAATTACTCTTAATCAGTTTAACATAGCTTACGATAATCGCTTACTCCATCTAAAAAAGTATATCGTATCTTCTTTACTGAAATAATACAGAATCACTGTGAAAATCTAAATAAAAAGTCCGTGTACGGGTGACTTACGAATAGCCACTGCGGCAAAAAAACGTTTTCCCTCTCTGCTTGCAGCTTTTAAGTGCCTGATGAAGCTTCTAGGGATACCTGGAATAACTATTGCACGTTCCCCTAACAGTAGCGTTTGGTTGTGACCATTTTAAAGTCATAATATTGAAAAAAGTTGTCGATTTGGTTGCTAAACACATACTTTGCTTTGTAATCTCTCACTGTGTTTGTCCGACCCATGCGGGGGGGGGGGGGGGGGGGGGGGGGGGGGGGGGGTCCTAAGTCGATTAAATCTATTTTTAGTATGGGCGCGCAGCGCTATTGAAATAGGTGTATAACAAACAACAGTCGATATTCCATAGAACTAAACAAAAAACGTTTTTCACATTCATATTTAATATAAGATGAGATTTGATTTTAAAGATGACTAACTTCACTTAGATATAAGTTAAGAGAGTCTAGCAGGGTCTAGCACTTTTAGCCATGATTCATTAAAATGAATATATATTTATAAAAAGTATTATAATAATCATTGTATGAGGTTTATATTAAAATGTATATATATGTCAAGACTATGGCCAATAAAAATTATCAATAACAAATGTATAAAATGATTGTCATCAATCGAATTAAAAATGAAAAAAAAAAAAATGAAAATACGTCACTCATTGCACATATAATAAGCTAAGAAAAATATTTGTTAAAAAGATGTGTTTTAACTGAGCTTTTAAAAATATTCAATGTGCTTGATAGACGGATACTGTTAGGCAGTGAATTCCAACGAGGTTGTAACGAGGCTGTGAATAAGCAAACGAACTGAACAGATGATTGGATGAAACACAGGTAGCCCAAGCTATGCATTTGTATGTTTTTTAGCAATATTACGAAAGTCACTGGGGAACAACAGCCATAAATCACTCAATATTGAAGCAAATGGCCTGAAACTTCACAAGAATGTAAAGAAAAACACAACACACAGGTAGAGATGTTTATTTTTATTGCATTTTATATATTTCGTTATATTGCTAAAAAACATATAAATGCATAGCTTGGGCTACCTGTGGATGAACGAATCGATCAAACAAACAAATACAGGGACAGACAAATACACAAGTAAAAAGTCTAAATCCAGCAATTTGAGACAGGATGTTAAATCAAACACAGATTTTAGACAGCACGAACAGTAACCTGAGTATCAGGCTCTAGGGAAGTCCCTCCCCGCCCCTTCCTGACCCCAAATCCCTGATACTCAGGTTACACGACCGGCAATGTTCCAACCGGCTTCTTCCGTCACACCTACTTCCGGGATATTGGAACCATTGACCTTTTATATAGAATTACCCATAAAATTTCCGGTGACATTTAATACTTAAAGAACCCTGTGCCGAGTAACATCGCCATATTGTTCAAACATCGTGAATCAGAGAAGATGCTCCTGCTAAAAGAAACGCTCATCCTTGGTCTTGTGCTCCTCTGCATTGGGTATGTCTCTCCGGCCCTCGATTTCTCCGAATTGGATTTCGTTCATGACGAAGTTATGAAGTTCTACGGTGGAACAGAAAGAACTGTTAATGTTTTGAAACCGAAGCTTGTTGCTCCTCCACCAGCCAAAAAGACCAAAACAGCCGTACGCCGAAAAAGACCTGGGAAAGGGGTTTCTCTCAAGAAAACAGATTCTAGATTCGATTTAAAAAGCATGATCGTAGGTGGATATAAAGGCCCTACTGGCTTTGGCGGTGGCGCAAGTGGTGGCGGTGGCGGTTTCGGTGGCGGTTTCGGGCACAGATTTATACCAAGAAGACGTCGACCAATAGGCTCTATTCCAAGACACTATCGACGAAAAGCCAAGCTAACTTTCATTCAACAAACAAAGACCTACAAACGACGTAAAGCGCCCTCAAACAAGTTCCTCGAAGCTGTTAATGCTATCGAACGCGGTGTTGCTGATGCGAAGGCTGCAGAGAAATGGAAGAAGAAACAAAACGTTCAACGAGGTAGTACCACCAAGAACGTTCTCAGTCTTGCTGTAAAGAATCGTATGTTTCAATACGCACGGCTCACACTAGGCCGTACTCTGTACTACATAAAGAACACCGCTTCGAGCAGACCCAAGCGATCAACACAGAATCAGGCATCGTCTTTTATGAACGACCTCAAACAGGACATGGGATCGGAAAAGTTTGACGAGTTTATGGCCGTCATGGGCGATGTAACGCTAATGTTTGCTATGGATACTACTGGAAGTATGTCGGATGAAATCGAAACTGCCAAGAAGATTGCAGTAGATGTGATCAACTATCCAAGACAGAATCCTGTCAGCTATATTTTATCACCATTCAACGATCCTAGTAAGTGATATTTCATAATATTTAAAGTATGTTGCGTAGCAGGAATTGACCTTCATTGAGTGCGATTTCAGCGTGTCACACACATATTTCGGCACTCGTCCAACACCTATTACGTTCAAAGATCGATATAGTGCTCTCTAGACGTTTTTGGGGAATTATGATAACAATGTTGCTGCCACTGTCATTCATTCGTTTTTTAAATGGAAACTAGCCAGTAAACTGCGTCGGTGTTTGATATTAACTATAGGTAATATAATGAAATTTGTAACACCGTAAAAAATAGAAACTAGCGAGTAAACTTGTATAGGCTGCGTTTGATATAAACGATAGGTTATACAACGAAATTTGTAAAACCGTAAAAAATGTTGACTCAACTTTACTGACGTTTCGAGCTTTAGCCCTTCGTCGGAGTAAAAGAGTTGGACTAAGAGAGATACTGACTATAAATAAGAAGCGGAAAAAGTGATAAACTAATCAAAAAGCGATAGAAAATGTAGGAGTTAAAGAACAATGGATCAGTTAATTAATCGTTCATTCATTCTCAAAGGTTGCTGTGTACATAAGGAATATACACCTTTTGCTGTTCATTAACAGAAAATGGGCATTCATTTGTACCAATAGTTGTATCAATAACGTGTATTATACTTTCATCAACACCACAAGTAACATCATTAGCGCGCATCAACTTTCAATAACAATATTTGAATATTCGTGAACATTCATCAGTATTAACGGACAATCAATAGTGCAATTGTACATTCATACGCGTGGAATGTATTTTCTTGTGCGCGCAATTAAAATTCAATAGCACGAATTGACAAACAATAGCGTTTATTGACATTCATTTGCCTAAAAGTGAAAAATCATTAGTGCTATTAGCATAGCTATTGACAATCTATAACGCGTTTGGACAATCATGAACATCAATTAATGTAACATTGTTTAGTGTGGATTGACAAATATTTGCATGATTCAAATAATCAATAAGAGAAAAGAATCGATCATTAACGTTAGTCTTTTTTTATTCCTTTAAAGCGGTGTCTCAAAAAAATATTTAATTGACAGAAAACTGAATATTTATTACAGAACAAGAGACAATTTATGTAATTTATCAGTGTAAATTCTTTGTGCGAAAAAAGAAAAAACAATACTTGAGAGGATATACAAGAAAAACTTCAACTCACTCACTCGCTTCAGAAACAGAAAATTTTGTACAGAATGCCACCAAGAAATCGAGAGAAAGCGTACAGGCAAGTCTGCGGTCAAAGAGTAAGAAATGTGAATATCGTACTCGCTATTTCACCCACAAACGGACTTGTTTTCACTCTTCCATTATCGGAGGGATGAACGCTCAAAGGTTTAACGACTTCCTTGCACAAACAGACTCAATCTGGACCCTGATGAAAATGTCATTTTCATATATGACGGTGCACCAGCCCACCATAATCCAGTCAATCCCGGCGCAAACACTGAGCTAAAAAAATTGCCGCCCTACAGTCCATTCCGTAACATCGTGGAACAGGCAATACGTTCTTTAAAAGCAGCAATTAAAGTAGAATGATAGAGCAGAAGCAAGAAACCAAGGAATTGCTCTAGGCCATTATCGTACACAGCTGCTGTTGGAAGCATTGCAACGTAACATTGGAACGATCACTGTGGTCAATGGTTTCGTTTCATGCAGACATATTTACCACGTTGCATCAACAGAGAACAAATTCAAGGATAACTTTATCTCTTTGTATTGATTATCGTAATTGATATTTTTTGAGACACCGCTTTAAAGGAATAAAAAAAGACTAACGCAAATGATCGATTCTTTTCTCTTATTGATTATTTGAATCATGCAAATGTTTGTCAATCCACACTAAAGAATGTTACATTGATCTTCATGATTGTCCAAACGCGTTATAGATTGTCAATAGCTATGCTAATAGCACTAATGAATGTTCAATTTTGGTTGAATGATTGTCAATAAATGCTACTGTTTGTCAATTCGTGCTATTGAATTTTAATTGCGCGCACAAGAAAATACAGTCCACGCAAATGAATGTACTACTGCGCTATTGATTGTCCGTTAATACTGATGAATGTTCACGAATATTCAAATATTGTTATTGAAAGTTGATGCGCGCTAAAGATGTTACTTTTGGTGTTGATGAAAGTATAATACACGTTATTGATACAACTATTGGCACAAATGAATGCCCATTTTCTGTTAATGAACAGCAAAAGGTGTAAATGAGTTGCATTCGTTTTTTTAATTATCAATTCATTCGTCTTTCACTCTCTCATTCATTTACTTCTACGTCCAACCATTCATCAATCCAGCCATTTTACATTCATTAACTTATTATTTCAACCATTCATTCACTTCTCCAATCATTCGTTTTCTAATCATTCAGTCTATTCTTTAATCATTCAATCTTTATTATTTAATTTATCCAGCAATTCTTTAATCGTTCAATCTTTAATTAATTAATTCGTCAATTCTTTAATCATTCAGTCTCTAATGAATTAATTCATCAATTGGTTAATCGTTCAGTCTTTAATTATTTAATTCATCCAGCAATTCTTTAATTATTCAGTCTTTAATTAATTAATTCGTCAATTAGTTTAATCATTCAGTTTTAAATTAATTAATCCATTCTTTAATCATTCAGTCTTTAATTAATTAATTCGTCAATTCTTTATATCATTCAGTCTTTAATTAATTAATCCATTCTTTAATCATTCAGTCTTTAATTAATTAATCCATTCTTTAATCATTCAGTCTTAAATTAATTAATCCATTCTTTAATCATTCAGTCTTTAATTAATTAATTCATTCTTTAATCATTCAGTCTTTAATTAATTTATCCATTCTTTAATCATTCAGTCTTAAATTAATTAATCCATTCTTTAATCATTCAGTCTTTAATTTATTAATCCATTCTTTAATCATTCGGTTTTTAATTAATTAATCCATTCTTTAATCATTCAGTCTTTAATTAATTAATCCATTCTTTAATCATTCAGTCTTTAATTAATTAATCCATTCTTTAATCATTCAGTCTTTAATTAATTTATCCATTCTTTAATCATTCAGTCTTAAATTAATTAATCCATTCTTTAATCATTCAGTCTTTAATTAATTAATCCATTCTTTAATCATTCAGTCTTTAATTAATTTATCCATTCTTTAATCATTCAGTCTTAAATTAATTAATCCATTCTTTAATCATTCAGTCTTAAATTAATGAATCCATTCTTTAATCATTTAGTCTCTAATTAATTAATTCGTCTATTCTTTAATATCTTTCAGCATTTAATTAAGGTATCAGGACTGGTTATGGACAACTCTCTGCTAAAATTTTTTTTCTTCTTCTATAAGTTAGATTGTGATATTATCTAACATATTCTTTAAAAAAAATGCCGTTTTTACTTTCCAATTTCGCTAAATTGCTGATAATAAAATTCGTGATCAACATTTGACCGGAACTATCATGTCAACAGCTAATTAGCTATCCGTCATCGAAAGCTAATTGCCAGGCAACAATATGAATCGCCATGCATGTTTACTCACAAAATGAAGAATCTTACTCAAATATCTTCTACGCGAAAATCGAAAAACTTTTAAAAATCTCTGTCATATTCATGGTGTAGGTTCTCGTATAGTCCATTACGATTCTTTATTGGCTTCTCGAAAGCAAAGATCGTCTTCTTTGTTATCGCCAAAACCAAAGAAACCGTTCCCGCTCGAACGACGAAAATCTCTGGCAGAAAGCGATCGAGGCTCGTATTATGCTCAGGAAACACAAAGGTCAGAGGATTCTACACAAAGTGCTGCACATTGTAGTAAAGTGCTTGCTTCGAGGTTTTAAATACAAACACTTCGCCATCAAATCTAGAAGTCCTAGAAGTTAGGGCCGAAGTTAGAATGTCAAATATTCAATATTCACTCGAAAGTAAGCGGTAAAAGTAGCATTGTTATCTGTGCGTTGTTACAAAGGTATTGACATTAAAATACGATCATAATTACCCGGCCCTAATTCCCTCATTTGTTGAATAACAATTTCTCTAGGTCGCCGTAGCGGCTCTGGTTGTGTGTTTGCATCGGCCACAGCTCACACGCGAACAGTTTCCTCTAGGCATAGTTTGTTTCTCTAGTTGAATTTGTAAAATCGTATGTTAGGATTTCAGTGAGTGTCAACTAATATTATAGGCGAAATGCATCATAAAGTCATCATCGACATCGACTAGAAACATGGGTTTCAATACACCAGAGAACGAGTGACTGGAATAGCATCCTATTACACTAATAATAGCCTACGGTATATGATACAGACCAGGCAAGATGACAACTCATTGACAGATGAAGTGTCTGTGTAAACACTCAGCGGCTCCCTGGCCCGAAACTTATAAACGCGTTTTTCTCGGTAACTTTTTAGCCTCAAATCTTCATTTTTAAACGACTATCATTCGCTCAAATTTTAACAGATTGCAACTTAACTTCGCAATTTTGTAGAACGATGTTTCAAGCGTGGGACGGTGTCTGCGATTTCCTATTTTTTATTTTGTTAAAAAGATATCACTTCATTAGTAAGAAAATACATTAAAATATCGATTGTTGATGTTTGAGATCTCGTAGCAACTGATCTAAGATAGATATGAAAAATCCCAGGCACCGTTTTGAAGATTAACTTCTCTTACGTGCAAAGACGTGTTTGTTATTGACATGACGGTAATTTGTAAAGGGCTGTGATTTTTCAAACAGAGGACACTCAAATCACACTAAACTCTACATATCTTTTTCGCAATTTAAGTTATGGACAATTCGAAAATGTTTCCTAAAACTACATTTATTCACCTATCAGATAATATATACTTTTATAACAAAATATTGTAAAGCTTGAGCACAATTTGATGTCGCGCACATAGGGGTCCATAACCAGTCCTGATACCTTAATGAATCCAGCAATTCTCTATATTCAGTCTTTAATAATTCATTCGTTCGTCCAATCTTTAATCATATTCAGTTTTTAATTAATTGATTCATTCATCCATTCTGATTGCACTTGCTCATTTCGACAAATATTTCGATTTCAGAAACAGGACCAGTTACATACAAAAACAACAGTGAAGGTGCACTGTTTGTTGATGCTATCAGCAAACTAAGTGCTCATGGTGGCGGAGACTGTGCAGAAATGGCCATAACAGGCATTTTAAGTGCATTATATGCAGGACCAGATTGGGGATCACCGTTGTACGTTTTTACCGATGCTTCAGCCAAAGACGATGCTCAGACGAACCTCGAAGAAGTCAAACAGATAGCGAAACTGCAAGGAAGTACTATTAATTTCTTCACCACTGGTAAGCACATAACCTAAATATTATCATATTTAGGTTAACGCTTCAAATCTTTATTGATATTGTATGGATAAAGCTCCATGTAGAAAAACAAATAACAAACGCTGAGCTTGAAATAAAATAATATGGTGAGAATTTGTTCGATTCGACAGTTCTAAGAACATCATAGGAAAGATGAGTCCGAGGAAGGAAAACATCGTTTAGATCCAAGTTTTGGATGAAAAAACAAGAATATTTCAACAATATTTTGACTTTTATTTCAAGTCATAATCGTGTTAAATTTAAGTTTACAAGATCAGCTATTTAAAATAACTCTAACTCCCTAGAGGCTTTCAATCCTTCTTTGATTTGAGGTCTTAAGTTCTTTATGTAGTAAGCCTCAAGGGATAGCAGACGTGACCAATTGTCACTCCAGTCAATAACTTTAAAGTTACCGTGAACAGCGTTAAAGGCGTGTTCGTTAAAGTTGGCCGTGACTGAATGACCGGAATTGTCAGGCAATCCCAAATTAATCAAATTGACGTTCTTTTGTATTCCAGGAAGTCACTGCAGTAATCCAAATTATAAGTCATTCCAGGAAATTGCGGACGCCACGTCCGGTCAGGTTCTCAGTCTGTCCAACCACCAGGAACTTCAGCAGCTTACTGGCTTTACCGGAAGTGTTTTGGGTGGGTCAAACGTGATTAGTTCCGGTTCTAATATATCATATCGCAAGAAACGTAGAGCTGTCAGGGGCCTTAGACGCACCCGGAAGAAAGGACGCTTGACGGTAAGAATGCCTCTTAGTGCTGGCGGACGCGGTAAGAAGAGAGGTTACGGGTTGAGAAGGGTGCCCGTTAGCCCAAGAACTACTAATAAACCGATAAAGAAGTCTCAAAATGATTATAGATACAGCATTAAGATTGATGACTCGATAGAAAAGATATCGATTTGTATAACGACAACACGACCAAACCAGGGATCAACCATCACACTGACTAACCCCGGAGGTGAGCGAAGAAATAATCGTATATTGAAAACTGTCCTCATGATTTCCACCATAATCATAGCTATTATCATCATTACAAACAATTATTATCATCATTATCATTCGTCATCAATTTTGCTCATCAGCGTTACCAATATCACCACAATCATCCTCTTCATCATCACCGTCATCATAACAAATACCATCATCATCATGGCCACTACCACCATCATAAGTGCCATCAACATCGTCATTATCACCATCATCATCATACATGGTCACTATCATTCTCGAGCTCGTCATCATCATAACCACTACCATCATCATAAGTGCCATCAACATCATGATTACCACCACCATCACCATGGCCACTATCATTCTCGTCATCATCATAATCGCTACCATCATCATAAGTGCCATCAACATCGTCATTATCACCATCATCATCATGGCCACTATCATTCTCATCATCAACATTATTGTTCTCAACTTTTATAGGTATCAAGATCACAACAGGTAAAAAGTCCATGTCCAAAATCTCTGTTTACGAGGTCACAAGCCCACCAGTTGGAACTTGGAACTTGGTGATCCCTTCTGGCTGCGGGACCCACAGTTACTTTGTGAAATCGACTAGTGATACGAACATTGACTTGGAGCACTACTTTATGCAGTCAATGCCTGGACCAGTTACAGATGTTCCCGTATCAGACCCTTTGATAGGTAAGTCAGATTATAGATAGATAGATTGGTGAACCGTTAGATGGGTAAATGAATAGATGGATGGATGAATAGATAGATGGATAATAATAATAATAATAAAGACCTTTATTTAATCACGGTAACTCTATCAATATAAGCTAAATACAAATACTTAAATTGGTCTACCTAGAGGCCGTACATGTAGTTAAAATTAAACTAAAATTACTAATTTATAATACAAGCGAATTATGTTATCTATGTTTAAAGCTAAAATATATTTACAACTTTATCAACTGTTGTCAATGCACCATTTATATGACTTGATCTGCTTTTTAAAGATGTTAAGCGAACGTTCTTCTTTAAGTGATTCTGGTAGGGAATTCCAAAGCTTTGCGCCAGTAAAAGCAAAGCTGTTTCTATAGTAATTTGTTCTAGCTTTTGGAATTTTTAGATCATTTGAAGAACGCCGCAAATCGTATGAATTTTTGCAGATTTGTCGTGGAAACATATCGGTTAGATAAGGAGGGGCTAAACCATTTACGATCTTAAACATCATAATTGCTTTTTGTTGCAGTCGTTTTTCATTTAGTGGAATCCAATTTAGATCTTGGAAAATTTTGCTTGTGCGCACTGTACGATAAGGTGCTCTTGTTATTATACGTGCAGCTCGATTTTGTAATTTTTGTAGTTTGTTTGCTAAAGTTTCATCTATGCTGTCCCAGACCAGGCAGCAGTAATCAAAGTATGGTTCGATTACTGTCTGATATATTTTGTTTAAGTATGGTTTGTCTAGGACCAGTTTGATTTTCTTTAGCATTGATAAACTACTTGCAATTTTCTTTTTTATATATTCTATGTGTGGTCGCCATGTCAAGTTTTCATCAACATAGACACCTAGACATTTGGTATCGTGGGATCGTTTGAGTGCTGTACCATCCACGGCTAAACTTAAATCTGTTTGATCTAGTGTAGCAATCCTTTGTCTAGAGCCTATGACCATGAATTCGGACTTGACGCCGTTTAATGTCAATTTATTTGCGTCGAGCCAAATGGCTACTTTTTTCAAATCAAGGTCCATTTGTTTGTTAAGGTCTGATAATCCGCAGTCAGAAAATGTTAGAGTGCTATCATCAGCATATAGCCTGACCGTACTGTAGTCGAGACAGTTCGGTAGGTCGTTAATATAAAGAAGGAATAGAATAGGTCCCAAAATTGTCCCTTGCGGGATCCCATGTGTGATTGGGCGAGAATCTGAAAGGACTCCATTGACAGTGCACAGTTGTGATCTGCCAGTTATGTACGATGTGAACCATTGTCTGACGGCGGATTCAAACCCGAAATATTCCAATTTAGTTAATAGTATTGTATGGTCAACGGTGTCAAATGCTTTTTTCAGATCTAAAAATATGACACCGTTAACCATTTTCCTATCTATGTTAAAGCACCATTCGTTTGTTAACTCTAAAAGAGCTGTTAATGTAGAATGGAGTGGTCTAAAGCCCGACTGACGGTTTTCAATCAAATTATTCTTGTCAAGATAGACTAAAAGTTGTTCGTTAAGAAGTTTTTCAAATACACGAGAAATACTATCTGGCTAAATGAAAGGACGAACGAACGAAAGAATGAATGAATGAATGGATAACTAAATGAATAGATAAGGAATGAATAAACACAGTAAAGTATTTAATAAATCAACGAATATCCCTTGTTTTCTACTGCAGGCCGACAAACCAAGCTAATCATAACAATAGCCGGATACCACAAAGTCCAGAAAAGCACAGTCGTCTTGGAGCTCATCACAAAGTATGGCAAACACATCAGCGATGTCACGCTCACTCCAGATAAACGAGGAATGCGTTACGTGGCAACATTAACCCCACTCTCCCGACCCTTCAAGCTCAAAATCAAAGGCATGACAAAGGCTGGGAACTCATTTGAGAGGATTTCACGTAACGTTATCGAACCCAAGCACATCTCACTTCGAGTGCTTCATTCTGATAAAGACTTCACTCTTCGAAGGGGTCAACAAACGACAGTGACGTTTCACATCTTTAATCAAGGCGCTGGCAACACGCTGACACTTGTTGTAAAAGACAGGCTTGGTTACGCAGCTGCTATCACTAACAGTGCTCGCACCGTAAGAAAAGGAAGATGGGCCTTTTTCAGAGTGATCTTTAATGTCCCTCTGAATGCCAAGATTGGTGCCAGTGACACAGCAGTTGTATCCGTTTCCTATAACAAAGGTGCTGGTCTTGTCATGAAGCCAGTACAGCTACTCGTTGTTGCTTAAACTAATGTGATTACATTTGTTACCGTTTATACATTACTAACTTGCTCTTAGCTAACTAGCGATTAAAGTTCACGATAACTTGAGAATGGATTCTATTAATAGTCATGGAAACTAGCGAGTAAACTACTATAGGCTGTGTCTGATATAAACGATAGGTAATATAATCAAATTTGTAACACCGTAAACAATGTTGACTTAATACAGAGACTCTTTTACTCCGACGAAGGGATAAAGCTCGAAACGTCAAAGTCAACATTTTTTACGGTGTTACAAATTTCATTATATTACCTATAGTAATAGAGTGCACGCCACATAAGCGTGAAACAATTCTTAACTATTTAGTGCTAATAGTATTTAGTTATCAACTATTTAGTTACTAACTAACTAAGAATTCACTGAGGCAAAAACACAATGACACAAAGAAATTCAAAGACGCGTCACTAAAGAATGTTGCAAGTTTTGTTTTATTGTACTTCTTTTGTTTATTGATAATAATATCCAATACAATTAATTTTCGATGTATGCACCTATTATGCAAATTACAATATAATATACACGGTTTTTGCCTAAATTTAACAAACGAACTTTATGAATAAAAGCACAAATAATTTCTTGCAAATGATTTGTGAATTGGTAATATTTCTTCTTTGTGACACTTTTGCGATTTATATTTGTGCTTTTATAAACAAAAGAAGTACAATAAAACAAAACTTGCAACATTCTTTAGTGACGCGTCTTTGAATTTCTTTGTGTCATTGTGTTTTTGCCTCAGTGAATTCTTAGTTAGTAACTAAATAGTTGATAACTAAATATTATTAAGCGCTAAATAATTAAGAGTTGTCGTTCACGCTTATGTGGCGTGCACTCTAGTCACCTAACACAAGGTGCTGCAAAATTAGTGTAACAAATTAAAGGCTGTCTCTCAATGTTGTTTCCTTGCAGACAGCTTTGCACAATGTAGAGTCAAGTTCTTCTTTTTGCAACCGAAATCAGCCACTTGCAAAATGCAACACATTTTTAATCATTCCCAGACAAGTTGCTGAGAATAATTGCACAGTGTAACAGCACCTATAGGTTTTGTTTTTACATTTTAGTTGTTACATCCATTGATGGCCCACAAATTTGTCTAAGTCAATTATTCGTCTAAATTGTATCACAGGATTATAGAGTACAAACACTAAAAGTGTGCAATACTTTGCACTATTTACCACTAAATAGTGTTGATTAAACAATAGAGAACGTCAATAGAATTAGCATAATTTAGCAGTATTTATGTTGCACACTTTTAATGTTTGTACTCTAGTTATTATAACCATTAGTGACCCAAAAATATGTGTGAGTTTTATAGAAGAGTATTGAATAAATGATTCAACTAGATACGTCTTTTTTTGACTCACAACTATTTGTTATTAAAAATTATTGTTATTACGGTACGGGAATCCCAAGCATTTTTAATAAGCAGGGAAATCCAAAGAAATCAGTCTTATTCATTACTCGTGCCCAGGCCTATGGCCGGCACGAGTCTTAAAATGCAACGCCGTACGTCTGTCTTTCATTTCCACGTCGAAGATTTTGAAAGCGAGGCGCTAACACCCAGCATTCTTTGCGACATACAAGCTGAATAATCATAAACAAAATGGACATACCATAGTTTACAGAGTTTCAGTCGAATCAAAACGCTTTCCATTCGTAAGGAAGCTGTCTTAGCTCCAAGAAACGAAGAAATCAGCAAGCATATCGTCGCTTCTCCTTCCATTCGTGAGGAAACTGTCCTAGCAGCGACAAACGAAGAGACTAAAGCTACATGGATGGTCGAAAAACTGGCAAAACAAATTACTATTACAATGAAAAACAGTTAAACATTGGTTTAACTCACAAATCAACAACATGAGTAAGTCTTAATAATCTATTCAATAGTAAATCTTATTGTAGTAAAACAAGGACGAAGTTTAATTGTAATGACACCAAATGCATTTTTTCAATAAAATGTACTCAAAATGAGAGCTATTGTTTTTCTAGAGGAAAATTACTTATTTCACGTGACATTGAATCAAATCCTTGCCCTCTAACTCTAGATAATATTGTGCAAACTGTTCCAACAATTCCCCCGGTGGTATTATTGCAGTCTTGATTAGCTGAATGAGGTTTTACAATTGTTATATGTTGGTGGTGCAGGTGATCAAATGAGGGCTTTGCACCATTTAATTTGATTAGTCCTCTATATACAGGAATTAATTATACTACAATAAATATTGGTCATGTGGATGAAGTACATTATGTTTCAACTTTTTGGATAATTCATTCTTTAACATTTATAAATGAATTTGATGGTTGCAGTGATAACATAAACTCTTACATGAGTTATATTGCTGAGAGTAAAACATATTTTCTTATCAATTGCAGCATACACTATATGTTTCTGTGTTATAAAATCATGTGGATATTGGAATTATGTAACATTAGATTCCATTATTGAGCATGCTAAGCTGTATAATATTTGTAATGGTTTTGTACAAAATGATGCCAGTGAATTACAAATGTTTTAAAGATATATGATACCATTATTGACCTAGAATGCACATTACTTACTGAACATGAAATAGTTCTTCAAGTAAAACATCCCTCAAGAAGTGCATTATAGAAAATATTAATATCAAAACAACCGGTTTCATGCTTTGTTTCTCTGGTTATTCTATAAACTATATTATTCAAAAAAATAAGACAACTTACAACATTACTGATGGCAACTGTCTTATCAAAACATTTTGTGACATAAAAAAAAACTCCCAATGTGATGCAAAATATGTATTTTATTCTCTTTCCAGTTCTCAAATGTCCAGTGAAATTTAAATTAAACAAACAAAAGATAAACAATTAACAATAAAACGGGAGATGTATTCAAATATGGAACCCGAAAAGAAAAAAATAAGGTTGCAAGTGACAGTAAAATCATACTGGGAAGTGTAGCTCAGGTCTCGATCCCTTCCAAATGAAATAGTATTTCATCCCTTATGCAGCTAACAATCCAAGTACTCCAGTAGCACTAGTTTCATATTTATATTTTAACTTGATCAGCAACTTCATAACGTACATAAATTGTGTGTGTTCTTCAGTGATAACTGTCTTAAATGCATTTCTGCCATTCAAATCTGTAAACTAGTTCCAGCTGTCCCAAGCTCATCACTTTGCATCCAGGGCACGAGTGCACGCTCCGTAGGGCGTCTAGTTATATATGTATTAAAGGAACGCATAATTTGGGGTTTAACACAGGTAGCCCAAAAAGGCGGTATGTATTTATAAATAAACACAGGTAGCCCATGAAGACAGTATCAGTTTATTGTCTCAAAACCCGCATTATAGAACTAGGTAATATCATGCCACCAGTGATTATTGCGCATTCGTGTATTTTGGACGGAAAGCATGTTGAATGAGAAACTGTAGAATTTTGAATTCAATTCGTAGTTAGTTATGTATTAGTTTGGGTCAGTCACCGAGGGGTTTGTCACGTCACAAGTGGTTTTCAGTAACGTATCACGTACCTTCAATGCAGGTTAACGAAAGTCGAATTTAAGTCTAGCAATTTTGCAAATAGAAATAACAAATTCACTACATTTATTTGAATTACTTAAAGATCTTGCGTGTTGGTCCTGCTTGTGCGTGATTAGCCAGCGTGGAGGCTCTTGGGGAATAGGAGGGGGGCTGGGCAAAGAGGGGAAGGGGAGAATTGAAGGTGCCGCCACGAAGGCTAAAGAGTGAACTCCTGTCTCCCACATGGATATCCGATGCTCTACCAAATGAGCCAACCGAGATGCTCAATTGTAAATGTAAAACTAAACAATGACATAAAGACCATTCAGCATTACCAACATTCTTTAAACTTACTGATTCTGGAATTTATTATCATTTTCCTTCTCCTTTGTGCAAAGGTATAGGAGTCAGTAAGCTGCTAATTATAAGCCAATGAGTTCAATTCTTTATTTATTGATTTAGTTTAGTTATAGACAAATATGGTAGTTATGCAGGCGGTGGCGAGGATGGCTTGACGCAATGGCTGACGGGTAAATGTGCGCCCACGATGGGAATGGTGAAAACACGACACTTTAGACTATGCGCACAACCTCACTTGGTGCGTCACTATATATAATCAAAAGTGCAGTGCTGGTGGAATGACTTTTCAGTGTGGATGTACTTTTCCGTCTGTTCTTTTGTCAAACTTTCCGTCAATCCCATTAGTTGTTTACGATCCTCAGCGTGACCCTATGCTGCAATTAGAAACGCCTTGTACAGGCTCATCATCAGCCAAGTTCAATCATCGGTTTGGCACAGCCACTTTCTTGGTACTGTGCCCAATGAACTTCTACAATTGCCAGATTTTTGTTGACATTCAATATTTAAAGATCCCTATACATAACATCGCCATTGTCCATACATCGTGTATCAGAGAAGATGTTTTTGCTAAAAGTAACGCTCATCCTGGGTCTTGTGCTTGTTTCCACAAGCTTTGTGTCTCCCGTGGACTTATTTCTGGATTTCTCCGAAATGGATTTTATTCATGATGAAGTGATGGGATTTTACGGTGGAATTGAAAGAACTATTACAATCTTGAAACCGATCCGTGAGATGATCGTTGCTCCTGTGTGGAAGAAGGTCAAACATGTATTTGGCTATTTTTATTCAGGCATCAAAAGTGGCGTCAAAAAAGGCATTAAAATCGTACTTCCTGGTTCTTTCGGTGGCAGTCAATCAACGAAACCACCCGAAACTTTCACACTTCAAACTAAGACCTACCATCGACGTGATGTGCCCTCAAACAAGTTCCTCAAAGCTTTAAATGCTATCGAACGCGATGTTGCTGATGCGAAGGCTGCGGAGAAGTGGACGAGGAACAAACAAAACTCCGCTCAACTAGACACGGCCACTGAGAACGTTCTGAATCTTGCTGTAAAGAATCGTAAGTTTCAATACGCACGACACATGCTAGGCCGCACTCTGTACTACATGGCACACAGCAATTCGAACACTGGAAGACCCAAGCGATCTACACGGAATCGCGCAGTATCTTTCATTAAAAATCTCAAAAAGAAAATGGGTTCGGAAAAGTTTGACGAGTTATTGGCTGTCATGGGCGATGCTATGGATACTACTGGAAGTATGTCGGATGAAATCGAAACTGCCAAGAAGATTGCAATAGATGTAATTAATTATCCAAGAAAGAATCCTGTCGACTATATTTTATCACCATTCAACGATCCTAGTAAGTGATATAGAGAGGGTTTACACGGTGGTGCGTATATATATTAATTTTATTTTAGAGTGGTAAGAAACACGAGAATCTTCAAGCTGCTGCATGTGTAAGCTGTGAAATTTTATAATACATACCACACATAAATGACAAAATCGTAATATTTTTAATAGAGTGAAAATACTAGAGTACAAACACTAAAAGTGTGCAATACTTTGTACTATTTACCACTAAATAGTGTTGATTAAACAATAGAGAACAAAATAATTTGCATAATTTAGCAGTATTTAGTGGTATTTATGTTCCACGTTTTTACTGTTTATACTCTATAGAGTGAAACATAAATAGTACTAAATAGTGATATTCTATGCTTAGCCTAATTCTATTGTTAAATTAGCACTATTTAGTACTAATTAGTATTCTGTACTCTGTATTCTGTACTTGTTTCACGGGTATAGTGATCTTCACGGGACTGAAATAATAACTAAGCTAACAGACACTAGTAGACCCTAAGCCCATTGTTTTCTTTTGTTGATATATGACTATTAGACACTATTAAACACTGACTATTAGTAATTGTTTATCACTCCGGTGAAAACCACTTTAATGCAAGTGATAAAACCCGAATAGTGACCGAATAGTGACGAATAGAGATATATGATAATAGTAATATTTTATAAAAAAAGACCATAAAGATAAATATATATTCATGTGTGTTGGTGGGGGGGGGGGGGGGGGGGGGGAGTCGGCAATACTGAGGAGGGGGGGGGGGGGGACGTTATTTTCCGAAGCTATATGGGGAGGGTTGTTACAAATTGTCTTTGTAACTCCGAAAACCTATTTTATAGCGGATTTAGAAAAGCCTGGACGAAATATAGGGGGTTATGATAGTTTTGCCAACCTGGAAGGGGGTGTGGGTAATATTTGGAAAAGACAAAAGGTTATTTTCCAAATCCAAATAACCCCCCTCCCCACATACACTTATGAAAGCCCGTAACATGAGTTTTGTGCCATGTGCAAATACATAGAATCGAACGACGTACCTCTGTTCTTAGTTTCCTTTGTAGTAGTTTTTAGTACCTTAACGTTAACCAAAGCATGCAGCCCATGGCGGCTCGCCACCAGAAAGTCCAGAAACATGTACAGTTGACACTAGCTGAAATACTTTAGTGTGGTTTGTGTTTACAACTCAAGACTAATTCAGAGTGAACTCAGAGCGAACTGGAACTGATTTTAGACCTATATTTATTCTAGTATTTAGCTATTTCTAGAAATGATTACATGATTTATTTGAACTGTCTCATACCACAGGAATCCCGATGAAAACATAATATAGCGTATTAGCATAAATAAAGAGAGAAAAAAATGAAAAGAAACGACAAAAAGCCGGGCTCCCTGTGCTATTCGGGTTTTATCACTTGCCGTTTGTACTCTACCGTGAAACAAATAGTGTTAATTAATTTGGACTATTTTACTCCGATGAAGGGCTAAAGCTCGAAACGTCAGTAAAGCTAAGTCAACATCTTTTTACGGTGTTGCAAATTTCATTACTTTAGAGTGCAAACAATATAACCATGAAATTGTCAAAAATAGTGCTAGTTGAACAATAGAATTTGTCAAAATTTGTTTTACAAACGTTTCACGATTATGTTTGCACTCTACCTAGTGCTAATTAGTACTAATTAAACAATAGAAAACAATACGGTTAGAGTGAAGACATTTAACCCGTGAAGCAAAATTAGATAGTCAAGGTGTAACAGTCAAATAGACACAAAAGAAAACAATGGAATTAGAGACTGTTAAGGTGTATTAGTCTAATATCTATTTCACGGGTTAAATGACTTCACTCTAGCATAAAATTGCACTCAATAGTCAGCACGGGTTTATTATTTGCACTGTATTGCATGGCTGAGTCTGCAATGTTCGTAAACAGTGATGTGACAGTGTGATTATTATCTATATTTAATCTATATTTAATAACGTAGGCTCATTTTAGACAAAGTTTCGACTGACTATTGCTGGCAATCATATAAAAAGACTGAGTTGAAAAGAAAGGGGGTACATCTTATATATACCGCTCTTTGGATGTCTTTGAGAATTCCTCGTTGTTAACTGATTTGGCGGAATGTTTGCAAATTCCCCACCCCCTCCCCCCTGGTCAATGTTGGTATGCTAGGGTTCGGCAATGCTGGAGCCGTCATGCAGCATTGATTTATTTGGGAGGGGGACGATTTGTTAGACCAAAATACGTTTTTGTTCCGTTTTTACTCAAAAATCACATTTTGTCAACATTTTTGTCAAAAATAATTTAGTTTATTACTTCCAGAAACAGGACCAGTAACGTACAAAAACAGTAGTGAAGCGGCACTATTTGTCGAAGCTATCGGCGAATTAAAGGTCTACGATGGTGGAGACTGTCCAGAAATGACCATAACCGGCATCTTAGATGCATTAAATGAAGGACCTAATTGTGGATCCCCGATGTATGTTTTCACTGACGCTTCTGCTAAAGATGATTCTAAGATAACCATTGAAACAGTAAAAGAATTGGCAGAAGTTAGCAAAACAACAATCAATTTCTTTACTACTGGTAAGTTCGGTAATATGCTAGATTCTTTGTATGATCTCTAGTTAGTAACCTTCTTTTGGTCTAGTGGTTCAAGAAAAAGGATATAGATGCTAAATACGATTCCGATAATGAAATCACGATAAAAAAAAGAACCAAGAACCATTTTATATGGTGGTATAGGGTTAGCGTTGCAAACAAAATGACGTCAAGGCCTAGTCACATGTTCATTTTGTCGCGCACTGAAGGCATTTTTCAAAGCATATAGCATGATTAATGATAACATATTTGTAAGCGCTACTTTCGTTTTGAAAAAAAAAATTCATGTCATATGCACTTCAAGGGGTCGGATTCTGGGCCTAAAAGTCTGGGTTACATTCCCGGCTGATTACGTTGTGTCAGTGCCTCGTCTTCTCGATCGGATAATTTATAAGGTGGACGTAAAAGATCCTGTTGTGCTGTTTGCATAGGAATTGTCTCAAGGAACAACAGCCTGGTTTCGGAGGCATTTACTAACCACTTTCCTGGCAGCAAATGTGCGCCCAAAAATTGTGACCACCGCTAATGTATTCGCATACTTTTAGTGTATGCTGTTATACAATCAGCATTACTGGATTGTCTTATCTTATCTCTGATCTAAACGCTAATTGGAGGATGGCGCTACAAAAGTATACGAATACATTATGAGTACTAGTGGTCAATCAGCTTTACTGGATTGTCTTATCTTATCTCTGATCTAAACGCTAATTGGAGGATGGCGCTACAAAAGTATGCGAATACATTATGAGGTCACAGATCTTGAGCATGTCCACAACATGTCTCATGTAAAACTGAGATGTACTGTTTCTCAGTTCATGTTAACTATCCCTGCTTAGGGGAGACCATTTATTTTATTTATTTATATTAAGTTGAGCGCTCGGTACCTCTTTTTCCACCAATCGCCTTGAGATAGAAAATATATTTAAGCAGGTGAAATGCTTAGGTGGCTAGCAATCATTCAATTTGAAAGAAAATACACGTTCTCTTTTATTTTAGGTAGACACTGAGGTGATCCAAATTATAATTCATTCCAAGAAATTGCTGACGCCACTTCCGGTCAGGTTCTACCATTGTCCAACAACCAGGAACTTCAAAAGCTTAATGGCTTGATCAAAAGTGCAGTTTCGGAAGGGACTAACGTGATTAGTGCTGGTTCGAATATGTCCAAACGTAAGAAGCGAAGAGCTATTATGGATTATAGATACGGTATTAAGATTGACGACTCGATAGAAAAGATGTTTATTTCTATAACGACTACACAACCAAACCAGGGATCAGCCATCACACTTATTAACCCTGAAGGTGAGTGAGAAGGCGCGTCGCATGCAACACTGAAAAGACTAGGGTGATTCATTTCTCTTCTAAATTTATTGACACTGACAATGTTACTACTATCCAAATTGGCGACAATCATTTTAGACCACTAGAAGAAGTTTGTGACCTTGGAATTGTTTTTGACAAGCATCTCAATATGACCACTCATATCACAATATCTGTAAATCCACTTCATTATCTATACGCAACACTAAGAAAATCAGCAACTACTTGGATGTGCATTCAACGAAAAAAAACTTGTTCACGCTTTTGTCACTTAAATTGGACTTTTGTAACAGCATCTTGTTTGATGACTGACCAACTTCAATGTATTTTCAACTATGCTGCACGTGTCACAACAAGGCCAAAAAACATGAACATATATAACTCCTAAACTGTGCAACCTGCACTGGCTCCCAGTACTGGCTGACGTACCCAATGTTCAACCTCTTCTAGCCTGCTTCTTCACCTGCCATCTTACCGAACTGACACTTAAACAAATGCCTTCTTTCAAAAACAATCTAAAAACACTTCTATTTGAATCAGACATTAAGCAATTATTGGATGAGGTTGAGTATGATATCGTAAATTATCAAGACCGAGGTCTGTGTTATCTGCCGAAGCCTCCTGGCTGAGGCAGATAATACTGACTCGAGGTCTTGATAATTTACGATATCATGCGAAAACCGAATTCAATAATTGTTTTATTATACATTTTTTAAAGTAAAAGTACAATTATAATCAGGTAAAAGAGACAATAACAAGCAAATATCGCTGCCATTTTCACATCAACTCCCTGAGAACGGAGAGAGCCTGGGAACTTGACAGTGATAACTACAGACAATGCAATTATCACTGTCAAGTTCACATGCTATTCAGATTTAGCCGTGTGCTCTCAGCCAATCAGATTCAATGTAGTTAGTAAAATGTATAATAATTTAGTATATTGTACCATTTGAGTCACGTGAGTAGATATTTACGCTCTTACTAGTTTTGTCTGTTTTCTTGTAATACGACTGACTTCAAATGAACTAACATTTAGATCAAAATAAACAACGCATGCCGGTAAGTGATCATTCATGGATCTTTAATCAGTGTTTAATCACAATGATCACCGCCAATATGACTGCATGTCACCACCGCCAGTACTCCGTCATCCGTTACTATTACAATCATCATCACCACCATTATTAGCATCACCATCAATTAATATCGATAGCTTTTCAATTCAGATATTTCGTGTTCTTTATAGGTGTCATCATCACATCAAATAAAACATCAATGTCTAAAATAACTATTTACGAGGTCACAAGGCCACCAGTTGGAACATGGAGCTTGGTGATCCCTTCTGGCTGCGGTAACTACAGTTACTTTGTAAGATCGACTAGTGATACGAACATTGACTTGGAGCACTACTTTATGCAGTCAATGCCTGGACCAGTTACAGATGTACCCGTATCAGACCCTTTGATAGGTAAATCAGATTATAGATAGATGAATGAATGAATAAATAAATAAGTGAATGAATAATTATTTATTATAATGATTTATTATATATTTACTTTAATAAATAAGTAAGTAAATAAATGAATTAATTAATAAATGAATGAATAATTATTTATTATAATTATTTATTATATATTTACTTAATAAATAAATAAAGTAAATAAATAAATAAAAAATAAACAAACAAACAAACAAACAAATAAATGAATAAATAAATAAATAGAAAATAAACAAACAAACAAACAAATAAATAAATAAATAAATAAATGAATAAGTAAATAAATAAATAAATAAATAAATAAATAAAAAATAAACAAACAAACAAACAAACAAATGAATGAATGAATAAATAAATAAAAAATAAACAAACAAACAAACAAACAAATAAATAAATAAATGAATAAGTAAATAAACAAATAAATAAATAAATAAATAAATAAATAAATAAATAAATGAATGAATGAATGAATGAATAAATAAATAAATAAATAAATAAGTAAGTAAATAAATAAATGAATAAATGAATGAGCGAGTGAGCGAGTGTATCAAAAATGATTTACTGCTGGATAAATGAATAAATAAACGAATATCCCTTGTTTTCTACTGCAGGCCGACAAACCAAGCTAATCATAACAATAGCCGGATACCACAAAGTCCAGAAAAGCACAGTCGTCTTGGAGCTCATCACAAAGTATGGCAAACACATCAGCGATGTCACGCTCACTCCAGATAAACGAGGAATGCGTTACGTGGCAACATTAACCCCACCCTCCCGACCCTTCAAGCTCAAAATCAAAGGCACAACAAAGGCTGGGAACTCATTTGAGAGGATTTCACGCAATGTTATAGAACCCAAGCACATCTCGCTTCGAGTGCTTCATTCTGATAAAAACTTCACTCTTCGAAGGGGTCAGCAGGGGATGGTGATGTTTCACATCTTCAACACAGGCGCCGGTACCAAGCTGAAAATTGCTGTAAAAGACAGGCTTGGTTACACAGCTCCTATGAGAAGAAGTACTCGCACTGTGAGGAGGGGAAGATGGGCATTTTTCAGGGTGACCTTTAATGTCCCTCTAAATGCCACAATTGGTGCCAGTGTTACAGTAATTGTCTCTGTTACTTATAACAATGGCGATGGTCTTGTTATGGAGCCAGTACAGCTACTTGTTGTTGCTTAAACTAATGTGATTACATTTGTTACAGTTTATACATTACTAACTAGCTCTTAATTAGCAACAACTTAGCCATTATAGTTCATGATAACATGAACATTGATTATAGTAATAGTCACCTAACACAAGGTGCTGCAAAACTAGTCTAACAAAGGCTCAATTTTTTCCTTGCAGACAGCTTTGGGAAAAGTAGGCACATTTTCAAGCATAATTGGCAGACAAGTTAGTGATAAAATTGCACATTGTAACAGCACCTATATGAGTTTTTTTCCTCTAGAAATTCTATCACATGATATGCGTGAGTTTCAGAAGAGTATTGAATAAATGATTCAACTACATATGCTGTTTTTGACTCACAACTATATGTAATTGATATTTTAGTCCTTACTGTACAGGAATGTCAAGAAATAAAGTACTTTCAATAAGCAGGGAAATACAATGAAATAAGTGTTATTCATTATAGATGTATTGATAGAATGCAATTTTTTTTAACACAGGTAGCCCAAAAAGACGGTATATTTTAAAATAAATAACACAGGTAACCCATGAAAAGAGTATAATGTTCTCTTTGTAAAGTATAAGACAGAACGACAACATGCAACCATTGATTAGCGCAAATTCTCAATTTGAATTGAAATATTTTCTTAACTTGAACTGCATACTTGAATATAACTTGAAATTAAAAAAAAGAAACGTAGTAGAGGCTGTAAACCATTGAATATATCAACGAAATTTACTGAATACTCAGTGATTTTTCGGTGGATTTACAACACAACGCGTGTGTGAAATGTCAACTCGCTAAATGCAAACACGCTAAAAAAACTCAGCAATATCTCACGTTTTTCCACTTAAAATAAGTTATTCGTGACTATATATGCTACGAAATGCTTACCTTCATACCAGAAGCTATATCTTCACTACAAAGTGACCAAAACTTGGAAATTGTTCGGTGCAAGAACTACTCAAAAATATTTTTTTGTTTTTGTTTTGAAGATATTTGTTTGGGATTCCTGTATTTTCGCCGCATTGCATGGTGGGACAGTAAACGCGCAAGTGAAGATGGGAATTCAAAGTAAATATTTTACAAAGAAAATAAAAAAGAATGAAACAAAAAATAAAAGGAGAAACTTGTAGGGTTCAAAATAAGCAAAAACAAAACTATGATTATTATTTGAGTTCAATTCTTTATTTACTGATTCAGTTTAGTTTGAGCTAAAATATGGTAATTATGCAGATTGCTTGACACATTGCCTGATGGGTATTTGTGTGCCCACGATCGGAATGGTGATAGTAGTAGTAACACGACACTCTAGACCATGCTTACAACCACACTTGTGACGTCCCTGCAAATAATAACGAAACCTTTTTAAAATTACACTTATAATTTGGTTAATAGTTAAAATCTTCTCTTCTCTTCTCTTCTCTTCTCTTCTCTTCTCTTCTCTTCTCTTCTCTTCTCTTCTCTTCTCTTCTCTTCTCTTCTCTTCTCTTCTCTTCTCTTCTCTTCTCTTCTCTTCTCTTCTCTTCTCTTCTCTTCTCTTCTCTTCTCTTCTCTTCTCTTCTCTTCTCTTCTCTTCTCTTCTCTTCTCTTCTCTTCTCTCTCTTCTCTTCTCTTCTCT